>JAHLJT010008446.1:214177482-214221957 GCA_031308135.1 Acheta domesticus
TCTGAGAGAATGGTAATAAGGAAAACAAATATTCAGTTTAAACAATGACAGATGGAATTTTCGTTTTAATTAAGAATCAAATTAAATACTATTGTCAACTTAATATATAATTTTGAATGACAGTGGTATCTCCAAATATTAAAGACAATTAGACCTCAAGTATTTTTAGACCATAATTATTTTATTGTCTTAATTTTACTCTAGAACGCATCGCGTCACAATGTGCTCGCCTCATTAGGTAGTTTGAAATCAATCAGTTATAAGAAATAAAAATTATTTATTTCCCCATTAAATATTTTGAATACAAAAATAACAACGCAAAAGGAAAGGAAATTTTAAAAATTATAATTAAAAATTTAAATTTAAATACGATAGTCAAAACCGGGAACAGTATGAATACAATATATCACAAATGATTTATAAATATATAGGTATGATTTGGTATATAAATATATAAGATCGATTTTCGATTGTCTTTAATACTGGAGGATACCACTATCATATAGAAACTATTCGTTATTCCGTTCGTTTGTTTGCGAACGTGGAACTAAATTTGTAGAACTTATATCTATATTGTAAACAGTGTAATTACTGGTGTTATGCATTAGGGAAAGACAAAGAATGACGAATGTAATGATGAATTTACTTTACGTTTATATTCATGGCATCGAAAGTTGCAGAACTGAAGGTATTGTGCAACCACGTTTCTTGTGAAAACAGTAAAAACAACTGCAAAATTGTGTGAGATGACATTACTGAAAATATAGGGTATTTGTTAATGATATTTACAAATATTATTTAATATGTCCCACATATATTTTCGTAAATTAGAAACCCACATTGACTGTCTGTTGAGGTAGTGTTGGAGTTTCGTAGAAGATGTATATCCGCCCAACAACTTGCCTCCATCAATACACGATATAACTCATCTACCGAAGATAACATGTAGTGTCAGCAGAGGAAAGTTAGATCAATTTTGTACAGCTGAACGTCAGATATACAACTACTTCAAAATTGTGAATTGCATTATTGGAGTACACCTTTTTGCACATTATTTTTTTCTATCACTGATGTTATTCATGCTGTTTTAAAAACCAAATTGAAATTATTGCAACTGTAAACAAAATCTCATAGAACTTTCAATTAACCCAACCTGTTGTCTTAATCGACGGAGGTTTTCGTCAAGATTTCAAGCAATTCTCGATTTTTACCGTTCGCCTCACGTGAAGTGATTATTTTCCTCCTTATAAACGCGCTGAAAGAAGATATAAATAGCATACACTTTCAAAATCACTGGAATTTTTTTTCTCGATTGAATCGATTGTTCATATCATTGACAGTATTTTCCATTGCACTGTATTTGTGAAAACGTAATGGTGAGATTCATATATTTCGTATAAAGACTATTTAATAACCTAAATTTATTTGAAAAGTTAATAACTAAGTCTTGCCGAACATTTAGGTACAACTCACAATATTTTTAAAATTTGCCAGAAATATGAAAAACTATTTATTCTAAACATTTATTAATAGAACAAGGTCATTTATTATGATAGTATAACGAAACGCGTTGAGGAAATTATCGAAAATAAGATTTTCAGAAAGTTAATTATTTGTGTGTGTTTGGAGAATACCAGCGTTATTCTCTGGTATGCGCTATAAAACAAAATCGCAATTCAAACTGTATTAGATCTCATTATTATGAATTAGTGATATTGGGAATGAAAAATAGCTACTAAGTCCGGAATTTTCGATGTGGTCGTATGCCATTTATTATTAAAATTGCGTTTGCTGTTTTCGTAAATTCTAAATACAAGTCATCATGCTTCAATTATAAATACATCAAAAGGAAATCAAATTATGGAAAATTTGTGTATTGAATAATTTGGTCTGCATCATGGCATGACGGCAAAACGTGTCTGCCCGTCCGTCTCTCTGTGCGTCCGTTCGTCTGTCAACAATGCTAGCGGCGAAACCGTTCAGCCGATTTTCTCGGAAATTCATATTCCCCAATCAATCTGGCTAATGTCGCAGCCACTTGAATTTGAAACCGATATTTTAGTTTTGAGGGGTACTTTACATGGAGACCCTGGGACATTTTCCAAATTTTCAAAAAATTACTTCATCGATTTTAATTAAATGTTGTTGTTGGACAGAGAAAAATATGGACGTTTAAGAGAATGGTTAAGGTCTCACGTTCGTTGAAAACTCTGATTTTTCAAAAATTGCAAAAGTTCAAGATTTTTCGGAGTCTTCCTGCAACTAAAATATTAAAGATAAGATTTTTTCATCGATATAATCTGTTCCTTGAAGATAGATTTTGAACTAAGGTCATGTACCATTTTTTGAAAATTTGAGTACTCTTCGCGTAATTTTGCATGAAAATACAGGCGAGGAGAGTACGTGCTGTTTTAGCATCACTAGTTTAGTTTTTATATTAATCGTATGGGTTATATATCGGGGACACGACCAGTGGCCGTATTTCACCACTTGTATATACGATCCCAAGCTTTATTTAAAACATATCCCCGGCGCTAAGTCTAGGAGATCTCTTCAAAGCAAGATGTGCCCGTGCGGCATTCCCTTAAGCACCTGGGAATTGTGATTCTTCCCTTTCTCCGCCAGATGCCGGTCTGAGATAACTATATCCGAGCTGTCTGGTTGGGAGACTTTGATATCAACGTTGAAACGAGAAATTGCCGGAGGAATATTTTTTGCTGCGAACCTGCTAGGGTTCTTTTACATGCCACAGCTATTGTCGTGGTTACTGTGGGAATTTTTCGCCTTTCGAAAACCTACGTGCTTCAAACGAGATCGAAACACCGCAAAGGGGATTCAGAAGTCACTAAGATAAACCACGTCCCCCTGGGTGGGGTAGTAGCTTCTTATTAGATATAACAAGCAAAATTTTGATAAGGAACTATCGCTCACTAGTACTCCTTAAATTCCGAGTAATGAATGAATGAGTGAACAACACACATTTCAGATTTTGGGCTTAGTATTCGTGGGATTATACTCATTCATCGATGTTTTCTGTGTAAGTAAATAAACTTTCACACTCGTCATAATTTTGTTTGCTTTTCTTACGAACTTCGCTACGAAAAGCCGCCTATACATCTGTTTCACTGAATCGCCGTGCCGCGCTTTGTGTAGGTTACACAGCGCCACTCCAGTATTTATTGTTGTTACAATAAACAACGAGCATTATGAGTCTGTAAACACTCATAAACTTTGGGGACATTATATTTAACAAAGGCTTCATAGAGAAGATACGAATGGAGGATTTTGTGATTTGTTTGTCCCATAAAACGAAATGGTTCGTGTAATTAATGTAAATAATGAATATTTTGTTCTCTTACTTTCTTGATTATTTTATACTTAAAACCAAGTTTAATTAAAAAATTCTCTGCCTAAAGTCTAAATAATTGAATAGACATTGTAAGATTTGAAAACTTACTACTTTTTTGAACGCCAGTAGATTGCTTTTTAACGAGTAATTTTGTATTTCCACGTCATAATTATTAAAAAAAATATAACATATTTTACATAAAAATATAACATAGACTACATGTGCCAGAACTTACCCAGCGTGATGATTTTCATTCCCTAATTCATATTTTTGGAATCAAAAGTTTGGAACTTTCATGAAAGAACGTTACAATTCGTCAATAATGTAACGTAAAACCCTTTGATTAGATATTCAGGTTTTCCTTACATTAATCTCCTTCATTACAATTGTTAAAGTAACTTTCTGTTAAACCACATCTTATATATTAAATTAATTTGTTTTAATTGCAGTAAAATGAACACTCATTGTTCACCCTTTCAATATAAATATTTATTTACTTTCTCGCATACATATATATAGAAAAGTTAGACAAAGGTGCAAAATCTATTTTAAGAATTGGACATAAATAAGCATTTTTGGGGTCCCAGATACCAAAAATTTGCCTGTTTAAAAATGTTCGTTTGTTCGTCTGTCTGTCCGTCTCTGAACGTCCTCTCTCTCTCTCTCTTTCTCTCTCGCTCTCTCTTCGTTTTCCCCTCTCTCACTCTCTCTCTCGCTCTCGTCGTTCTCATCTCTCGCTCTCTCTCATCCTTTCTCTCCGTCAGTGCGCTTCCCTTCCAGTCCATTTTCCCTCTATATCAGTTCGTCGATTTCTCTCACTCCGTCTCTCTGGCTTGGTCCGTTCGTCTATGTCTGTACGTCTCTCCAGCTGAATGTCCCTCTCTATATTTGTTAGTCCATCTTTGAACAACACTAGTACCAAAACCATGCCCAGCACAAATGGATACTGGCCCAACTATAAGACCCTGAGAATAGGAGAGTGATATTTTGATTTTACGGGATACTTCAAAAGAAGCTCGTTGGACATTTAAAAAATGTTCAATCAGAACTTGTTGAAGGTGTTCTACATCTTTCATTACTGAAGATACAGATTTCTTTCTTACTGCAATCTTCATCTTATGATAAAATTTCCTTAAACTTATAGTGTTTCAAAGTTTAGTTTTTGCATATTTTGAGATCAAAACACATGACAACCTTTCAAAAGTATACAAACAACATTTTTCAAAAAATGGATACATTGTTTTTTATAACAGTTTTATAAGGGTAAAGCAGTATGCCCTTAAAAATATTACTTAAGTGACATTTTAAACTTGTGAAATTTAACTATTTGGTGATACGCAATGTTTTGGTGTCTCCCATCCTTTGTTTGGTGAAGAAAGTTCTTCCAACGGATAGCTCAAATATCCAAAGGATACAAATTGCAATATCATAATAACACAAAATATACGAGAGATTGTGTGCTGTTGTTTGGCGCTGCTATTTTTTGTTAAATGCGTGAAATTAGTATATTATGCAAGACAGGGATTGAGGGTTTCTGTGTTTTGGCCTAAAGATTTATGGTAAAAAACTGAGATCGTGCAAGATGCTATCATACCGCATGTAATATATAACATTTTTTTACAATTTCGTAAGAATTCTTTTATTACGAATTGTTTTGTTTAATCTCTAGTCTTCATGTCTTCATCGGTAAACAGGCGTCATCATCTTAAATTTGTGTACAGTTAAAGATCGGAAATGTGTAAGGAAGTAAGCCTGTTGCCACAAACGAATTCTTCCTCTATGTATAACTACAACGTGTATTCATAACTTTAATTGTAAAATGAATTATAGTTGCGATAGGGACAATCTAGAAAAGTTTTGTATACTGCACAAACGCTACAGCACTAAATATATATATATATATATATATATATATATATATATATATATTTAATAAATTATTTTTTTAATATAGCATTAAGTAAATATAAGTTGTATTATATATCACATTATTACAAGTAATATTTATTATTTGGATGCAGATGAATAATGTCAAGAAATTACAGATGATTTTGCTAATAAATGTATATTTTTGTATCTCTTTGGAAAATGTATGTCGTGCAAAAACTTGAACTGTTATGTCGCCGTTTAAATAAATTTTTGAGACGTAGTTAAGAAACACTCGTTTAACAAGCATAACTCTCTGTAGAATCACTCATCTATGTACAATAGAAGATTTGGTACCATTTTAGCCCTTCTAATTAACAATCAAATTGAAAACTTCGGTGGTGTTTGGTACGTGATTTATCTACTTACAATATTAATTACAATATCTACCACCAATATTAATTACAATACATTATGATTCACTAAATTACATGATTGTATTTAATATTCAGCAATGAAATAAGGCTGGTGGATGCGATAGGGGCACTCCAGAAAGTCGGTCCTTTAGCTCTGCTCTGGAATCTCTTCGCCCCCATGGTTTCTTCTCGTTGTAATTCGTCCTGTTTTCTTTTCCCCTTCCCAGCCCGAAATACGAGCGTCAAGTTCCAAGGAAGACCTCGATAGACTTTCCCACCCACACTGCACTTAGGGTTTTTTTAGCTTACCTGTTCACGGGTTACAATCGATCCTCGTGTCCGGGGCGCGAACCCGACACCTCCCTTCGCAACGGCGGCGGCGGCGGCGGCGCCGTCCTATACGACCTCAGACTCTCCGTTTCTATAAGATCGGGTCTCTTAATTTTTATCGGAACAATGAAAGTAGGCTAACAAGCGACGTGTCGAGGCGTCTTCACCGCAACAACGGTGGCGGGACGGTGGTCTCCGCCATACATCCGAGGACAGAGGCGGCGGCGGCGGCGGCGGCGGCGGGTGTCGCGCAGCCACTTGGCCGGCCGGCCGACCGACCGGCCGGCGCCGCCGCCGCCCCCACGTGGCGACGCCCATTCCCTGCCCACTCACCCCCGCATTGTTCGCTGACGCCTCTGTCGGTTCGCTTTTCCCACCTGAGAGCTCCCCCCATCCGCTCCTTCCTCCTCCCCACCCCTCACACCTCCACACCTCTTCCATCGCCTCACGCACCCTCCCTCTCCCCGGGCGAACAGCCTCAGAGAGAGCTCGTAAAATGATATCTGAGGTCGAACCGCGGTAGCTGCATTGTGGCAACTTTCCAGAAGGCTTTGTGTCCACATCACGCCGAAGGTTATGAAAATTGATGACGCTCATTTTTTTACGATATCGTAATATTAGAGCGGAAAAATTCACTGGTCAGGGTGGGTCGCTGTTTTAGACGATGCTTTTTGTTGTTGAATGATCGAGAGAGGCGAGTCTGTGGCTTGAACGTGACGAAGTATGGAAGTACGTCATCTGTCTTGCGAGATCAGAGGCAGTCGTAACCTGATAGCAGATGTCGGATGTCTTGTTGAATCTTAATCGAAGTAGAAAATCTTTAGTAGAAACTGATAATCATGTATTATCGAATCATGATTAAGAAGACTACATCGGTTAAAGAAGGCAGGGAAATTTCCGTCTGCTGGCACAAGATACTCAATCCTCTTCATGACCTTTTAGTTGTGCTGCTACTGTGTTAGAAATACGATCGGTTTGCTGTATTTGGGTTTCAATTTCGAAAAGTCAAATTCATTTTCCTTACTTAGGTTAGATAAAAAGTAATGAGGGTATTGCTGTTACTTAAAGCCGTGTGAGTCGGCTTGCTGCCGTCTGTCATCGTGTCTGCCATCTGTGAGAAAAGCAAGAACTATTAGACGAGGGTGTGCTGCGAGCGGGAACAGTACTTTGTCAGTCTACTGTAGTGTATAAATTGTTGAACTTCATAGCAATAGAGCAAGCGTCCTAACGTCATGTTTACAAAGGTAGAGTAACGTTCGTGCCTCTAAGTTCAAGTGTCACGAGATCGGAGTAAGCACCAATAATTTCAATAACTGCGTGGAGCATGTAGTGATGCAGCGTTGCCATACTCCACAGTCGCAGGATGGGTTAAAGCTTTCAGATTAGGCAGAGATGGTGTGAAGGATAACCCCCGAACAGGATGACCGCACGAGGAGAACTCTTGCGCCGCTGGCAATGAGAGATTCTGGAACATTCACCGTACTCATCCGATGAGTCCCTGTGATTATTTATTCAGCAAAATAAACGACCCGCTACGAAGAAAACGGTACAATACCAGAGAAGAAATTGTTTATGCTATAGGGCGGTCAAGATGGGACATCAACAGAAATAGACGCGCAGATGGTGTACGACGCCTTCTTAACATTTGGCAAAAGGTCATTAACAACGGAGGCAACTATATTGAAGGTGTCTAAGTGTAAATACCTCTATCAATAAAGTCGTTTCAGAGAAAGAGAAACATTTCTCATTACTTTTTTATCCAACCCTTTGTATATGTAATTTTTCATTCAGAAACACATATGTTTGTCATTATATAGACCTAATTAAATATACAGAAAATATATATGAGTGTATATTTATTTATCTATATCTATTATATATCCACTCCACTATATGGCGCTGTAGAACAAAACTAAATATTCTTGTCAAATGCAACCTACAACACTCGGCAGAATTTTAAGTTTATGTCGTTAAACAACTCCTAAACGAAGCGTTCTAGGGCATTAAAAACTAAAATTTTGAGGCCCAAGGCCCAAAGAAAAGTTCCTCACATTGTAATCTACTGGAGGAGTCCTTTATGAATATTCTATTAAATTTTTGCTGCTCCGGCGCTTCTCGATATTACCTCATATACTCAAGACATGCAGAATCTGCAACTAAATGTTAATGAGAGGGACAGAGAGCGGCAGAGACAGACTGAGACAGGGACAGAGGGAGACGGAGAGATAAAGAGGGAGGGAGAGACAAAGAGAAAAGGAGATGGAAGGGGAAAGGGAGATGAAGGGTAGAACAACGTCTGCCAGGTTCCACTAGTTATTAATAAATCTACAAGTTGGTCTCTAGTGAATCAATCTGTGCAGGCAACTAGAGATGGTTTAGACAAACATTCAGAGGTCAAGAGCGCGCAGCCACTGCAACAGATACATTTTCTGAAACAGTTTTGCTAGCTACAGGAATAAAAGAATTTAATGCTGATATACGTCTACAAGTAGAACTCTTTACTCCCTTATTGGCGATAGAAAATCGCCATAATGAAAATGGAACAGGATCTTTAGATCCATGTGCTGTCAGAAGAAGAAGCGATCATAAGAGCTACAAAAAATGGAACTTACAGAAAAATTAATAAAATTATTTAGTCACTTTTAGTACAGAGAAAATGTTGAACCATAAATAATGAGACTTGTGCTGAAGTCAATTATCTCATTTCCGCCCTTAAAAATCTTCTGGAAGTAAGCAAGAAAAACAGAAATGCTCCTTAAGTAAATGAGAAAGGGAAGTGACGCTGTAAATATGAAACAAGAAAAACTAAACAGCTCACATTTGTTAATGTAAATAAAAGTATATTTTGTAAAATATAAAATACAATAGAATAAAAAGAATTGTTAAATGTCTTTTTTTATATATTTTAAAATATTTAAAAAAATAACTTATATGAATTTTAACTATCAATTTCTAATGTATACAATATTTATCAATTTTGCAAACGTTTCAGACACCTAAGGAAGAATTCAAATAAGTGTTCGGAACGTTGTAAATTTGAAAAACCCATGGCTTAATAAACATTTCGGATTTTCATGACGTTTGCTTGTCTTAAACGTAAATGAACCATCAGAAACCAACCGTATACTGTAAAGTTCATCTGACACTGTTCTACCGTCTTTCAACTTCGGATACGTTCTAGAGATCTTTTCGGACTCGGTACGACCGAGCCTGTACCCTAATGTGTTTAAAATATTACGTCGTAAACAGCTCGAAGCGTAACTCGAATTCGGCCCAACACGGATGAATTATGACGGTGTCGTGGGTAGGCCGAGCATTAATTTTAACAATGATAGTTAATGTAATTATTTATCATTTGGACTGTATAATTCTAAAGATGGGTTGACGGCCCCCATCTCCTTCAGGTTTTTCGTCCAGTTTCCCTGATCCTTGAACAAATGCTGATTGTTCCATTTTTTTTGCTTCTGGACATAAATGTAACTTCATTATTTGTGCACGTCTTCTGAACTTCAGTGGGAAATATAGTTATTCAAAATTATCGTTTTCCATTTTATCGCGGCAAAAAGTATTATTCTTTCATGAAGAACATGAGGGTTCAGGGCAGGAATTTATAGCTAATTTACCTTTGAAAATATATTTTCAAAGGTAGGAGCGAATATTTTGTCAACAAAACTCGAAAAAATTCTCTCTTTTCTGTATTCAAAATTCGGTTAGAATATGGTTTAGGATAGAGATCACAGAATTATGAAAACCTGCACAAAATTCACTACTCCCGATAGCTCGTCACACACAGTTTTTAACTGTTTTTGACGTAAATAAATAAATAAAAAGGTCGGGTGGTGCGAGAATTCGGTATGAGCTAACGCAGGCATGAGCACGCACTGTAGATTCACCGCCTCCTTTCGCTGATTATGTGAACCATCTCTTGTCAATAAACATTAGTCCAAGGAAACATATGGAACGTATTCTGTGATCCTTAATGTCCCATTCCGGCGACATAGCGTTGGAAATTTTAAACGAAGAATGCTTTCAAACTCTAGGGTAATAGAAACTTCAAAAAGAAAGAGAAGCGACAAAGATTCTTTCTTGAATTTTGTAAAATCATTTCAGAAAAACGCAGATCTGGAAGGGAAGGAAGGTTGTTATAATGTGAGTAATGTATGTATATTACTAATTTCTGATGGGTGCAGATATCGACATAGAACTTTGGAGCCTCCGGCTTTTTAAGAAGTGTCTGTGGTGTTGTTAGATACATAGGAACTCGAGAAAGATCCAAAAACATCTATAAAAACTAATGGCTAATGTCCTAAAAAAATGTAGAGAAAACTATGCCCTCCATTAAATATTTTCCATTAATGTGTTGCATTATGGAAAACAACCTTTTTGATATTCTGGTAAAGAACTGTTCTAGCTATATATATATATATATATATATATATATATATATATATATATATATATATATATATTAATGAAGATTGGTTAAAATACTTTTCTCATTTACTGCAGTGTTCTGCTATAGTATTTTATTTGCCGATTACAAGCAGTTTGTGTACAACTCTTGGAAAACCATTTTGTGTGGTTTTCTTCAGCAGCATTTTTGCTGTTGCAGGCCACTAATTTCAACTTCTTGGAATATTATTGTAATGGAAAAAAATAGTACGGACGAAAGATCGGCTGCGATAGCTCAGGAGCTATATCGGTACCTCTGCAAAATCGTTGACTGGCAGATGCTAGAGTTCGAGTCTCTACGGTGGCAGCTTTCCCATACTTTGTTGGCACAAATTTAATTACTGCCTAGAGGAGAATTCTAGCGTCCGATCTCTCTGATAGATAGATTTCCATGGTTTCTCCGATCACAACCTGGTGAATACCGAACCAGTACCCAAACAAACGTATCTTCTTGGATCATTCCTCTTCAACTCTTGTTTTCCCTTTACACATACACTTACATGCTGTACTTTTACAGCACCACCTTTCAGTGATGAAGACCAGTTGGGAGCTTAGAACTCGTCCCGTAGGATGCAACTTCTTGGAGAGATACCTAAAGAAGATAATACGAAAACCGACGTGTAGAACGACGCCGGATCTCACGTTCTACCGGTGGAGGAACACTTCCACTTTCGGGGTTATAATATGCTCTCCACATGTATGTGCGTATATATGTGCCGTACGTGTGCGAAACTAATGACCTTAGTAGTTGACGCGCCTAGAATCAATACTCATAGCTGAGTTTAATCTGGACGAATTCTATTATTAAACACGTCAGCGTTCTTCTGTACACGATTTTCTGTCACTTGATTTTATAAATCTGAATTGCAGAACAATTTGTCCAGAGAATAATATTAGATCTAGTTTGCAGATAATATTAAAATAATGACTTATCAAATCACTATTTAAAAAAAATGAAAATTTTTACACTGCTTAAACTCATACGTTTTCTCAAATATTTTAGAATTCATAATAATTTCAAAACAATAGATTTATTAAAGAATATGCAGGATGGGGGAAGGATTTCTAAGTGAATCAGAAGACGTCGATGGAAAATCTACTTATTCACCGTGGATCTATATTTTCTATAAATGTGTAAAATGTTTCTCAAAATTAAGTTTTCTTGAAGTAAATTTGATAAGCACCTTTTCTAACTTAAATTTAAAATATAGATTCTGCATGTCCTTTCACAAATGATTAATTTCTTATAATTTCGTTAAAACTACTTTGAATTCAATTTCATTTACAGACCATAAATTTTACAAAAATCCGAAATAGCGTTCAGCGTATTAAAATCGAGCAAAAAAGGGGGGAAATTCATTTGTAGTTCTTGTAATGGATTTTCATATATTTCCCTCAATATTTTATGCAGAAAATCTGTTCAGAGTAAGTATGAACCTTAGTTAATAATTTTGGAAATTTATTTTATTCAGAAAATGCCCTACATTTTTCCTCCCTCTTTCGTAAAAAATCTGACAAGTTCAATCAAGTTCATTCACACACACAAAAAAGAAAAAAATTAGAAAGTATGATTTGAGTTACGCAATAAGTTAAATACTTTGCAAGAAAAAATATTCGATAAAAATTCGTTAAAAAATTAACTACAAAAAGTTACATTATAGTTAGACAGTAGTAAAGTGAAAACATGTATTACAATGGCATTAGTTCTTTTTAACTTAAAAAATATGAGAGCCTAAAGAATAAAAGTCGAACAGTTGAATGTAGCAATGAATACAAAATGCGGCCTGGAAAAAGTACTACTCGTAGAATGCTGAGATTCATGACCTGACGAATACATCATTTTTCTCGTATGTAGGGAAGAGATATTGGCGGGCCGACTTTACTAAATGTGAAGACAAAGAACTTGATACTTTGCATGAATAGCCCGACACATGTGTTTGCAATAAAGATTAAGTGGTGCAAAACCACTATGAGAATACTGTGCCTAGATTCGACTCGCGTTCAAAGAGGCTTAGTTTTCCAGAACTAACCTGGCAGAAACAACGACTTCAAAATTAGCAGTTCCAATTTTATGTCATGAATCATTGCTTAGAACGAGCAGACATTAAAAATGCAATAAAACTGGCGTAAAGGCATTTTGCCGCCAGTTATTCAGGGTTTTATGCGACGTTGACTCACGAGAAAAGTGGCAGGCTCTGTTGAAGGAACGCTTGGACCGCTACGTCATGACACAATTTATTTTCTGTTTTACACGCAGGTACCATGTGGATGCAACAATAAAAAAAAATTTATCTGCTATTATTTATGTGCAGTATTCTTAAACAATCATTTCTACTAACCAATGGCAAGAATAATGCACTATTTACGGCGAAAAATAACGGGGGTACATAAAAAGTCTGCAAAATTACCCTGACTATTATTTAACCAATAACGTACGTCTTAGTGAATATTTAAACATTATGTTTCTTGGCAAACAAAATTAAATGTTTGGAGCATATGCTACGATTCATAAAACAGTGATTTTGTATGGTAATGCACTTGTTAATGTCATCAAGGCGAAAAACAAATGTCTATAAATTCTTTATTTTAAGTTATTAAATGAGTATACCTTTTTTAGGTTGTAATGTAAATGTACCCATTCTTTACTTCTTTGAATGCTTCAGCCTTGCATCGCGTTTTCCGTGACATTGGAATATTGCTGGAGCGTTATTTAGATCATGAGTACGAACCATGGGAGTTCCAGATCATGACTAATGAGAGCAGCTGATCTTAAGAATTCTCATCTAGTCAGTGGCTTCCTTTGAGCCAGCATTTTTAACGGTTGTAAAAATTCTCCGGCGGAAGAAATCGAAAATTTAAATCAATTATTTTGGATAAAGTTTACATGGACACATTCTTACTTATCGGAAATGGAAAACGGAAATTTCTGTGGAACAATTTATTCTATTTACACACTATATTCACGTTAGAATATTACAATGATGTTTACCGTTAACAACAAGATTTATTCTTCCTATTAGTATTGCGCAACTAACGTGCCTGTAATATTAAAAACATGTATAGAATATTCTAAATGGATTTGAAAATACACAATCTTTTGTGGAAAATAACTTCGGATTTTTTGGTGATGTAGGCTTCCGCGGCCTGAGTCCTGTGAATGATTTTGCCTGCCCGGGTGACGCCGCGACGAAGGCTGTGATCCCGACGTTTTGACCATGTGATCGTGGTCTTTCTCGGGGCTAAACCACCGCGGGTGTTTTTTGAGATATTACTATTTTATTACTTTTCGCTTGATGTTTCCGGGCGCGTCAACTGCTAAGGTCATTATTCCCGAAAGTAGGTGTGTACATCTCGTGTAAACGTATAATGAGACTGCAAAATGATTACGGCTAACATTTTGACATCAGTTCTGTGTAACTACAAAGAAGCCAAACAAAACTATACTCAATTTTTTTTCTCCCGCGGGAATTTTCCGGCTTCAGGGGCTGCTGAGTTTTTACGATCCACGCCGAGTATCCACTATGTACTTCATGAGGACACATATCAAACTTTATACTAGACACTGACACACTGCGGGCTCCTCGGTCTGTGGTCAGCAGATTCACTAGGCCTTCCACGACAACACACACACATGAAAGACAAGAGACAAACGATCATGCCCTCGGTGGGACTGAAGTCGCGACCCTTCCGACCGAGGCGCTGAGTTGGCAATACGCTCTAACCGCCTCGGCCTTCCAGGTCAGCTAAACTATACTCAAAATTATTTTCCAGAAATTGATTCAGTACTACATTCTTGAACCATCACAAACGTCGATACAACTAATGTTTTAATATGTTGTTTGAGAACTTCATTTTCAAACGCTGCACTTGTGTTCCATTTACTAACATAATGGCTAGAAAAAACAAGTATTTGTATTTGTCAGTAAAAAACAGTGAGCAAATTGCGATTAAAAGACCAAAGCTTCCGCCAACAAACAACGATTCGCATGCAGCGGGGCGTGCTCAAGAACGTGGCGATGGGTTTATGTGGACTTCGATGATCGGATCTTCTTTCTGCAAGCGTTGCAACCCCCAGATTTTTACAACGGAGCTTAGTGAACTAGAAAAACTGGCACATAAATATACATGTGTTATTCTCGCGAACGCTCTGCAAATTGATTGGCCTAGTTTTCCAGTCTAAGCATTTCAACCTTCTGTACTATACGTTCATTTACAATGATTATGTGAACACGAAAATAGAACACAAGATGACACACATGATAAATGAGGAATTTTAACACCAGAATGTGATAACACAGCAAAAACAGTTAACTTTCAATTCATGGTATATCATAGTACAGTAATATTTTCTGCTTATCTTGGTTGAACGCTTTATCACATACACCTTCAATCGTGTCCATCTTTAAATGTGCCAATCTATGTTGATGAAAAATTTAATACATTAAGAGTGTAGGATGTAATTTTCCTCCGCGAGATCGATGACGCTGAGGCAATGACAATCAGTCTCGTAGCTGCGATAATCACCGTTAGTCATGCTTTGGCCGTCGCCTACGAGTAACGCCGATGTTGAAAGTTGAAACACAGAGAACTGCACTTGAAAGATTGCTTACGAACAGTCAGTTGTCTGCGATAAATTGCCTACAAATCGAGTACACATTTGAATGACGTTACGTAATAAAAAGCAACGAAGAAGTAAGATGTATGAATGTGTTGTCAAACTGTAAATGAACCGATTAAAAGTAGTTAAAATTGTTAGAGAACTGTATTCAAGTGTGAACAGATTTCAGAGTTCGTTAAGTGTGAAGAACTGTGTGTTCCAGAGTGAGAAGATACTGCATTTTGTTAATAAGCAGTCTCTTTCTTTAAGAGTAACAGTAATTAATAGCTATTATGTTCTTTCAGCATGAAAGTGCTTCCCTAACAATTACTTGCCTAGTTTCATCTGTAAACTTTGCCAACTCATTCCACATTCCATGGGGCACTCCAGAACATATTCGACAAGTATGGAGCTTATACATTTTCCAGATAATTAATAGGAAATAGAAGTAGGGAAATCTAAGGAAAAATAACGATAAAGTTACGCCACCCAATTCAACAACCTCAGCTCTTATAATAGCTTAAAATAAAAGTAAACTAGTGGTGCAAAATCAGCTTATAGTTTCTCGCATTATTTATAACTTTCACAATTTTTTAAATGCAGAAAGTGCAACGAAAATTTAGATTTTTCGCATTTTTCTAAGCGTCCTATAAGAAAAACATATTTAAAGAAAAAATTAGAGCCGTTTTTGAGAATTTTGTAAAATAATTTACATTAAATTAAACCAGAAATTACGCAAAAACTACTTGTTTTGCGAACAATTTTACACGACCTTATTTAAATACATAATTTTTTAAAATACATTTCGTTTAGGAAAGAAATATCTATTATCAATATCGTTTTTTATGTAAATTGTTTCGCAATTTTGGAAAATACAGTCGGTCGAAACGTGACCAGCATCACTTTTTGCTCTCCTCTGGTATATCCGAGGAAAAAAATAACAAACAAAATTTGAAGACTTTTTTCAGAAAATTTTTGTTGAAAAATTGCCTGTATTTCAGGCATAATTAAGCAAATATTAAACATATTTTCGAAAAACTGTACCTGACCTTTTTTAAAATGTTATTTTGAAAACAGATTCAATTATGGGAAAATATTGTATTTTTAATATTATGTATATACAAAGATGCCGGAAAAATATTGAACTTTTTCAAATTTGAAGAATTGAAAGATTTGAAAGGAAGCGAGGGTAGACCCATTTTTTGCCGCTTAAGCGTCCTCCACGCTATTATAGAAGAAAGTTTAATCTACAGATTTGATGCCATTTTTGAGAAAATTGGAAATGTTTTAGAGACGTCATATAAAGTACCCGTAAAAATCAATAATCATTTCAAACCACCAGGGCCGCGAGATTCGCTAGATGGAGCGGGGGGGAAACGAGGGAGATGGTTTTGGCGCTATCGTCAAAGACGGACTGACACACGTACAGATAGCCGCAAACCAATTTTTCGGTTTTAAGAACCCACAAAATAAGGATTCTGACTGCACAACGTGTTAAAAGAAGTAGTTTTCTATTTGTAGGAATAATATTTATTCACTTTTTCGCTACTATACTCCCATAATATTAGTTTTTCTGTAGAAAAATTGTCGATATGTGCCGCAGCATTAGAAGACTTTCTCTTTACTACGCACGTTCTACGTGATATGTTAAAATGTAAAAACATAATGGTATTCATCATATTTCCAAACTATAGATGAACCTATTCGATAACGTAATATGGGAACAACGTCTGTTAGTAAATTTCATACATCTTCATTATCGATACTTGCGTCAAATGATCCTGTGACCACTAAAGGGAGAAATTATTATGCATAATTGAATAGCCTTTGATACACAATTATATTCAATGATGATGAACATTTTTCATAGTTTTCCATTTATAAAATAAATTATTCACTTCATTTATATGATCACAGGCAAAAAATATCTAGTGGTAAAAAATGTTTGTATCGGAAAGCTTCCCAGCGAAGCCGAAGCCAATGCGGACGGCTAGTTTTTTGCCATCCTTTGACGCAATGCATTTAGTTGGTCACTGTTTTTAAATTCAATAACACGGATACCCGACAGCATGACGTTACAGAACCTAACACAAACGAACGAACCGAACGTAAGAGCGTCGCTATTGTCAAATTTACTCCATTCTCGTCGTAAGCTCAGGTGATGTTCGGTCAGATCACGTCCGGTCCGGTCAAATCACATGTCAACTACCGCAAATCGCTGGTGATTATCGAACCCTTTATGCCCTATTCCATTGAGTTATAAATTTAGTTTTTACCTCGCAAATCATAGCGAAAAGATGTGTAATGCCGTTGGAAACCCCCCCCGGGTTAATCGAGCAAATTTATACACAGCATACTTTCTCTCTTCCCCGATCCCGTTCACCTAAATGCGTCGACCTTGGTTTGCTACATTGGCAATCTCAGAGCCCTATATATAATGCATTGCGCCCCAGCGAGCACTCTATCTCCCCACAGAAACCACAATAGAACGCGCGGGGCGACCCAGAGGCCCTTTGATGCGGCGCGCGCACTGCCGCTGGTCGTAAACCTTGAGCCGCCTCACCCACCCAGCCACTCCTCTCGTAGCGGTTTATTATGCATGGGCCTCAGTTTCGAACGCGTCTCGCAAAGCATGCGCCGAACCGAATTACAAAATACTGTTGCGTCGCGCCTTCGTGCACTCAAGATTAGCGGGAAAAGAAGTGATCGCTATAGATTTTACCTGAAGCCTTTTATCCCCTGCCCCCAAATGGTTGCAATAGCTCAGTAGAAATATCGTTGTCACTGCAGTGTCATTGAACGGGAGGTCCAAGGCCCGACGGTATGGGATTTTCGGCACAAGCTGCATAGCAAGGTGGAATTCATCCGCTGCCTGGAGGAGAATTCTAGGGGTCTCGGCTGGGATGATCGATAAATTTGTAGTGGTTAGTAGATCAATCCCAGGATAATGCCCGAGCAGAACTCTTAAAAATCGGTCACAATGCGCTCGCAACCTTTCCTTCCTCTTGTGTCCTCCTTTCTCTTTAAACATACACTTACACTTAGTCTCAAAGCACAACAGTGCCACATACGTCAGGAGAACAATCGGGAGTTTAAAGTTTTTTCGGTTTCGAGAGCAGACTCAGTCGGAAGATACCGCGTTGGGGTCCACCCTAATCGAGAAGCAGGCCAGCGCAAGATCCCACCTGCCAGCGGGCGAGGAACACCACCACCTCCTGGTGATTAACATGCACTACTTTTACAGGACTTATGACTAAAGTTATTGGCCCGCCCGTAATCAATAAACACTCATTCACTTTTGTCAGAAGAATGGTACAATATTTCTCCTATTATTCTCTCTTACGAATATAAGCCACTGAACCGATTATAGGGATGTGTGTTCTAGCAAGACAAACGTAAACCCATTAAAACACAACTTAAAAGAAAAAATCACTAACATCTCTGCGCTCAACATAATGACAAATGCAATAGTACATGTTTTTTAAACACAATTTAAGTTCAGGTTACTCGTTTTGTAATGCTCGGCTGGTTTATTCTTTATGCTAAGACATAATGGACTAGAAACTTGCAGCTGGCCGACTAGCCTGTTCCATACGCTAAGCGACTTTGTGTTTCAGATGACCGCCAAGCGCGCGGCATAGGGAGCGTATTCTATAGTAAGATGTGACGTTTTGAAAATATAAATGAAATATAAAGCATGGAACAGGAGGACAAAATTTAATGAAAACATTTGGTGCCATTTTTCAGAAAACTTTAAAAATGCTTTTGAGCATTCGGGTAAAGAATGCCCATAAATCAAAATATCCGGTCGAAACTCCCAAAGCCTCGAGTTCGTTCCGATCGATCAATTTCTCCAAATATAGTAAACCATTGTAAGCACGAATTCATTTAACACGAATTTTGCCGTAACACGAACAAAACTTCGGTTCCTGCAAGGGATTACGGAAATATGGACATTTATAATACTCCGCTCAAGCCGATTTTTTATAACAAGAACTCATATTATTTCGGTCCCTTGGAATTCGTGTTAATAAGGGTTTACTGTATCAATTTTGAAGAAAATCGGCTGAACGGTTTAGGTGTTAGCGTTGACCAGACGGAGAACCGACAGACGTTTTGCCATCGCTTTTTCGATATCAAGAACCCACAAAACATGGATTCTGGCTTCATTGTGTGTTTGAGAAAGTAATTTGCTATTTATAAAAAACAGGATTTATTCACTTTTTGTTGTCAGGACCCGGCAATAAAAGCTTTTCTGCCAAAAAATCGCAGATGCACGATTACATAACTTGCTCTTCTTACGACGTACCTTTGTAAGGACGAGAAAATAAAAAAAATACGAAGTCGACTTATTTAATTGAGAAAACAAAGACCACGCCGAAAAACTATCGCAGGCAATATAAAACTGAGTGAAAGTAGAAAACTGAACTGAGAAGTGCCAAGAACAAAGTACAGTGAAGAAGAACAAGACGAAAAACAGTAAGGACCAGCACCGGTAGGCACATTGAAAACATCATCCATTTTCGCCGACATGTGAAATTCGAAACCCATCAGGATTCGACCCCGGCCAACCGTCCTCTCGCCACCGCCCCTTCCCACAGCCCCTCTCCCTCCACCACGCCCCCGATCACCCCTCGCCGCGTCGAGCGCGGGCGCGCGACACCCTGCGGCAACTTCGCGGCTGACAAGCAACACAAGCGCATAATGTTTTCGGTGAGCGCACGCAGGCACGTGTCCGCAGCGCTAACGAGGGCTGTGCAGCGGCGGCGGCGGCGACCAGATTCCCGCCTCGCCTGTCCGCCCGAGAGGGCGGGGACACAGGCGCACCGTCGTTCATCATGGGGGCTGTCACCCGACCGGAAAATTTCCTCTTCTTCTCCCCCTGCGCTGTCCCGCGTCGCCCCGGCGCCGCCGCTGCCAGAGCCGCCCCCGCCGCCGCCGCCCGCGGCCTCCGCGCCGCTGCCGCCGCCGCCACCGCCCCCACTGCGCCCGCCACCCCAAGCGCCGTAGCCCCGCGCGAAGTTTCAAGTAGTTCGCAAGTCGACAGAGCCCCCGGCTCCGGGCCCTCGCGGCGCGGCGGCCCGACGAAGCCGGGGCCGCCGCCGCCGCCACCGATTCGCTGGGATCGAGGACCCGCAGCCTCCCGCCTTCCTCGCTCTTGCAGCCTCCACCAGCCTGCGCCTCCGGCCCCGCCCGCAGCGCAGCGCTCAACCTCTTAAGGAATCTCCTGGCCGCCGTGCAACCTCTACATCTCACATACAGGTCTCACGCGCTGGCTGACATGGCTCAGTGACAACATCCGTTGCCGCTCCAACCACTCTCACCCCGAGGTTCTACGGTTCGAGTTCCCTTCGTCGTGGACTTTTGCAGTTGGCTACATAGCTGGGTTGAATTCAACTACAGTCTGGAGGAGAGTTCTAGTGGACAACTGTTCTGACAGGAAGTTCTCTGTGGTTTCTCTGATAAATACCAGGTGAATGCCGAAGCAATGCCCTAAAAAATGAATCATCCACCGCATACGATATTGTCCCTTGCATCCGTGTCCTCATCTTCCCTCTCATAGACACAGACATACATGCACTAACTACCACACATGTCGGGAATTGATTTAGAAACTTCCAGCTTGTTCCGGCTAGGGTGTTACCCCGCTATAGAAGATACCTGGAGAAGGTAACCCGCAAATCAACTTGTAGATTGGGGCTTGACGTCACGATTTAGCAGGGGAAAAACATTGCCACCTATCGGGATATAACATTAACCACACTTACGGAACTATCAGTTGAAGCACTTTAATCGTCAAGAAACATTTAACCGAAGACACACACTATCTTTTTACACAGAAAACAGTCATTGTTCTTTGACATGTTTTAATTTTTTACTTTCTTCAGCTGAAATAGACAATGACTAAATATACTTGGTATGTTAGAAATATGCGTGAATTGTCTATAGAAATGAGAGGTTAACATCCAGTAATTCTAATATCAACATTTTTCGCTGTGAGATTGGCAGTATTATTATCAAATCAATTCATTCTGACCAAAATCTGACAATTTCCTAGTTTGAAAGGAAAGTGCAAATAATATATGCGTAAAAATATTTCCGAGAGGAGGAGGATCTTCTTGCTAGTGTTCATGTGACATCCTCAGAATTGCGGAATTATCTCAAATTAATGATCATCAACGATGGTCATCAGAGCCACCTGCCAGGTGAAAATAAAGTCGCGCAGGAATATCCACATAATAAATTGGACTTTTCTGAAAAAAGAGATGAGGTAACAAAAGATCAATGCATATATGCATTTTCTTACAATAGCTGCTTTGCTCAAACATCGTGTACTATTCTCCCTCCAGGAAGTTTGCTTTACCCCTTCTGATTATGTCATTCTTCATATTGTGAATTGTAAATCTGCTTACATGAAAATTAAAACTAATTTACAGTAGCTCGTTTATAATTCATAATTTTGATGGTACCTTCACACGCACAAACACACGCACGCACACACACAGAAGGTTAGGTTTTACGTTAATTGGTTGTAATTATGAGAAGGCCTTAAAACCTCCAGACTGCAGAAGTTCTTATTCTATTCGTTATTGACTGAAGTTTTCATGAAAAATAATTACAGTTATTACCAATGTTTTACTTTTATGGTTAAAAAAATATTTATGTGCAATCAATACGGCCATCAAGCTTAATACCATCAGTTGATAAGGGTGTTTTTATTTTGTTCTTTAATCAACGCATGTATACCCCGCTATACAATGCAGGGTAATTCAGTGGTTGACACATAATTGTCTCACGGAATAATGTGTTTTAGTGACACTCCCCAAGCGCTACGTCAGGGATTCCACAAGGAAGTGTCATTGGACCTCTCATGTTTCTTGCCTTCATGAACGACTTGCCAAAATATTGAGCTTCAAATGTAAGGCTCTTTGCCGATGACTGATTATCGGGTTATCAAATAAAAGGAGGAAGTAGATATTTTTCAGTGAGACACAGGCAAATCACACTTCTGAGCAGAAACAAAGGGTATGGAAATAGAGAGTTGAAAGAGCAAAGCCATCACGTTTGGTAGGGGGTCGGAGGTATGGTGAAACTACGTACAAATTGAACAACAATGTCATACCTACTGTCACATCTTGCAATTATTCAGGAATACAAATAGTAAATTGAGCTGGGAAAATGAAATGAATTTCGTTGTGGGGAAAGCCTGGAGATCTTTACACTTCGTTATGTGAATTCTAAAGAGGAGTACTGTGAAGAATTAGGTTATATGTCACTAGTGCGACACGTGTTAAAATATCAGCCGGTATCCTTGCAGGATATCGCAGCAAGGTAATCTAGAAAAGCTCCAGCGCAGAGCATCAAAATTCACTTTCAGGGATACAAAAAATAGAGGTGTGTGGGAGTCACTCGAATAGAGGTGGATTAAGTGTCGACTCTATGCTATGTACAAAGCATACACAGGGTATCCTGCTTGGAACGAAATTAACCGTCGTCTAGGAAAACCTACATACTTCGGTAGAGCGGATCACGTGCACAAAATTAAGACAAGAATATAAGAAAACGGGCGTTGGGAAACTTTCTCACAAACAGAATTATTAGAGATTGGAATAGTTTGCCTCCGACAACCTTGAAACTATTTGCTAAAAGTTTGAGAAAATTTGAAAATAAATTAGTTTTCTAGCTACTTATGTATATTTTAGGTCAACATATTACTGTTATGTTTCTACTGCTAAATTGGCAGTATTTCCTATTAAGTAAGTTGTTTAATTGTTATTATTAGTAACAGTTGTATTATTATTATTATTATTATTATTATTATTATTATTATTATCATCTTATTACTATTTATGTAGTGCAGTGCAATGTTGTGTTATGAAGTAGAGGAAAAGGAATGCAGGAGAAATGCATCACAGTTAAACGCTGTGTAGTGCAGTGAAGTGAAGTGGAGTGGAGTAAGGCTTACCCGGTGGAATTATGTACTATTTATTATTAATTATTTTTTTAAATCAACCACTCTCTTGTAATTTATTGTTAGTCAATGTACGCTTCATGAATGTAAAGTTAAGACATTCTGCCGTCAAGTTACGATACTTAATGGCAAAATTAATAATAAATGTAATGAGGAGTTTAAAAAAATTTTTGTTAACTAACTGAGTAATCCTAGCTGCAGAAGTTGGCTGTGTAATTGTGAGTCATAATGAATGGTTGGTAAACAGTGTTACTTCAATATAGGAATCATGGCAGCAATAACACTTAAATTCCTATGAATTATGAAACTATCTGGCTTTTCTGTGACGTCCACAGGAAGCTCTCCTATAAGCGGAGAACATTTCTTTCAGTACTCTTTTTAATGAAATTTGCATTTTTAGTTTTAAAAAGTAGTGGTAAAAAGTAGTAAAAAGTTTTAAAATGATGTACAGTAGTTAAGAAGGTTTTGGTGGTACAGACCTCTGTCTTATATTATTAGCCTAGTTTGATGAAATGCATTGTTCTTATCTACCAACAGTCATCACTTCATAACAAGAATTCATACATTTCCAACAGATATGTTATTACTAAAAATATCATGTTTTGAAGTTACGTTTTGCAAAATAAATCATACAATCCATCAAAATGCATTATCAAAACAAAATATTAGTAGATTCATGAAAATGGATTAAAAGAAAAATATGGGAAAGCACCTCAAGCGCTCTTCCATTTCGGAGAATACTCAGCGGGCGTCGGTTCGTCATAACACGCTTTGTGACACATCGATTTACGGATCTAGTCGCCTTGCTAACCTTTCCATGAAAACTCGCTCTTTGAGCTTCTCCGAACCTCTAGGCCACCAATCCCTGTTGATAACTCTCCCCAGAACTCCCTTCAGCCGCCTGCGCTCTGCCTCCCTCCTCCCGCCCTTTCGAGCTCTCCAACTCGCCCCCTGCTGCTCCTGTTCATTTTGTTCTGACCTCGCGGAACTTTTTCCCTAAGTTGTTCTATCAGAGCAGTGGAAACAATTAACACAAAAATCTGCCTCGTTTCTCTTGAATTCTACGCATTTTTGAGGGTTTTTATAGGTTCTTTTTGTCGTACAGTAATTATTTCAATTGCTATTCTAAATGTTTCGTTAGTAAATCTCTTAACCATTTCTTGGTATTTTAAAAAACTTCCATCATGCCAATGAACTGGATGTAAAACAAAATTACAAAAAGTACTGAACCGCAAGCAAAACTAATCGGAAACTTCCGTGAGTGAATTTACACAACAAAATTTCCCCAATGTACGGACCACCATTGGTTGCCCTGGAAACGATTTTCTGCTCCGTCGTTTCGAATCCTATGCAAGGTATTGACGTTGACGTGGACGTGGAATGCAACGGCGAGTAAATATTTACGAGTTTAAACACAATACTAATTTAAGTATCAAATGGTTCCCCCAAAAGTACTCGTCCGGCATTTTTTGGTATTGATCGGGAAAAACTAAGGTCAATGCAGATAGCCACTATAGTTCTTCTCCGGACAGTGGTTGATTTCCACCCGCTTATATAACTGATGTTGAAGATCCGATACCGTCGGAACTTGAACCATAGATCACTGTCAACGACAACGTAAAGCATCGGGAATGCTGCCTCTAAGACATTAAAGACGGATTTCCCTATTCAGGTTTCTCCCAATGGCATGTTACCGCCACAGCCAGGACAAGCTCTAAGTTCCACTCTGGCCTCCCGAGATGTGTAGTAGTGAAGTACATGCAAGTATGTCTGTAAATAGGGGATGAGGATAGGACAAGGGAAAGGAAGGAAAGATGGCATGCGCTACGTGACGCGTTCGTTAGTATACTGATCCGACTTTCCCCTGGCGCTGATAAGAGGTAACCACGGAAAACCGGAAAACCACGGATCACAGCAGCTGACAGAACTTTTCTCCAGACAACGGCTATCTTGCTAGCTAGTGTCGAAAATCGTTATTAATATAAAGAAGAAAAATATTTACAGAAAACATTTGAGTTTTCAAGAAACTTCTTCAAAATATCATTTTAAGCCCTCGTGTCCACAAATCCTTCAAATTACAAAATACTCTTGTCATGAAAACATTAACATAAAAGATATTCCAAGGCAACTATGTTAAGAGTAATTTTTGAAACTTCATATATTTGTTTTGGTGCTGATGACATAAGATTTAGTGCATTGCGCTCTATACTTTAAAAAGTTAAAAGACACAATTTGAAGCAATTTTTGAGAACATATTGGTTAGGTATTTTTTGAAAATTGTCACAATTGAACTTAAATTTACATGAAAGTAAATACTGAAAAAAATGGACATGACGTAATTAAAAATTGCAATTCTAAGGAATTGAATGTACTGAGAAAGAAATATCAGGTTTCAATATTGACAGTGTATGACTGGTTCAAAATAAAATTGAACTTTTGCTATTTTCAAATGTCAGAGATTTTAAACAAACTTGGCCATATTTGTTGCTGCACGTTGTTTTCGAGAGAAACATTTAAAGAATAAAAGTGAACATTTTTCATACAATTTTCAAAATTTCTTAAGGGATGCAAATAATGTCCTCCCAAAAATTAGAAGATGTGTTCGAAATTGAAAGGACTTCGAGTTCAGTGATAATCAATTGAGGAATATTAATTTGCGAGAAAATATTGTGTAAGGTAATGCACTAGTAGTGTTCTCTGACAAACGTTTTGAAAAGAAGTCTTCCGGTATCAGTGATGCCATATGTTTTTTTTCGGTCAAAAATTCCTCATTGATTTTTTTACAGCATTACGTAACATTTTCTATATCACGTATCTATCCCGTATATACTAGTATGTGACAACGTAAAATAAATAAAACCACGATTCAGTTCATGAATCTACAATCTAGTAATATTTTCATTTTGAGTTCATAGGGATTTTTTGCTGGTGTTACGATCTGTTGTAATGTTAAAATTCTTCGTATATTAAATGTTAACACAATTGGAGAAAATATTTAGTTTTATTACAGCATTATTATGATTGATAGGTTGTTTTATATCCTACATTTTCAATACTGTCTTCTTTTAATATAAACTCTCGAAATTCTTTGTTCTCTTGTTGCATGGCTGCCCACGAATCCTGATTATGTCACCTCTCATGAATTCCCGTCGTATTCTTTGGAAAAAATCCTCTTGCTTGCCACTATCGCTCTCGTGCACAAATGCCTCGAAAATACTACGATACACGTCATGCCAGGCCTCTTACAAATCACAAAAAGGAAATAATATAACATTGATGTAAACAAAGATATAATTACACTAGGGTACCCAATGACAAAGAGATGATAACGCGATGAAACATGAAAGAAATCTGTAACTTTAAACAAATAACACACAATTTTGAATAATTACTTGTGGTTTAATCGCAAACATAATTATATTGTGCGTATTGGTATGTATGTATACTAGCAATCAAAAATCAAGTGAATACGTTATAGCGATATTTAATAGTCATTAAACATTCATAAATAAATATAGAGGTTCAAATATTCACATGCCCTAACATCACCAAAGTATAAATATTAGTATTTCCCTTAGGAATACAAAATCATGGTTTTACAATTTTTATATTTACTTTTTATTTATATTCTATTGACTGAGATCTCTCAAGTCTCTCTCACACTCGGGAAACAACTTACCAAGAATCGCTTACCCGCCTTACACGTTTGCCTCCGCATTAGCACCGACCAAATTCGTCGCTTCACAAGTTCTGTGCCTCAGGTAGCAGGTCCTTCCCAGTAGTCGCTTTCCCTCTTTATTCCTCGTCCTTTCCATACGCTGATCTCCTCTTTTCGCCAAACAACCACCTTCTTCAGATCACTCACCATCTTTCTCCCTCCTCCTCTCTCACACCCTATATTTACATCATTTTCCAGGACGTCGCTCAGGACTCGCTCAACAAAAAATTTGCTCCAGTCGGTATTTCTTCTCTCATGTGTACTTCTGGGTAGAGGAATTTCAAATCCTCGTCACTTTATGTGGAATATATGGTGGACAAATCTGATACGCGGGAGTTTTCCTCGTGATACTTCTGTTTCCCCCGTGGCTTTCAACACATCGTATCTCCACTTCAAGCAACACCATCATTCAGATTGTCACGCTCACATTTTCTCCCGATAGTTTTGATATTCAGAAACACCATCGAGTAGGCGACACGAAGAAATTGGCTGCGGAACTACGTGGGATGGACTCCCTGCATACCCAACCATAAATAAACACACAAAGATACAAACAAAAATAAATAAATAATGACGATCAAACCTCTTTATCCCATTAGAAATATCGCTGGATTAGATAGGCTGTGGAGTTTCTAAGAATCGCAGAAATTTTGCATCAAAATAGTATTTCTTTTTAAACATTTTTCAGCAAGATAATAACTTTTCATTTGTTAGATTGATTGATTGTTAGTGATTCTTGGGTAGGTCATTAGTCCCGTAAGTGTGTATGTTTTTCATCCATCAGGAGGTGGGGATGACATCCCCCGCTGGATGGCGAGAACCGGCGCTGACCTACCGTCGGCTAGCGGTTTTTTCCTCTACCAGGTATCTCCCATCAGCGGGCCACCGCCCCACCCGGAACAAGCTCTAAGCCCCCGACCAATCTTCCGGCATGTGAGGTGGTATAGTATAGGTTAGTGTTTGTAAGTAAGGGGTGAGGATAGGACAAGGAAGAGGAAGAAAAGATTGCTCGCGGGTAGTGGCCCGTTTACTAAGGTACTGCTCCGGCATTCACCTGATGTTGATCGGAGAAACCACGAAAAACTACCGATCAGAGCAGCCGGCTGCTAGAAGTTTCCTCCAGACAATGACTGAATTCGACCTAGCTGACTAGTGTCGAAAATCCTGCCGCCGTCGGAACTCGAACCTAGGAACTCCCGCTCAGTGTCATTTGTTAGTGTAGCAGTCAATAGCCTACGGAAAATTGTCAATTTATTTCTGGAAAAATGCTGGTACAACAACAATATCGTCCCAATGTCATTAACATAAAAGATGACCAAACGGAGATACACAAAGGCCGCAATGTAAATCAGTTAAAATGGTTTATTTTTATAACACTTAGAGTAGTTTATAGATTTTCTGTTTAAGTAGTTACTTATTCAAAGTATCCTTGGAAATGTAGACAATCATAGATAAAAACAGGAATTAATAAAAGGCAGACAACACAGTTTGTAATCTCTAAAACTTCTTGAAAAGTACTTTTCATTGAATAGGATTATTATTGTACCACATTTTAAGAATGGAACATAAATATGATTGTCTTTTATTGCAACATGTCTTGTCTGCCTTTTATTAATGTATTTCGGAGGTCACAAAATTGACTAGATGCTTGAGTGACACGGGACGGATTATACAGATCGTACAGACAGGCAGTCGTGCGAGGTAGAAGGGCTAGAATTCTCAACCGGACAGCGATGAAATTGGACCTAGCTAGTGTCGAAAATCCTCCAACCGTCGGGACTCGAACCTAGGTCCTCCCGGTCAGAGGGCTCTGTAGTGACATCGGTTGATGCCAGGAGCCAACTAATCCAGTCACCTTAACGCGAGGAGCCGCGCGCGCTAACAACGCAATTGCACCTATTCAAGTTGTACACGTTGTACGCAGCTCTTAAAATTTCTTTCCACGCGGTGCCCGTTCTCCCGGGCACGTAGAGAGCATACGGCGCGCAGAGAGCATACGGCGCGCAGAGCACGGGCGCCCACGTCGAGTGCAAGGGCTGTTTCCGGCCCAAGTCGTATCGAGTGGATTTCCGGGAGCGCGTGCCACGGCACGGCGCCGCATGGCGCCGTCCACACGGGCCACTGGGCGACCAATGAGACGATGGACATCACGCGCTCGAATACGCACAGCCAGCACGCGCGCGCCACGGCCCGCCGGCCCGCCGAGGGGCTCCGGTCGACGGGGGCGGTGCGCCGGAGGGGCGGGTAGAGGAGGTTTTGATCGATGGGGCGGCGAGCAGGAAAGGCGGGTGGAATAGGATTCAATCGACGGAGGCGGGGAGCAGGAGGGGCGAGTGGAGGAGGTTTTGATCGACGGGGGCGGGGCGCACGAGGGGCGGGTGGAGGAGGTTTTGATCGACGGGGCGGGTAGCAGGAGAGGCAGCTGGAGGAGGTTTTGATCGACGGGGGTGGAGCGCACGAGGGGCGGGTGGAAGATGCTCTGGGCACTCGGACAGCGAAGCGGGACGGAATGGGCAGCTCTCGAACGGAGTGGAACAGAGGAGAGCAATCAAACTGGATCTCCAGGAGGAATGCGGAGCAGCAATAAATAATTAGCGTGTGGTCTCGGCAACGGAATAATTAATAATATTTTTTTTCAGAAGCAAACAGTTGAATGTTCTTCGTTACCTACTCATCGAATTCATTCGAAATCCAATTTCAACATGAGGACTTGCTGCTTCTAGAGTGGAGCACATCTACCCGAATTCTTTTGATGATTTTTTGGCGGAGTAAATTACTTCCAGGAATCCCAAATGGTTCCCAGTGTTTTCTTGTGTACCGAATAATTATTCGATATCCGAGAATGCCTGCCTGTAATGTCATAGAATGAAATACTCGAACTTGGAAACAACAGGCTAGCACGTTGGAAAATAGCGGAGTTGAAGCACAAGTACAGAAAGGAAAAAGTAGAGATATAATGTGAGACACCAGAACAGTTGCAATAGATTAAGAACGGAGAATAGAATAACTAGAATGAAATATAGTTTGGAATGATATGTACAGAACGGCAAAAGAAGCAACAAAAAATAAGGATATAAGGTGGAAAAGGAGAGCCAAAACAAAAATCAATGAATTACGAGTTTTGAGGAGAAACCAAAAACAGCATAGGGGTTGGGGGAAATGGAGAAGAAAACGAAGAACAAATGAAAGAATTTCATTGATTCATTTCTCCAGATATAGCTGATGTAACCAATGAACAGAAATGAAGAATATACAAAGAAATTACTTGGCGGAAGTGCAGTAAATATAATATATGACAATCAAAGATAACGAGATTTATCAGGAGGAAAACTGTGAATCAACACTACTACTATAAGCCATGATATAAAATGATGTGGAACTTAGGTCATGCGAATAAAAACTACTGGAATTGGTGTGCGATGTCAAAGAAGCGCCAAGGTTTGCGTCCCTTCAGTCGTTCCTTCCTCTCTGATTCCAGTTCCAAGTCCCATTCTAAGAACTAGGCTCTATATTCTCCAGTAACTATATGATTTCGAATGGACCTTCGTCGCAATATGATTCAGAAATTGCTTCAGCAGTTCCGCGAATACGGGAATATGAATTTAAAATGGATTTGTAGCGCAGGAAAAGAATATAATTTAATCGAGTCCGTCTAGAAAATTATGAAATAACGAGGTTCAACTGTTTCCAACACAAGCCTGGAAATGTACCGAAAGTACTTTACCTACAATTACTGAAAGTACATTCGGTTCTCTTGCCGTCAGCAACGTATCAACAGCTATTATTTGAAACACTACGTTCAACATGGCCAGCACTAAATAGTACATTATGAAGCTATGATGTAATGATGGGTATTAATACGTGAGTGTGATATTACGATAAGAGCGAGGAACGAGCGAGTAGCGTAAACGTATATTAATACCCATTACATCGAGTTTCATACGGTACTTTTTCTACGACTTTTCTAAGCCAAACATTTCCAATTAATAGTTTCGTGGCAGTTGGTTCAGCTAAGGCCACCTAGCGGATAGCTACCTAAATCTACCCTTGCATGCTGCCGCAGGTGGCTGTTACCTGTTCGCCTGCTAGGGAGTACTGCGCTAGTCAAATAGGATCAAAGTGAAATTATGATCCACTTTATTTTAAATAATATACTACGAAAAAATTATACTATTAAAGAACTTAAAAGCATTGAGCATATTATAATATCAAATACAATTTTAATGTAAACAGTCGAACGAAACATTTGCTAAAACGATTCTCAATGATTAATTATCAATACTTGGTTCGTAAACTTCTCTGTGATTGGTCCAGAACCTGTATTATAATGAAAACTGTATCGAAATTACTATAATTGAATAGTTACCCCGAATACAGATCTAACCCACAAAAAGTCGAAAGTTGAAATTTCAGTGGAATAGTGACCTATTAGACGTAATACACAGCCCCCATGATTCTGAGGGTGCACCGGCCATTCCAAAGTAAGTTATTCTTTAGGTAAAGCTTTCCTATTGACGACTAGTGATCTATCTGCAGCAAGATGTCGGATCGATGCGAGTACGTTATGAGCGGTAGTGCCTTGACTAAAATTTGACTTCAGAGTGATTCACAGTTCATAATATTTTGATGGTTTGTAAGTTTTTTTTTAAAGAAATAAATTAATTTGCACTGATTAGGGTTTTTTTCTATTTCCTGAAAAACTTTTCCTTTTGTGGGTTAGATCTCTATTCGGGGTAACTATTCAATTATGCAACTGGTTGCAGCTCTCAAATGACAGCATTATACAATGGGAGTAGAAAAACAATGATGCCAAGTTTCAAAACTCCAGGATTTTTTCACTCGCTTTGTCTAATTTGACTACTCGGGGGCGGCGGCAAATTGACAAATTACGTTCGCCGGCGTCCGTGGCCCCCACTGCCACCGCCCAGTCCCCCCAGCATCCCTTAACGAGCCGTTCACTCCTTTCGAAGGTCGCTCGCGCTCCCTCTCTCGCCGTCACGAGGGCGGAAGGGCGAGTGTGTGTGTCGCGGAGCGGTTGCCGCGTCCACCTCGCCCGCGGGAGATCGATTCCCATCGAGATCGCGTCGGGTCTGCCCGGGGGCGGGGCGTGCGCGTAGGGCGTGGGGAGGGGAGGTGATGCAAGCCTGACGCGCGGTTGGGTGATGGCGGTCGAGTACCAGGTAATGGATTCTCGCGAGAGGTTGTGCGCGATACCACATCCAGTGTAATCGCTTTATAACAACACTCGCAGGAATGAGTTCTTTCCTTTGCTATAGTTTTAGTTTTATGGAGAAAGAGTATTAATGAATGAGTTGCCAGGTAAACCAAACGGAAGTAATGTCTACATTATAGAGAGTTTTCGGTTGTAAACAATTTCGACGTAGGGAGTTTACGCTACATGTTAATGGATTTTACGTTTAGTAAAACATATTCCCAACGCACATGCAACCACCAGGCGAGATGCACCTAATGATATATTCTTAGACCAGATTTACACCCTTTCTTTTCGATGTTTTCCTTTTACAAGTGTTTAGTCAACATGACCATGCCCACAGCAGCTGTTCTAGAAACCGAAGTGTATATGTGCGTATTCGGTGAAACTCCAGACATCATTCATCAAAACGAAGCATGTATATTGGGTCTTACGGTATATTTGTGCTCCCAGTACCTACCAACTACAGAAATAAACTAGCACTTTGAAAGTCTAGGGCAAACTTCATATTTTTCCCTTTGTTTTATGGTATTTCTCACCACACGTTCATTGGCAACATTAATAATCTTCGATCCTACTGCATGCCCTAAAAGTTTGTAACACTTATTCAGAGACATCTGTATTGGCACACTGTATAAGCAGTCTGCAGGTAGTCAGAATGCACTGAATTTCTAATACCGAGAGGACGTGAAAAACGAATATACAAATACTTGCTAATCTCGCTTTTATATCCGAAATCATCTTCAATTATTGTACACGCGTATTGATACAATGTCGTGTTTGGTTGTCTATATCCCTCCGGAAAGGTCCTGCATAAGAGTGTCCGTTTCAAAGCGCTGGCTATTTTTGCAGATACATGCTGCAATGAACAAAATTACCCACGAGAAAGAGACAGCTAATTTCGTCCGATATTGCTCACACCTTCAATGGATAAGTTTTCCTAATACATTGATATCTTTCACGCGTTTTTCAGATGAATTTAACTCAAAGTCAGCATTGGCGCTGACTCTGCAGCGAGTCTGGACGAGAGGTCACAAGGTTCGAACCCTGAGGGAGTTGGATTTTTGATAAGTTAAAGATGAACTATGAACATACATAGCTGAGTCGATGTCAATTTCTGCCTGGAGGAGAATTCTAGCGACCGACTTCTATGTTAGTTACTTTTTCGTGGTTTATCTGATCAATGGCAGGAGAATGTCGGAGCAGAACCCTAAGAAATAGGCCAGGGACTGCGCGCGGTCATTCTTTCTTTTCCTTCCTCTGCCCTCTCCCCGTGCACACACATTTACATTTACATGCACAACACTACCACCCATGTCAGGAGACCAGTCGCAAACTTAGAGCTTGTCTCGACTGGGACCTTGACCGATACTTGGAGGGGAGCGGAAATAATGAATAGAATAAAATTAGCAAATAGATGCTACTATGGTCTAAGACGACAGTTGATAATACACCCAATCAAAATTAGGACATAGAAGAAACTATATAAAACACTGATCAGACAAGTGTTGTATGGTATCGAGTGCTGGGCTTTAATAAAGGATGAAGAGAGCATCAGAATCTTCTGGAGTAAGATTCTTAGAAAAATATATGGGTCGGTAAATTACAATGGTAAATGGCGCATCCAATACAATATATCAATTACATGGAGAACTAGGTATTGTCAAATTAGTGAAATCATCAAGGTTAAGATGGCTGGGGTATTTACGGCGGTCTGATGAGATGGACTCGTGTAGAAAGTTAATCTTCGATAGACCTGATGGTGTTAGGAGAGGTAGACCAGGGACGAGATGGATGAATTGTGTGGTGGAAGACATCCGAGTTGTTGGGGTCACGGTTTGGAGAAGAACGAGAGAGAGGGAAATAAAAGAATGTAGTTAAGGCGGCCATGGCCTGAAGCGGGCTGTGGAAGCTGATAAGAAGATGATGTTGATGAGATAATGTCTAGATGAAACATTATTCTCCGGCAAGAATCAAGACTGCTGCATGCTTTTGAGATGTCAAAGGAATATCGGATTTAAGACATTACATTCGCATTTAATGTAATTTTAAAAACCTTTTTCACTTCTTTTCCTTCTCCTCCACTTTATCTTTTTTGTTCTTACTCTTCTGCCACTAAAATCTAACGTGATGCCTGTGTAAATTTACAGCTCATGTACCTGAGCATTCCTGCTCTCGACTTCTTCGGGACTTGTATTTTCAGGCTACTTTGCGAAATGTTACGTTACTCATTCGTTGACATTCATCTTGACATTCCATCTCTTCAGTGGCCAAATCGCACATATCCACCTTTACTTTCATGGATTTCTGTTCGGTGAAAGTGAAGCCACGTTTTTATTTAACAGGAAACTTTCGTCTAAAATAAATTAAACATAAAATTGAAGAAATACTATAGTGCTACTATCTCGAAGGCGTCTTATTCGTGTAATCAGCAGGGAAATGAAAACATTCACCGGCCTTCTGTAAGTACGCTGGAAAGAACGTGTTATACTCCTTGATCGTGATATTATTTAAATTGTAGTACGTTCTACCGTTTTTATACAATTGTACATCATCTCGGCTGGTTTTTGCAATATACAGCTGTCATACGCACTCTATCGCTTAAGAGTTTCAGGAATAGAAATCTCATTTAACCCCTGATGCGAGTACAGAGGGTTGTCACGGATTGTCTGGAAGGTCGTCCTGGAGGGCTGTCGCGGATGCTGTCCGAGAGCTCATTCCAGGTTCAGTGGGGTGTTCAAAGGGTTTCCCAGATCTCTATTACAATGCATCGGGTTTCCTGGGAAATTAGGAGCCACAACCTCTTAACGACCAGTTGAGATTTCTCCGAATGTCGGAACCCTACTAATAGGTTGATATCTCCCAAGTGTTCATCCTCAATTAAGGAACAAGAGGGATCAAGGGCTCCGGATCTAATTCAGAGAATCGGAAAACAGAGGAGACGCGGTCAAACAGAGCGTCTTCCGCGAAGATGGAGTTGGTTTTGTATGAGGTTCATGGAAGGATGATCGAAGAAGCGAATGTCAAGCGAAAAAGCACTACCGAGGGCTATGAAAGTGGAAGGACAACGTTAAAAACTTATGGCATAATTTTCTGTCACATTCTGACGCCTTATCTTTGTCATTAAACAGAATGACATGATAAATTTACAGATTTTTCCTTATATCCTTATCATTAAACCCAATGCTGATGAATTATCATAATATCTACAAGATTTTGTAAAGAAGTCCCTAGAAAATAGGTCAAAAGCTCCTAAGTTCCTGAATATGTTAAGAGAAATTGAATTATGGTTTTGATAATAGAATGTTAAAATAAATGTTAAAATGTGTTATGCAACAAAAAATATTTTCAAACAAATTTCTAAAACCGTTTCATACTGCCGAAAAGCTTGGTTGAAACTATGTGATGAAAAACTACAGCTCTAAGACAACAAGCAGACAATGATTATGAAAAGGGTTTCTTTAAACTCATGAATAAATCTTTGTGGTAAATAAATGAACAATGTACGAAAAAATGTGATGTAAAAGTCTTAACGAGCTATCATAAATTTCAAAAATATCAGGAATATAATTCGAGAACTCTTATTGAAGATAATATATTTTATATAGAAAAAAGAAAAAAGTATATGAAATAAATGAATGATTTATTTCAGATTTATCCGCTTTTGCGTTACCAGAGCCCGTCAATAACAATTTTTCTGTGGAAAATTCGCTGTTTTCCAGCGCACAATTACATAACTTTCTCTTCTTACGAAGTAAGTGCGACAATGTAAAAATTGATTGATGACATCAGAAAGTTAATGAACTAGTATATCACTCACGAGGAAGAAGTTGTGCCTTATCTGCAGAATTACAAACTAGGCAATGCGTGAATAATTAATTACGGAAATAATCAGTCAAATGTAACAATTTCTTATAATTAAGGTGTTCATGAAAATATACTTCATTCGAATATATTTCAGATAAAGAAGCATTTAATGAATAACAATACTTTTTTGTCTCAGTATGTTTTATTTCAGAAACGTAAGTCAACCAGGTGTGTTAGTAAAAAAAAAATTAAAAAATAGAATTTAACTTTTTGCTAAATGAGACAATAGTTCTATATAATACTCGAAAAACAACTTCTAAAAACATTGACACGTTTCGGTCAAATATAACGGCATTAGAATTTTTTTTTGCCGTATTGAGAAGTTACTTGTCAGTGACTTATGTTGTTTCTGAAACAAGCCATTCAAATGTACTTTGTACGATTTGTTGTATCTCTGGAGTTGTTCTTGAACTGCCAAATTTTTAATACTATATTCTAAAATCGAAATATGATGACAGGAAATTATTATTAATACATACAGATTTCTTTATTATCATTGTTGAAACCAAAAAATAGAAATTGAAGATTTTTATGAAGATATGAAAGGAAATATGGAACATTATGATATTTGTGAATATCTCTTCGAAGCCATTCCACAAAAAAATAATAAAATAACAGTCTTCGGTCATAATTGAGTTGAATTGAATTGAAATAATCAGACCTGAGATTCAGTACGTTAATATTGTCAAGTATTATTCAATATTATTAAATATTGCTCAAGAAAGAAGTGTTCATTGGATTAATCTGGCCTGACACACAATATGTAAATGTCAAATATTGAGAAAATCTGTTTAATATTTTTAAATATTGTCAAATATTTCTAAACGTTATCAAATATTTCTTAATATTGTTCCATAGAGAAGTGTTGAAACATTGTCAAATATTGCTAAATATTGTTAAGTATTGCTAAACATTGTAAACTATTGCTAAATATTGTTAGAGATTTGTATTTCTAATATTGCTCTACATATTAATATTTTGTTTGTATTGCAATTTTGGAGGTTCCCATCATCATTACAGGATTTTAAAATGACCTCAACGGACCTCAACGCATAAAAATAGCTAACACTGAATAAAGTGGTGAAAAATGGATATTTAAGGAAGTATTGTTAATACATTATGAACATGTATTAAAATGTAACATTCGTTAAAAACGTGAATTTAAAAAAGCGAAAAAATGAGGTATCTGAGAATGTGATCTGAAAAGTTCCCACTATAATTACATCTTATATAATTACTTAATAATTACTTTTGAATTTTTACAATTTTCAATATTCCAGAATATTTAATTAGAATCAGACATGTTACATATATTATAATCAACCCCGGTTCAGTTTCAACAAAAATATTTAATTAGATTTTTATGAAAATATTGTTTACGTATTATAATACAATTGTTACCAACTCACACACAACTTCGTGGAAATTAATCACACTTTTAAAACATTGTATTCGACAATATTCAGAGATCTAATTATAAAGGGCTTATTTCATTAACGAAAAATATTAATTATAAATAACGTAGTTATAAGAAAACGTGAAAAGAAGTTTCGAAAATCCCGACGTTTAATTGAGAATAAGACTTGTGCCATTTTCATAACTTACCTATTTAGTCTTCGTGTAGCCAGTTTTTGAGAAAATTTTGAAAATTGTATCAGAACGATGTGGGCATAGAAATTTTGGTGAAAGACCAGTGCACTTTTTTAATAATAATCACAGATGTACAGCCGGACCTGAGAAGCACCTTTTTAAATTAAGAATCCTAAAACCGTGGATTCAAAATATTTTGTTTTCGAGAAAGTAATTGATTACACATAGAATAAAGAAAAATCCACTTGATAGGGAGCAGCAACTCACAATACGTTTATCTGTCGAAAAAATGGCACTGTTTTCTATATTACAAAGTTTCTCTGCCTACAAGTAGATTAGAGAAAATAAAATAATGAACTGGAGATTCTTATTCCACTAGAAGATGACTTTTTTGTTGCCAAGAAGATTGAACTAGAATATAGTTTTCTAATATTTTCGTAATGAATTAATTAGATATTTACGTGTAAAATTTTATCTCATGTCGTACACCTAGCAATGTAATGACATGTGAAGTTTTGTCTTTACAAATCGAGCTTCGGATTACAAACTTCGAGACTTCCGCAACAATGTATCATGTTTCCTTCAACAACGCTTTGTGAAACTTCTGACTGACACTGGCTGTTGAGCCTTCTTTGAACATATGGATTCTTCAAAGAAGTTGATATCTCTCAACTTTACTCTCGTCTATGAAATAAGAGGTATCAATATATCGCGAGCGGCATCGAACATTTCGAAAATACGGTACTGCGCAGAGGCAACCTGACTTAGGGGCTAGGGCAAATGTAAAGATGGTTCTTTGTTTCCGAGACAACACAGGACTATTCAGAAGCGTTATTTGACTTACCTTTCCCAAATTTCCTTCATTACACTGTGTAACAATAAATTGATCATGTTACTTTCTTGATGTTAATTGTATAAAATGAACATGCTGAACATGAATATACCATTGTTTTCTTTCAAATGTCGATACTTTATAATATTTTATCGGTTGTTCCGTAATTCGTTTTCTACCGCTTTGATGCAATCGTCATACGTTCATATAGATTACCTGTAGATAGTAGGGATGTGAGGTCCAACTGTATTAGAAGAAAGGTAGAAGATTTCAATCCATAGCCTCATTTAACAGTCATCATTATATACTAATAAATTCAAACACAATGTATTTTCTTTACGTTTATTGCAGATCTGCAGTTGTATAAGTACGAATATTATTCTTCAACTGAAAGACGTCAGCTTTCAGAATCTGTAAATTGTCAACAAACCCTTTATTTTGTTTGTGGGCATTACATCAGTGTTAAATAAAACATAAAATCGTGATTGGCACAAAGTTCTGTGATGGATATTTCACTTATTTCGGTGTACTTGTTCAAGACCAAGCTGTTTCATGGGCTCTCCACCAGTCTTGTAACAACTATCGATCTACATTGGAGTGTTGACTACGTTCAACAAGAAAATGTATTCCATTTGTAATTCACCAGAATCAGAGGGAAACAACAAAACATAAATTATTGTAGTGTGGTAGAAATTACACATTACAATTGTTCCAAGAACAGAAGAATATTCTCTATCTTAGCATTACATCGTCTATTGCTTCCGTGACACAGGAAAGAATTGCCAATTTCATCGCCACGAAAACAAACCGTATGGGAAGAAGAAATGGAAAATTCAAATAATGTCAGTGATTTAAATTGCAGAGGTGAGGGAATTTCTACGGAACCGCAGTTCTTTAATCAGCAAAGGTTAGATAATCATATAAGAGAATTATAACTAACGAAATCAAAAGCTGAACTCCTTGGTTTTTGTATCAAGGAATATAACTTGCATGACGAATCTTGCAAAACAACACTGTATAGGACAAGGAATTAGGATTTTGTGTGCTTCTGTCAAACGTACGAAAATCTTGATTTGCATTGATGTCAATAGACTCTTTGAAGCCATTCAGGGTCCTCATGACTAATATTGCATTGAAGAATGTGGGGAACGCTTTCATCAGGACATTCACTTTAGGGAAAAACGGTATAAGGGACGTTCGAAACTGTGCTCTGATGAGAGGCTACGTATACGAATAGGAAAAGCGATCTGATGTCCATTTTTGATTACAACATTTTGATGTTACGTCTATTCAGTATAATTGCAATTAACATATTTGAATGAGTAACACGTTAATTTTTCTACTCGTTAATTTCTCTAAACAACTTATTGTAGTAGTTTTTTATGACAATTTGAAGATTTGTTAATTACATCCAAAATATTAACATCACAAAAAAACGACTTTTACATTCATAATCAGCATTAACAAATTGTGCAGAAAAACAATAAAAAATAAGATAACAACAAACTTTGCCAAAATGTTAATACATGGTGTTATTTTAATGTGCTCTTGCTTCCTTCTTCGATCTTACATATATCAGTTTTTCTTTTACCGATTTACAGTAGAACACCCTTATACGTTTCCGTAATCCATATTAATAGTCTACACACTCCAAATAAATAATTGGAACCCTTTGGTCAATGCGCCAATTATTGATTTTGAGTATGGCAATTATTAATAAGGATTATGGAAATTTGTAAGGGTGTTCTGCCATAAATCCGACAACATTTTTATGACGTCTTTCAATTTTTCAGAATCTCTGTTTGCTCTACATGTCTACAAATTTTTGCTTTACACGTCTAAAAAGGAAATGGTCGTACTTGTTGCGCGGTTTGGCTTCTATTGAATTTTGAGGTAAATGTGGTTTATAGAAAACGTTGACATTTTATTTTTAAAATGATTAAAAAGGAACAACTAAATGCTCGCTTTTCTTTCTCTAAATCTTCATTCCTCTAAAACGTAAAGAAATCGCTTTTAACCATCTGTATTTTATGAATATCTTGTTTTCAAATGTTGCCAACCTCACTTTCTGGCACTTTTATTGATAATTTAACTATGTATCGTAAAAGGGTGGGGAAAATATTCTGGAGTTCAAGAAAATTGCGTAGTATATACTTCTCCCCATGCATCACCTACAGCTTTTCCTGTTCTCGTCGAAAAATAAATCAGAAATCAAATAACAAAGACCTATCGAAGAGAAAGTCAGCGTGGCATACTCAAATGGAGAATCAATGACTGCACCGTCCGTGTGCAAATCGAACTGTCCTCGAAATAATAAATGAAACAACACTGAAGATTCTCGAAATAAGTCTAACGATTTAATGACCAGATACTCCGAGCGCAGTGCTAGCTTATTCATTTGGTTGTGGCCGCAACGCATATTTTACTGAGATTGTACGCGCAAACTGTTGTGACGTCGGGGTTCGGGATTACAACTGCAGTTAAGCCGTCACTGTGCTTCTTACCCTCTCAACATGCTTGGCATCCCTCATTACTCCCGAATGGAGTTTATGGACTGATGGTGGACATGTTGCTTGAACGCGAACCAGCTTAGCGAAATATGTAAGGGGTAAAATTCATGTTCTGCGGTGTTCGAACAAGCAAGCTATTTGTTACTCAATGTATATACCCCATCGCATATACCTAAGCTATTCGTACGAATTTCCCATTATGTATTTCATTCACTGTAAAAAATACTTTTGCCAACGACGCAATCTGAGAAGACCATATTCGCCTGGACCGCCCACATTGCTCATTCTCAGAATCGCCTACAACGAATCTGAGCCCTGCGCAATAATTCGCTTACTTAAAAGTTAACTATATAAACTATACTGTAATCTCTAATACTAAACATCTTACATTTTTTTACACGCCCTGGATTGGCCACCACCAGAATTGGCGCCAGCGGGCAGATTGCGTGAGTCGCTACGTGTCGCCTGCAAATCAGTCGAACTCTGGTTCTTGCCGCGAACACTACGTGACGCGCGAAGGCTCACTCAATACATCATCTTCACATTGCAACATATTACATGCATGTGCAAGATTATTCTAGTATTTTTTGATAGTTGAATGGATTATACGACGAACTAGTCAGTGGCATTAAACCACTCTGTTCAGAGAACATTAATGTTTCAAATGAACGTTTGTGCGCGTGAAATACAATGACGTTCTTCACGTGTTGTGCTATGTACTGTGCTTCATATTTATGCACACAACAGTGACCTTTCATACATTCAATACATTCATGCTTTAACAGGAAAACTGTGCACGTGAGACATAATTACTTTCTTCACGTGTTACGCAATACAGTGTGCTACGCGTGTGTTCGGAACAGTGGCAGTTCATGTATTCAATTGAGCATGCATTCACTGCATACCAGTCATTGTTTCCAGCATGGCAACTGAACTGTGTAATATTGCCTTGGTGTGTTTCTCAACTTTGCAACGAGCCCACCGTCCGTCTTGTGTGTCATCACGCATTTACGCCATAGTTGGGCGAGCAAAGCCCCCCCCCACTCCCTTCAGTGAACTACGACCTGCCATCCGCCAGGAACCACCTGGCGGCACCTCGCTGCACCAACCAATCGCCACTTGTAAACGACGAGAGTAAAAATTGCTCAATTTTATAACCTCACTGTTCATTTATTCTAATTTGCTTTATTTTATCTTTGCATATATTACGTGCATAGACGAACAATCTTGGCAACTTTCGGTGGTTCAATTATAACATGGTATATTTAAATCACAACTACATCATGTTGGTACTTGCTTAATTTTACCTTTCACATCTTTACAAGACATTATAATTCCATTAGTGTAATTTGTAATAGTCATTAGTGTAATAGTCATTTTCAATTATATTTATTAACTCTACAAGTCTTTCAATTCATTTTATGACGATGAGAGCATCTGAAAGACCTTTTTTAGGCACGAAAGGCTGGCGACTTGCAGTTCGTTAATTATTAACCCATCACCGGTGGTCCTCCATGGTACGTAGTGCAATCAGAGAATGAAAGGGTAGTGTGTATGGCTCCCGCCTTTAACTAATCACAGTCCGCTGACTTCAACACACGCGCCACTCCCTTCATGCGGTGTGCAAGGTGTTTTCTTGTGCAGTGTAGTTTCGTATAGCAAGGAGCATTCATCCTCTTTTTAAATAAACAAACGACGTTGCTTTGTACTACGTAGATCACGTTATAAATTCTATGAGGTTTCACACATTTCTATGATTTCTATGACGTTTCTATGTGACGCACGTTTCTATGACGTTTCAAAAGTGTATATACCAAAGGGATTTGGTAATGTTTTTCATTAATTCGTTTAGTTTGAGAATAATTTTCTCTTTTATAAGTGTTACGAATGTACAGCTCAAATTCAAAATTCAAATATACTCCATTACACGTGTGCGATTAAATTAAAAAATTACATTTGTTTAAAACCATACAAGATAATTTACACTGGAAACAGTTTTCAAGCAGTGACTCCACTAATTTTCTTCTAAGGAATATATTTGGTTTTTATTTAAACGAAACGTAATTCTGATGCCCGTAATTAGAAAACTATTTAACTTTCTTTTCCACTCAACATCAGTAATTATATGAAAAAAGAGAAATTACCTTAATATACTTGTTGTGCATACAGAAATATTCTAATGAACCTCTGAAACAATAAATAAGGAATCGATTTGGGTTTTAATTCAATTTTCGGGCGATCCCTAGAGTGAATGCGTAATGGATGGCACAAGTTGGCTCTGAACATTAAATGCAGGAATTCTCCGACAAATAACACTAGCCTGTGAATTTAAACTTTTCGTTTTTTTGTCTGAAGTAAAAAACTGGTTTTATAATAATGTCGATGGGCTGAATCTAAATTTTCAATCAGTTTACTTTTCTCAGGTGAAGTTTTCGTGTGAAATCACTTTACATGTACTGTATAATTAGGCGAATTTCATCAGAAACATTTCATAATACTTTTTTATTTTGAAGAAAACAATATTTAATATACACAACATGTTTAAATTAATGTGTATATTTGTTAATACGTGGCACTACAGTGTGTTTGTTTTATATTGTCTTGGTTTCTTCACTAATGGAAACACAAATTTCACACCCATTGCTTCTTACTTGAGAAAGTACTCCAGTTCCTATTTTCTTTAATGTTTGTATTACGATATTTCACGCTTTAACATGCACTAATAGTCTGCACGCATACTGATGCTCCAGCGTCCTTGGTACCTCCCTTCGAACACCATCACATTCTTGTGAAATCGTTCATCTTGTCCTTCTCTCAATGTAACCCAGGTGAGAAAACAGGAAATGAATTTTCATACTCACTGTTTCAACCAAGTTCCTTGTATCCTTCAAGCATGTTAGCCACAAATTTCGGTAATTGTGACACAACAAAAACATTCTAAATACATTTGGTTTTCAAATTCTTATATTATAAACTACATGGTAAAGTATTTCAGTTCGTACGATTACTCTTTTGGGCATACGAAAATTACACTATAAAGAAAATAAAATATTTTTAAATGGTATGTGATAGAAACTTTCTGGTTTTGAATTTGATTTCAGCATGCTAAAAATACCCCCAAAACATAAAAATTCCGAAGGCAGCAATTTAAATCCTAGGTCATTGTAATCAATAAAATTTCCGTTCTATTTCTGAAATTTTCACAAATCAATATTTTGTTTGCAGTAAAATGCCCAAAATATTCTTCCATGAAGATCACAATCACCATTGTCCATTTTTATTCCTGTTAGCTACGTATGGAGGCAAACTAACAACAAAATTAAAGAGCAAAATACAAGAGAAAATGGGTTTAATGAAACTTATTTTTGCACCTAAAGGTTTTTTTACTGAGATGAGTAGGATTATTATCTAGATAAATGTTACAAACAGCTAGTGTTAATGTACAAGCTACATGTTTTTTGTTGTTCTTCAGTGCACGTAGAGAAATATACGTTACTAATAGAAATATACGTTACTAATATTAATAAAGTCCAATAGACAGCATCGCTCTATTGTCATATATTCCTATATTTGGCCTGGGTGAGCTTACAAGTGCTGGTTACAATAAGGGTTTTAGTTGTACCTTGTCAAACATGTACTTTTACTGCCTATTACTAGGAAGTATAAATAGGTGTATTAACTGAATATGAAAAGAAATGATTTATAAAAAAGATGGGTTAAACAAGGAACTAGCATAAAGGGATGCTCACGTTATAAAATATCAT
>JAHLJT010008446.1:214222057-214450112 GCA_031308135.1 Acheta domesticus
AAATTCAATTGCAAGTAGTGCGTAACAGAAAATAATAATTAAGAAAATGAAAAATGATATATTCGGGTGACAGTCCCTTGCATTACAAAATATACTGGGCGTCGTAGAGGGAAGTCCTTTTAGGATTCGGTTTAAATTTTATCCAGTTCATTATCTTTTGCTTATGCAATAATGAATTAAAGATGAGAAGAGAATTATACTTACGATGGATGAACTCACACAAGTAATCTCTAAGTACAATTTTAATAGATGTTGTGATTCGATATGGTTCTAAACAATTCTAGTTATTATTTGACAATATAAAACATGGATGTTGGAAACACAAACGATCAACGGTGTTTAATAATTGCATACTTTAATTACTACAAAAACTATAATTGGAATTTCGATAGTTATCCATTTGTATTAAAATCATCGATGTTGAACAAATGCATTTTACCGACGTCAAAACACATCGAAAGTTTTGTTAACTATATCGATTGTATTAATATATAGACGTGAATCTCGCTTCCAAAATGTGGCTTAGGCCGCCTCATGGCAGGGGCCTGGTCGACGGCGTTAATCAATACGTGAAAATACTGGCGCGTGACGTTGGCGCCAGGCACTTTCCTAGTTCGCGTCACGCCTTTCCTCAGGCCAACGGCCGCTATGGAGGACGACCCGGGGGGCTTGGTCTCAGGACGATGCTAGGGGAATGCGTTAAAGCTAGAGGTACCAATGAGGTGGCTTAACTCACCCTACTGAATGGGCGAGAATGGCGCCGAACTATACATCTCTTTGCGGGGTATTTTCCCATCCAGGAATTTCCCCCAGCAGGTCACTGCCCCAGCTTGCCCAAACTATAAGCTCCAGATTTGGTCTCCTGACATGTGTGGTAGTGTAATGCATGTAGGGGTGTGTGTGTAAGTAAATGATAAGATAAGACAAAAAGTGCGGGGAAAGTGTCAAAGATGCACTGGTTTCCTAATCCAGTTTGTTAGGGTACGGTTCGGCATTTGCCTCTCATTGATCGTAAAAAACTGCCCGCAAACTATCGATCAGAGTAGTTGGCCCCTAGAATTTTCCTCCAACATAGCGTTGAACGTACGGCCACTGGCGGATCCAAGATGGATCATGCCCTTCCCACTAAAAGACTTTGTATCGTGTAATTTTAACCTCAATGAACTCTAAATATCTGCCGTGCAGAGAGCGTTCATCCAAAAACAAAATTTTAATTATCAATATACTCGTACATTATAAATTTCAAGCACGAGAGAATAAAAAAATATCAAAAATATTAATGGGAAGTGTTACTAGTAAAATTTCTCCATTTGAAATATTTTCTAGACACACCCCCGCCTAACGCTTGGGTGGTCTCACTACATGGTTTGATCATAACGCTACGCACTCAAATGAGTCATTATTTCACCGTCCTAACCATTCGTCTAAAATAAAACTTATCAGTCGTCATGATCATGTCTACTTTTATCTGTACATCAAATTGCAACGACAAAAACTATGTCTAGGAGTATCTGTTTAAAAATAGAGAGGCCAATTAAAGTGTTTTCCTAGTTCTCTCTGTATTCGAATACGGTCACTTTGCTCTTTGATTTGTAAAGATTTCGCACATTTGAACTCGATTGCATGTTTTATAAGAGGATGAGTGGCGAGAATTTATAATTGGGATTTATAGAGAAGTAGGCTTATGTTGTCGAAACGACTAAATTACCTTGACGGAAAAAAAATGTGTCAAATAAGTGAGGGCTGTGTAACGTGGTAGAGATAGATTTACTGGGTCTGATTCGACTTTTTTTATATTTTTATTAAGTGCAGCTGTTATTGTTTAATAATACTAAGTCATATGTAAATAATCAGTAATAAAAAATTAATAATTTTATAGCTTCAATCAAATTGGGAAGGTTCAGATTTAAAAAAAAAATAGTTCGCTTTAAACCCTGTATGTATTGTATGTATGCGATCAGTAAATATTCACATAATGTAGTTAAATGAAATCATTAGCGTCATATTGAAGACAAGTACACGTATTAGGAAGAAGTATTTCAAACTATGCAAAACTTTGTTTATTTGAAAAAAATGTGGAAAAAAAGGGAACAACTCTACTACAATTTAAGAGAAACGGTCCAATTCGGTTATACGGAATTTTGAATACTCATATGGAGGATCCTTAGAGCTTCGGGCTGTTAAGCTATTGTGAATATGTGAAAGAGTTTAGATTACTTTTCTTCTTCTTTTAAAAATATCCCAAATATGATCAGTACAGAGGACTAAAATTACCGATTTTGTGCACCCATACTGACTTTTGATAGTAACATATCAATGTACACTCCACTGTATTTACTGAACAAGTTTTGAAGGAAGTTTCTTAGCCATACTTTTGACGAACGCATTTTTGAAACTATTGCATTCATTACACCATTATTGTAATTTGTACGTCGCAACGTTTTCAAGGCTCACATTTGCCTTATCATACATTAATTCACAACATTATTACACACTAAGGTGATTGTATGGAGTTTTATTGTATTGGGTAACGTTTTTTTATATGGTTTAACAAAATGTAATGTAATTAATGAATGTATTGTGTTTTAGCTGATGATGTGGTAAATGTGAGCCTCAAAACGTTGACATGTACAAATTACAATAATGGTGTAATAAATGCCACAGTCTCAAAAATGTGTTTCGTCAAAAATATGGCCAAGAAAAACTTCCTGAATAATAGAGATTGGACGAATAATAACTGTGAAAACACATATTTTTAACTGTTTTTTTTGTCTAAAGTATCCTTATTTTATCATTCAACAGCTCATCTGGAGTGAGTTGGTTTTTTAGGATTTCCGAGTGTGTCAACTACTCAGGTTATCGAATATTAGAGTCGAAAGATGACGGTTGGTTCTTCTCCCGCTGAAACGTAAGATCCTGCACCGATCTACACGTTGACTTCCGATGTTTTCCCGTCTGGTAGTTCGAATTCCAGAGTGGTGGCAGGATTTTCAACATAGTTACGTAGCTGGGTTCAATTCAGCTACTGACTGGAGTAGACTCCTAGCTGTCGGCTGTGCGAATTGGTAGTTTTCCGTCGTTTATCTCATCAAGGCCAGGCGAATACTGGAGCTGTACCCAAACAAACGGACTTCGGACTGTGCGCGACCTTTCCTTTCTTTTTCTAGTTCTATTCTCATCCCTTACTTACTTACATACACACTTACTTAAATGCACTTCATCACATTTTCGGGAGACTCGTGGGGATCTTAAAATTTGTCCCGGCTGGGGTTGTGCCCCGTTGGTGGGAGATACGTGGTTGAGGAAAACCCCGCAAGGTGAAGGATAGATCGGCGCCGGATCTCGCAATCTTACGCAGGAATTCCATCTCCCGGAATAAAAACTGCGCCACACTTACAGGACTAATGACATTAGCAGTTGACGCGTCTTGAAACACTAATCTACCTACAGAGTCACAGCAAAACTAGCGATCTACTACAAACTACCTAGAATATTGCCATTAGATTTCTCCCTCAGATTGTGGCTGAGTTTGAACTATCTATATAGCTAGAGTTGAAAATCTGCCACTGTCAAACTCGAATCCCAGGTTCTCCCGATCAGAGTTGTAGCGGCAACGGCTGTTGTCATTAAGTATCCTATCCCACGTCCCTCTGCATAATGCAAACAGATGGTTGTCTCTCTCACTCAGTACATCTTGAACTCTATATTAGAAAGATCATGTATTATATCTAGTGAGATGTCTGAGAGTTTAAACTGAGTCACTGTCACCTAACTTCAAAAGCATTGACTCAGTTGGCACTTAATTTGCAAATGTTATTACTTAACCTCAGACATCATATACTGTGAAAATTATAAATTAAATAAGTGCCCAAAAGAATTCTCATTTCATAAATATCGTTAAAGTATTCATATATTGGTTTTATTGACCTGTAAGTTTAAATTAAATAATCGAGAAAACATTACACCTGCCTTACTCAAACACAAAGGACAAGATAACTCCTAATCGTCCAAAACGTCCAGCAATGTAATACTTACAGATGTATAATTGCACATCCCGAAATAATTCTAGAACAAACTAAAACAAACTTTTCCTGCGAGAAGATGTAGATGGACTGGCTGAGTTAACTTCAATGGTCAGTTAACTTACCTCTATCGTACAGTGGAATGCGCGGCATGTGGAACTTTATCAGGACATTTTTAGGTAGACAGGTACGATCACGATTTCAAATCACTCCAGAAAACCTGAATTTCGATGGCTTCTCCACCGATCGCTGAGCACTGGCTCTGAGACCCGACCAGGTGTTGGGAAAAGATAAAATGAAGCGTTGTTTCCTGCATGGATGAAAATGTCAAAAAATAATACCACGTCAGATTGACTGTCTTTAATCGCTCTAGAATGATAGAAAAAATTTCTAGAGGAGAAAAAATGGACAATAAGTAAATAAGTGGAAAAAATACCTTCAACTGACAGGTACAAACACAATGTGTCAGAGTGTGGCTACATTTGACGAAAGATAATTTCTGAAATGCTTTAAAAACCATAGAGTACGTGAGCAAAATATGAACGTTAGTGAGACTGACTTTGAAATCATCGTGATATGATGATCAAAGACTGTGAAGTGGTTGAACATTTTTTATACTCTCGCTTACACGTACATACGTAGTAAAGAGAACGTACTGCAATCTGTATAGGCAAGGAGCGATTTTTTGTCAGGAAAACTCGAATGGTGGGACAAGTAACAAGATGTGTCGATTAAATTTTCTACAAAATAACACCAAATTTTTGGATGATTGATTTTGCGAAAATTCCATAATTTCAAAACTTGTTCGTTGTATTCCTAGAATGACTATATCGAAGATACAAGTTTTTTTCTTAAATGAAACTTGTTGTTTTAAGTTGTTTAAACTTAAGTTTTTTTCTTAAATGAAATATGTCCTTATTTCAAGACGTCTTTGAAGAACAAGTTTCATATAAGAAAAAACTTGTTCTTCAAAGACGTCTTGAAATAAGGACATATACAACTTTTTTTGAAAATATGAGTAGATTTTGCGTAATTTTCACTTTAACTGTTGTCAATTATTAAAAAATATTTTCACAAAAACAGTTTCATTGTTTCTTTAACTTTTCCTCATCTAGAAAAATATACACTAATGCAAATCACATAGTTCCATTTTCCGTTGAACACTCTGTATTTTCGAAATTTCCAAAAGTTTCAAATAATGTGAGAAAGTATGCTGTTGTAGCACCACCAGGTTAATTTTGCCAGTCTTAAGTACATTAAATATAAGAAATAATTTAATCATGTACTCAAAATATTTCGTTTTATCTCACAGTCACATCAAAAAGATAAATGGTCATTTAGAAACAAAAAATTGTAAATTAATTTCCGTGAGCATGCTGAGGTGCGCCAGTTTTTGGTTTTAGGATTTCTGGAATGATGGAAAACAAGAAAGTTACATTAGCATATTATAATATACGCCAAACACGTAAGAACCGTTAATTGCAGCTTTTGCCTGCTTGTTGCTGAAGAATGCAACCTTTTGCCAACATGGGTTATCATATTCTCATTCCATTCCTTTTTTGTACTTAAGTTTGTTTTTATAGCATGTTAATTAAGATATTGTAGAGCAATAAATATGTTTACTTTGTACAATACAGCTATTTCATTGTAAACTTTGTTAACTGTTTGTGATGGGCTATCACACTATAACATCCACTTTTACATTAGATTTACACTTTAACCGCCATCCCCCGTTCTTAGTGATAAACATGTGCTGTTTGTTTCCAGCAACTAATTTCGTCGAACACCTCCGCGTCATCTGAAGCGATATTTTAGAGGATTCCAGTGTGAATAGCAATTCCCAAGAAAAGCTTGCAAAATCTTGTTGCAACAGCTTCGCGGGGTACTATGCGGCATTTCTTCGAGGTCACAAAACCTGAGGGTCAAAGAAATCCGAGATCACTCAAGTCTCTACTCATGTTTGTGCCAGATAATACATTTTCTGCTTCATAACCCTTTCTATACAATTACAGACTATACCGAACAGCGAAAACGAAAGTAATATTAATTTTAACAATCATATTTAATGTTCTAGTTACCACTTCTAATTCTAAACAACCTAAAACAAGTATTGTACCTCAGCTTATGGGACAATGACCCCAACTTCATCAGGTTTTTCGTCCTGTTTCCCCGATTCGTTGAGCGAATGCTCAGATGGCCCCTTCATTCGCTTCTGCACATAAATGCAACTTCTGTGTCCGCGCACATTTCTAGAGTTCAGTGGAAACTTTTGCTAATCAAATATAATTCTCCATGTACTCAGGGCAATAAGTCGATTCCTTCACAAAAGGCATCACAAGGATAATAACCCAAATCTTCATCTGATTTGTCTTTGCAAATAGTTTTATTACACGGCAACGGATAATTTCTTATCAATTTTGCCAAAACGCAAATTTCTGTCTGTATTCAGAATTCAACATGTGTATGGGTTAGGGTAGGAATCCCAGAATTTAAGAAAACGTGCACATAATACCCTTCTCACCAGAGTACGTTACAAGCGGATTTTAATAGTTTTCTACGATGAATTAAATAAATTAAATAAAAATGAGAAAGATGGAAAGATATGTATACCTTAGAGAGCCTACAAAGCCGGTTGAGACCTTTTATTGAAGTAAGCTTTATAGGTGCGCGTCCCAATATTCCCGACTGTCCCGTAGAAACCAATTCAATACGACCCTCCGGAGGGTTTCAGAAAACAAACATCGCGGATCTTCTTCCGATAGAGTTATCTGGCATTTTCTTGGAACGAACCTGAACGAATCTGTGGAGTGCATTTCTTGTCATTTTCGAGATAAATCTGCTCAATCAAGACGTCATTGGGTGACTTGAGTTAGGCCTATACACTTACAAATGAAAGTTCATTCATGCATTTTCTCGAAATTAAGAAAATTCCGAGACATGTCAAGAGTCCGAAAAACTTTTGGCGTGTTCAAGATAGCAGACCTTGACAAAAACAATTTTGTTTGATTTCTTTCCCTTGAAAACACACAGAAGTGAGTATTTGTTGGAATTTTATTGTCAACACAGTCATAGCACAAATGGCCCACATGAATTTCACAATAACATACTACGATTTTTCTTTAGATTACTAGGCAATAGCACGAATGTGGTAGTTGGTAGCTATTGCAAAACTCATAATAAAACATCACAAACGTCAATGTAAGGTGAGATATTTATTTGATTCAAATACATTCAAAAGATTATGTTTATTTGTACTGGGAACGTGTGGGTATGTGAGCTTTTCGCCTTCATGTTCTCCCCCTTTTCTATGCCAGAAATCTTAACTTCCACTGTATGAAGGGTGATATACTTGACATTAACGGTCGATGGGGGGATGGGATGATGCTCACATGGAATAAGTTGTGGAATTATCAGCCAACCTTATCGCGATAACATTGTGAAATCACCACCTAAGCCTTACAGGCCCACTCCGAACCGACGCGACCCAGCCGCCTTCGGCTCCGCGTATTTCGAGGATACCTAGAGTCCCTGCACCAACGAGTCTCGTAATATATTAAAAATAAGCTCAATATGCATATATACATATATACATATATATATATATATATATATATATATATATATATATATATGTGTGTGTGTGTGTGTGTGTGAGAGAGAGAGAGAGAGAGTGAGTGAGTGAGTGAGAGAGAGACAGACAGACAGTGTGCAGACAGACAGCAAGCAAGTGTACCTGTGTACGTGGATTTCCTCAACACTAGATTTTACAATGAAAGATCAAATCCCTTTCTACCTTGCAACAACAAAGTACATGATATGACACTACTTCACGCTTTAGCCATACAACCAATCATACAACCAATCAACATCTGCGGTAACAGAGAAAAAATGCTAATATATACCGATTTCAGTTTAATAGAGAATACAAGTGGTACGCTATTGAAGACTTCACGATCTGTACATATTTACAACATTGTTCAACATATTCATAACTAGTGGTGCTCAAACAGTATATATTTTCTCAGATTATTTGAAACTTTTCCATTTTTCGAAAAAATCAGAGACTTCAACAAAAATTAAATCTCCAGGATTTAAAAGGCGTATTTTTTCTTAATTCGAAAAAAATTAGAGCGGTTTTTAAAGAACTTTTTAAAAATTCCCTTCCTTTCAAGCAAAAAGCAAACGCGTTTTCACGTAATTCTGAGTGGAATGGTAACCATTAAAAATACGTAACAAAATGTTCTCAAAAATCACTCCAAATGTTTTTTTTTTAATTTTTTCTGTAATAGAACAAAGTTCGTTTAATAATATAGCAGGGAAACGATTTTCATTAAAACCTGTCAAATTTGAAAATTTCTTAATTTCGACTTCGCATTTGATGTGTCAGAAGCATTTGCATACATGAGCTGCGCTTATAATGAATAAGAAAACTGCTCTTGAAGCCTGTACGTCTCAGTTTTATTCCGAGCGCTGGGCAGTTCTCTTATGAGATGGAACCCTTTTGCAGGTTCAAAGAGTATTATATTACATAAGTGTTACAAATAATACGAGAAAGTGTGGGCTGTGCAGCAAAGTATGATTTGTTTCCATAGAAGCAAATACTCATATTTTAAAGGTAATTATGTGAGTGGATATTAAAACAAACGTACCTTGAACTTCAATATTGAGAACACAATTATGCGCAACCAATGTATATTTCATTAATAAAAATTTTATCAAAATTGGAAGTGCGTCCTTAATAATCGTATTGGTATTAGTATTTTGAGGATTAAATAAACAAATTTACATGCTAAGTGAAAGGAATTAATAATGTGTTTTCACTATTAAAAATTTAACTTCTTATTTTTTCATATTTCAAATAGGATGTGAGAACAAAATTTCTTCAACATATCCAAAAGAATGAACACAGTAATAAACAGACACCTGTTTTCATCAACGTAAATGAAGAAATTAATAAAATTTTGTGAAAGATTGTTGAAAATGAAAATTGTTTTTACAGAAACTATTTCAACTGTTTTAACGAATAAATGTAACTGTCCATGTTTTTCTAGATTTCATTGGCGGTGCCAGGAAATTCTCTTCGCAATGGAACCAGTGGCTGACGAGAGTGCAAGCAATAGAAATAACGTTGGTAACAGGAATTGCAGCTTATGAAAAATGAAAACATCAATTGGGCATTCCCACAATCATAACAGATGCTGAAGTGTTGTCCCCTTTATTTGTTTTCCAGTTATCTGGATGTTACAAACATAAAAGCAATTGTTAGTAAGAGCCCGTGATTCTACACAGTGTGGGGAGACTTTCCTGGCACACGTTCTTTTCAAGTTTTCGTTCCCCATGTTATCGCGGTAGTAATTCGATTCCTTCCCAAAAGGCACGACGAGGGATAATAGGCAAAATCTGTAGCTGATTCGACTTTTAAAATATATTTTTTTATAAGAAAGTAAATATTTTCTTATCAATTTTTGTCAAAATACTTCCATCTGTATTCAGAATTTAACTAGTATATGGATTGGTTAAGGATCCCAGAACTTGAGAAAACTCTCTTCACAAGAACTCACGTCTCCACATAGTACGTATAACAGTAACAGTTTTATTCGTTTTTGACGTTAAATCAATAAGACGAAATGGTTTTCTCTTCTTTTTGGGAATATTGCATATTTCTAGAAGATTAATTAAATATTTCGTTCGAAACCTCATGAGGTGTGATGCTGACACTCGAAATTTGATACCGGTAAGTCACATCAAGTTGCATTTTTGGAAAAAGCAATTTTCTGCAAATACAGTGTGTACCACCTAAATTGCCTACAGTATATATCTTGAAAACGGTTCAAGGTATCGAGATTATATTTGCACCATGTTGTTGCAGATGATGGGTCACACAACATATTTCATTTTCTTGTTAGTACCGTATGCTTATATATACAGTAATTTTTGAGATATTGACCCAACTTTGTGTTTTTAAATTGAAGTATTTTTTCTCTCCAGCATTCTAAAGCTTTTTAACAATGAAATGCAATGATATAGATATTGTTAATATTCGAAAAGTATTTTTTGCAAAAACAGTGCAATTAGAACTTGGCAAACGCCATGCTGCAGCGCGCAAGGACAGCTGACCTTGCTTTAATCGTATACGTGAGTCGACGCACTTTGTCGGAAAACGAGAAGTTTCGCTGATTCCAATGTTCTTACTGGCAGTTAGAATATTAAGAATACTAGTAAGAGCATAGTAATCGGCCAAAATTTTTCGTTTTCCAACAAGGTGCGCAGACTAACGTATACGATAAAAGCAAGGTCATATGTCCTTGCGCGTTGCAGCATGGCGTTTACCAAGTTCTAATTGCACTGTTTTTGCAAAAAATACTTTTCGATTATTAACAGTATTATATCATTGCATTTCATTTTTAAAGAACTTTAGAATGCTGGAGAGAAAAAATATATACTTCCATTTAAAAAAACAAATGTTGTATCAATATCTCAAAACTTGTATACAGAACTAACAAGAAAATGAAATATGTTATTTGACCCATATCTGCAACAGCATGGTGGAAATAGCATCTCGATACCTTAAACCTTTGTCAAGATATTTGCTGTGGCCAACTTAGGTGGTCCACCCTGTACTTTAACAATGGAATCAATAACAAACAATACTTTGTACTCCAGCATCATAAACGACCTTTTACATTACAAGGAATTGTTCACAAAAGGACATTTTACGTCAAAGATTCATGGGGAGCTGGGGTAAACCGAAAGCCGACCCGGCTTTTACCCACAGATGTCAAATACACGTGAAGTCACAATTAAGTAGTCTCCAAAACTTAACCTTGATTCTCTTATAAATGTAAATGCTAAAGTACAAAAAATAACGTATGCGACTCGTTTATAATGTTGACTTATTGAATTCTTACAAATTTGAAACGTCGCTCGTTTTCAAAACATGTACACTTACAATAAAGCTTCACATTATAAACCCGTTGCATAATACAGGTACTATTATTGTAATAAAATATAGTGCGTACATTACTTATTTTATTACCTACATCGCCAGAAGTTTCCTAACCTCTATCACAAATTTAAAAGGTCAATATTTCAATTCAGCTTGTACAGTGGCTTATAATTGTCTAATCACAAGCACTTCAAATATGGTAAGTGCGTTTTCGGTGCCATTTCGGGCTATCGTGAGATGTCTATCCTCAGAACTCGCAATAAAAGCATTCGATGACATTCGTATGGCTACTTTACTGCCTCTGGAACAAGGCCAAGGCAATCATAACTTACCGCTCTGCGCCCAATGCCAAGTCAAGGTCAATTTTGACGATTGCACTGTTGTTGTTTGGATACTGAGTACTTGACGCTGTTGCTAAGAATATATTTGCACTTTGCTTAAAATCGCTCTGAAAACCTGTTGGAGAAAATAAAGTCACTATGCAGAATGCATTAACATGGGCTCGATATCGCACGTGTTTAGAAGGCATTATGGTTAATTATTGGATAAAATATTTTACAATGGTTATAGCACCACCATTTATGGTTGTGTTTTAAAAGAGGGGCTCCGTTTACAAAATCACTAATAATAGCTTCAATATTGGCTCAATATGTTATACATTTGTAGACAATTGACACAATTATTGCTCTGTGTCGTAAAAATGATAAGAAAATTATCATTATCTCCGAGTAATTCTCTGTAAACCATAAAACATACAATTATATAACGCTAAAATGATTGTATGTGATATGAATTAAAAATTTACAATTCCATATTTTGTTTCAAACTATAACTATTTTACGAAACAATTCATTTTTACACCTATTCTCTGATATCTGAATCAGTGGTAAAGTATTCGGTAATTAAACTTCGATGGCTCATAATGGAGAACGTTTGGACCTAGTACAAGTTTCAACAAGAGTGTTATTAATGTACACCTTACACCAATTTAAGTATTTTCGTGTAGAGATACAGTTATTTGGTAGACGAGATTGTGTTAACATAATTTTCTCATTACTCCCGCAACACGCACAGTCGCGTGATGCTAAAAATGTGTCTTTGAGAATATGCTATGAATATTTGACAAGATTTTTGATAAAATACTTATTTTAGGCGCACAGCAATCACAAATCATTTAACTCTTGCTCTTGATAATATACTGAACTGAAATAAATCTTGGAATAACCGCACAAGTACATATTCATATACACAAATTCAAAATATAAATATTTGCTTCGATTTATCTGAAAGCGCACAAAGGAATTGCTTAAATTCGTATTTTTTGAGATGCTTAGAATACATACATAACGAAGATAAAATAATCACTCTTAAACAATGGAATTATTTTTTCCGTGTTCTTGTTTCCACATAACATATTTTGGCGTACTCAACGCAGAAAAAGAATAGCATAAAGATCTTTTTTATTTTAAAATTTTTTTGTACTGCTAAAGTGCGTTATTTCAAACTGGAATACATAAAACCTGCAGAGTTTCAATATATTACTTCCAATGTCACGTCAATAATAACCACTCCAGAGTTCAATCATAACAGATTTAGTTTCCGTTGTACCGCACGACTACTCATAAATTGAATGCTTGTAGTATTTTTGTTAAATCTATACTTTTTAAGAATACATCTATTCATTAGAGGATAAGGGTTGTTTATGCTTGTTGCATTTTTATGTGTACTCAGTGTGGAGAATCCAATGGAACAACTGAAACGCAACGCTGTGGCTTTAAAGAGATGCACAGAACACAGGAATAGACCACCTCGTGCTTCACAGCATAAAGTGAGGAAATTGCTTTCCATTGTCATAGCCGCAACAACTAACGGTGCTCAGAGTATCGAAGGTGCCGGGACTGGGGAATTTGCAATCTTCAGTTTGTAGTCACGACAGACAATTGCAACGAACTTTAACTGCGAAACGTTTGTGCTGAGGATTAATGCGAGATAGTAATCTGTATAGAGACGAATAATCTGTATAGAGCGTCAGAAAATTATTGCCTATTGGTTGGATCAGTCTGCAATCATTTTGATGGAACGAAGGGGTGCTGCAATACAGCACCATGACAAAAAAAGAAAGTAGAAAAGGTGGTGAAGCGTTGCGTATACAGCAGTCAAACAGAGAGGCAGTAACTCATACAGTTCGGTGGGAAATTAAACTGAAAAGCCCGTAAAATGTGTAAATTGTCAGTATTTTCAGTATATTACGAATTATGAGCTAATAAGGAGTGATATTAATAAGAAGGTGATGCATACAAATCTTAACAAACGTAACTAGTCTTCTTCCTGGTTTTAGTTAAGGTTTTTAAGGAGTGCTAGCGAATGCACAACCTCCTTTTTTTAACAGAATATTGACAGGCTAGCCATCAGCATCATAGTGACAAGGAAGAATAATTTGAAGTTATTTACTTTATCATTGCCTTCAATATTACGCTCCATTGTTATGTGGATATACAATGAGGGACTCTACAATTAAAATAAATATCTAAACTAGTATTTATATAATAGTAACGACATTAAAACTTTAAAAGTACAGTAGTTTCTAAGAATTAAAAAATATATTTACGAAAAAGTATAAGATTTATTTAAGGCACACATTTATGTTTCTCTTGATTTCTTTGCAAATGCTTCTCCACATTATATGAAGCTTTGCTCACAATGACACACCACATACAGTATTTTACTCTTCTTAGGAGAAATAAAATGAAATATATATTACGTACGGTTCGAGAAAATACTCCTCGCCTCATGCGGAACTCCAAGCAGCAACCTTCAGCTTGATGACTTGTAGCTACTAGCGCGAACCTACTGCCTTATCTCATTCGACCTTGGTACAACAAAAATACTTTAATCTGCTCTTGTGCACCTCACAGGAAGCTTTTTGCACTGAAGTCGATATGTGCGCGAGACTAATGTATTAAGAAGAACTGAGCGGTTGTATTACCTTTTCTATATCATCTTACTTTGGTGGCAAAAATGTTTGTTTACGCTTAGTGATCCCTCATTAAAGTTGAGTCAAGTTTTTCATTTCCTTTCATTTTTAGGGTCTGTGTTCTTTCCTATTTTACAAAAAATACTACATTATGTAGTTAAGCAGTTCTCAGTATTTTTATTCATAATATAATTAAATAGAACAAAAAATACAACACTAGAAGCCAGCCGACATCGGACCACAATTCTCAGTTTCAAATGCTAGGTTTCTCTGAAAGCACGACGTCTGCCTGACACCAAAATCATGACACTGTCTCTTGATCAAACAAAATATTCTTTCCGCTCTATAAATGGTTCACAAAAATAGCTTACATCTATCTTTTCTATCAAATCCATTTATCTTGCATTCCTTGTGTACACCTATAGACTGTATCAACTTGTGTCAGAGATTGCATGTATCATGTAACCATTTCGTGAAACAGATTCAAGAGACTCGTGAAGATTCAACTATCTTTAAAATCATTCAAGGTTTACAGGAATACGATCAGCAATATACATTCACATCTGTCACATTTTATTTAGAATGTATTCTGAAATTTAATTGATTTGAAGTAGATGGGTTGGTATAATTTGAGAAGGAATGTATACTTAATGATTACAGCATTTTTATTTCTTTTAGTGGTACTATGAGTACATTATAGAGATATCTATGCCAATAAATCACTGTTATAATTTTATGTATAATTAGGGTTTGTTAGAGATGTCTTTATTTTGGCTGATTTATTATTCAGATATATTTGCAATAGTATAGCCACATTTTCTACATTTTAATTGACAATAAATTACTTACCCAGACTGGTAGGGTCACGTTTCACAACAACGTGGAAACGTGAAGGAAACTGATATCAACATGACTAAACATGTTACTTTTCTGTGCCTTTTATTGCGTCAAAAGAAAGCGGAAATGGCAGCGGCGCAATGTCGTGAAATGACAACTTGCGCGTTTAAAATGTTGGGAGAGAAGAAAAATGAGCAGCGACAAGCCTTACGACGCGCCGGGTTATACATTCGTGAACCCCAACTCCTGGCTGATGGAGAGAGACTTGTCGAAGGACGCTCTCCGTCTGAACAGACGCGGCACGGCGGAGCCCGCTAGACTATATAAAAACGTGATCAGTGTGTGCAAACCGACAGCGTCGCCCGCGAGTGATACATCAGTATGAGACGTGCTTGGACCGCCGATCACAGCCCGGATGACGAATACGACGAACACGCCCTAGGCAAAAGCTATGGCAACACAGGAGGTGGCGGCAGCAGCGCTGTCAATGTTGGTTCGAAAGACTAAGATGAAAGAAACTGGAAAGATGTAGTACAACGTAAAAACATAGGTGGCAAATTTATTTTGAAATATATACACATCGGAAAACGTGGAAATTGTAGGAAGGCAAATTTTCTAACAGAGAGTGATAATGTTGTATGTCATCTTTGAAATCTTCTTCAGAAAATAATGTTTCATCATTATTCAAATTATTTTTCAATATCGTATACTAAATGTGAGATTGGAAAATAAAGAAAAATCGAACGTTCTGCACATTATTGTATAACTTCGGAGCAATTAGATTCCGCATTTTACCTACAAGTAGTCGCGTAGGGTGTATAAGTATTTCACACATAGTTTATAATATATGTATATTTAGTATGTGTAGTAGTGTGTGTATATATATATATGTGTATGTATATATATATATATATATATATATATATATATATATATACACACACATTGAATCTAAACTTGCAATTCTATGTAACTCTTAGAAATGCGAAACTGTTGTAAGATGATAAAATTGTTTAATCCCTTACATTGAAATAACATTAATTTTTTGGATACTCCTAATATCCCTTCCCGGCCGTAATACAATACCATAGTAAATGGAACATGAAAAGTCGTTCAAAATCCACCGGATTAGGTGGGTCTTGCCATGAAGTCATGTCACTATAGTGTTATATCACTGCAGTGCCTCTGACCAGGAAGACTTCAGATTCGAGTTCCGACGGGGGCAGGATTTTAGACTAACTACGTAGCTAGATCGAATTTAGCCATTGTCCGGGGGAGAATTTTAGCAGCCGGCTGCTCTGATCAGTAGTTTTCCATAATTTCTCCGATCAACGCCAGGCGAATGCCGGAGCAATACCCTAACAAAAAGGCTACGAACCGCGCGCCATCCTTCCTTCCACTTCCTTGTCCTATCATTACCCCATTATTTACACACACATCGTCTACACTACCATACATGCCGGGAGACACAAGCCGACTTGTAGGTTGGCGCCGAATATCACCATCTAGCGTTGGAAGATCATTGCTACCTCCTGCGATAAACATCCACTGTATTTATGAGATTAACGACCTTAGGAGCTGACGCGTCCTCAATCACTAATCCTGTGGTCACGGGGTTAAAGTTCTTAAGTCAAAAATCTTAGTTTGAAGAAAACAAGGGTTAGATTATTGAGCCGCAAGCTATATTAAGCCGATTAAGCTATAATTCCCAAAACATTTTTTTCATTAAGGAGGCAACATGAATTCGGTCGTCTGACTAAAATAAAATATAGATATTTAACTTGTAGTTTCAGTACTTAGCCCAATTTTGCCAAAAATTGACTCAAGAACTTTTACCCCGTGGCTACAGAATTCATCAATTCACTATGTTCAAAATGTCTCTGGACAAAAACTGCTCCGTAAATACACTCCATTTTTTCTTTTCTTTTTTTTAAACGGCACGTTGCGAGTTATCTAAATTACACCTTTCCAACGAGCCATTTAGAGCTTCGTGACCCTCAAAATTCATAGGCAAGAGCACTTCCTCTAACCTCTCTCCCCGTCTCCTCTTATGTCCCCATTCCATCTCCTAATTTCCGCTCTGATGGCGTTCTGCTGCCCTGCAATGAAATCACGGATTCGGTTGCGATTCGAGGAGTGGTCGGTCCTTGTTCCCGAGAAAAAGCTGTAAGATATTGTTCTGACACTCCTGTACACGAATTTCGCAGCAAAGGCAAAAGCCTCTGTTAACAAAAACATAATTTCTCTCCCATAGATTAACCGGTAACTACTAACAGGAAAACAAGACTGAAGTAATCATTCCCCGGAAGACTTACAGAACAGTCTGAGACAATTGCGTCACGTTGGACGAGCGATGTTCACCCCTTCTATGAAATTAGTCTTTTCACAACACACATTAAAGTACTGCCCATGGCTTGGTAACAAACCGTGTCTCCTTAGATGCCCTCGTCGGTGAAAATGTAAATTCATAAATTGAGCCAGATTTCACAGTGCATAACGCAAAGTTGCAATTTCTATTTAAAGTGGACTAGCTTGATAAAAAAATCACTGCAGAGAGACTTTCTCAACATATACAACTGCACAGTTGGTATTATTGCACTCAACTGTATTTCCACACATTCAATAAAAATAATGATATTTCAGACATTTAAAGCTAAGTTATCCAAACTAAACTATACTTATTATTGTCAAGACAATAAAAATTCACGAAAGAAAATGTTGCTTGTGTTGTCCATTTTCATTTTTTTTAATACTACGTATGTCCTACAGGTAAAGTATTTTAATATTTCGCCATATTTTTTACAAGAAAACTCGTAAAATGGGACCCTGATATCAAAAAGTTGATAAATCTGGTTCCTATATCTAGTAAGTTCCTATATCATTAAACTTTTTCCTCCAATAGAGCAAAGTGCGCTAAAAAAGGCCGCGTTAGTCTATCGACGAACTCCCTGAATTTCCGAAATTGTCAAAGTTAAACTTTTTTTGGCGTCTTACTACAACTGCAATATTGAAGATAGAGATTTTTTGTGAATAAAATCCATCTTTTAATTTAATATTTACGTGACCTTATTTAAAAATAGATTTTTAATAAGGTCACGTACAAATTTTTAAAAAGATAAGTAATTTGCGCGAAATTTTTCCTTGAAATCATAGCAATTTTTAATTTTTTTTCAAAAAAAGCTGCAGATATTTGTCTTAAATTTTTATCCTGAGAGAGAGCAAAGGAAGCTTTAAAATGACTCAGATCTCATTTTTGTTGAATTCTCTGAAACTTTGAAATTTCAAAAGTTACAAATAATGCTACAAAGTATGTGCTGTTTTTTCTCTACTAGGTTTTTTTTTGTGTGTGTCAGTCGCGTTTGAATGGAAGGATGATTTTATCACACTAGTCTCGACGGCTAGTAGTCAAATACACATACTTGAGAAGCCATGAAACTGGAGGCCAAATTCGACTATGCAAATTTGAAAGACTATTCAGCTTCGATTTTATAAGTTAGTATTAATATTTATTTCTATAGAACAAATATGTATTAATATACATATCTTTACTCCCAAATAATATTAAAACTCAATGCCTGCATGACAAAAATATCAGAAAAGTGAACAAATAGGAAAAATTCTGATGAAATTAAGAGGTTTTCTCAAAATCGGAAACACAAAGAAATTAATTTAGACAATACACAGGCAAGAGGAAATTCATAAAAGACAACGATGATGATGATGACTGAAATCGATCTGAGGAAGATCTGATGAAGATAATTGTGAAATGAACAATGCAACGAGATGTCCAGCCACTAATGCTGAATTCGAGCGATGACAAATGGAAGACGGAAACACGATACGGCTTAGGCGACGTGAACAATATCTGTAGACACTTAGATGAGACTAGACGAGAAACAAACATCGCTTGGTAAGGAAAGATCGTGAATGGTTCCAGACTATAATGAACACTGCCGCATATAAGATGGAAACTAGTACCATATTAGCAATATTTAAGGACATTTCACAAGAAAAATGACAAAAAAATCATTATTACAGGAAATGATTTCCATTACGGATAATTTATTTCGTTATAGACAAACTGTTATAAATGGTATATAACAAATTATATAAATATAAGTTGTAATAAACAATAGTAATATTTCCTGGATTAAGGTTTAATCCTGAGCAGAGCTGACTATTTCGCGAACAAAAATGTTTTACTATATTTACCGGCTGCATTGTATATCTTTATAACCATTTTTACTAGAAAAAATATATTGTTACATAAACATGTATATCTTTCCACTCAAAAATGAGTTTTTCGTTGAGTCACTTGTGCATCAACGATACTTCCCGTGTATTAACAAATAGACATAGAACAGCACATACCGACCAGATGCTCTTTGCTCGATGTTCGACGTACTGCGGGTGAAATATATCTTCACGACGTTCCATGCCAAACTCAAATCTGCAAGAGAACTCTGGCAACACAACCTAGCCTGGACTTCCCCGAGGACTGAACGGGGAAATTCAATAGACGGTAGGGGAGGACGATTGAGTTGGCGAGAGCGGCGGCAAGATAAGAGTTAGAGGAAGGGGAAGCACAGTCGTCGAAAACGCAGAAACAGCAGGGGTGACGAAGGTCAAGTGCAATGAGAACCAATATTCTTCGGAGATCTTTTCAAATAACACACAAGGTTTTTATAAGAGGGCACAAAAATCATCTTGTAATGGTAGACAAAATTCTAAGAATAAAGAATTCAATGTCCACAGGTTATATCTTTATTAATGCGTTTCATAAACAAGTACATTACTTCAAAATCCTAACATAATATAATAATAATAATAATAATAATAATAATAATAATAATAATAATAAAGTTATGTAAAGCAATTAGAATTTGTCAATAAAGTCCTTCTGACAAAACTTTGAACACCTGAAATTCGGTAACCTTACTATTTTAATTTCATGAAACATGAATAAGGCTTTAGTTGATGTTATTGTACGTCTTTCTGTTAACTATGTTTCAAGCACGTATTGAGTTATACATTGTAGATTCTCTATTTTTCAAATGAGAAAAAAATACATTTATAAACAATTATTAGTTTCCACTATTTGAAGAATCAAATTCAAACGAGTATTTGAAAAAAACGAAAATGACATCGACATAGAGTCTAAAGAAACCAGTCCCTTCTTCGTCATTTTCTTTCCTGATTCTGGCGGGGGCTTAGTAGCAGAAGGAGAGAGCGGCCGAGACGCAATGGCGTGACACGTGCCGGCGGTGGCGGCGAGGATCGAGGATCAGCGGCGAGGCAGGCGACGCCGCCCGCCAGAGAAACAGGGCGTCGTGGGAGGCGCGACGCACTCGGAATTGCTCAGCGTCAAGGGCCGCAGCCGCCGCCGCCGCCGCCACCGCCGCCGGCGCGCAGCGCCTCGCCGCACCACCTCCCCCTACATATCTATTTATTTATTTAGTTATTTCATGTCAAAAATAGTCAAAGACTGTGTAGGGTACCAGTGTACTCTGAGCAGGTTTTGTTAAATTCTGGAATATCTACATTAAATCCTAACCTTACTGCTAACTTAAATTATGAATATGAATTGAGATGGATTATAAAATCTATTTATTTATTCATTTATTTAGTTAGTTAGTTAGTTAGTTATTTAAAGACAAAAACGGTCAAAGACTGTTTGACATACTTTGGGGGGAAGTGTATTCTGTGCACGTTTTCTTAAATTCTGTGATGTCTACCTCCATTCGTATACAAGTTGGACTATGAGTGCAGGTGGAAAGGAGCGTTATTCGCAAGAATTGAAAAAAACTTGTTCCTATGTAACAACAACTATTTGCCAAGGTCAATCAGATTTAGATTTTGGCTACTATCCCTCATCGTGCCTTTCGTGAAGGTACCGACTTACTGCCGCAAGAACATGAAGGACTACAATTTGAATAACTTTATTCCTCACTGAATTGTCCTGAAGTAAAACAAGGGGCCATCTCAGTATTCGCCCATAGGATCACGGAAGCTGAACAAAAATTCTGATCGAGATTGGAACATTGACCAAAAACCGAAGTTATATCAGACCACGAGGCTGTTTGCATATAAACTATGCTATTGATGCTTCGAAATGAATGTTGCAATTTTTAAAAGTTAATAAATTTTATTCGAAATTGAACCTGTACCATTCTTAAAAGTGTACTGTTCTCTGATCAAGCTTTACCTGTGCTGGTAAAGTAATTCTAAAAATTAAAAGAATCCGTTTCAAATTCGAGGGACCGAGACATTATTCAGATCTATTGTGGAAGATGAATTTCGTTTAAATTCCTGTGTGTGCTTTAGGCGCTAGTGATGTTCACAAACAGACGGACAGACAGATTAAGAAAAAACCCTTTTTTCGTTATCAAGAACCCACAATTAGTGGAATCTGACTACGCTACATATTCGATAAAGTAATACACTACACATAGAACAAACAAAAATCCACATCTTCGGCATCGGGCACCCAAAAACGTGTTTTTCTGTCGGTTCTTGCAACATTATATTGCTAAACGGGAAGTATACTCGAAAGGTCAAAATGCACGCTATTTGAGAGTACACCTTAAACACTTAATTAGGTCGAAATCTAGTTCAGAGTAGGCTAAAATATTTAGTGATTTATTCTGGATTGTTATGGGGGAATATGATATTCGCATGAATGTGCTCTCTTAAAGGAAGAGCTCAATTTCTCTGCAGATGTCCATAAACGTAGAAGGTTTTATAAATACATTTTTAATATAAAAACAATAATGTACGTAAAAATTAGGCAATATCAATGCAATTAGGCAATATCAATGCAAAATTAGGCAATATGTAAATCGGACAAATCTTGAACCTACAGAGGATATTAAAGTCAATAATTTTAAATACTTTTTTAAAAATATACAGTATGTATCCTCTTCGTTTGCATTCTGCTTTTAATTACGATTCTTATATCACATTGGCAACAAATAAAAATACATAATATCGAATCACGTAAATGTTTGAATAGTGTAAGTTTTCACTTAGCAGATATTGAGAAAATATATTTGAAGTCACTAAATATAATATTAATAAGTATTATTTTCGGTGAGCGGAGTTTTCATTACACTGAACATTTGGAAATGACACAATCTATTTATTGCATGGCTACTTCAATAGTTAAATAGTATAATGATATTGACTGACTGATTCTCAGACAGTGAAGATATGTGAGGAGCGTTCATGCACAAACACACACGTCACTCGGAAAATAATTGAGTTAGCATTGTGATAATAGCCGTCATCTGCATCTTCTAGCCTGATATCGAGGAGGGAAAGAAAATATATCCCTAAAAATTTTCTTGTAAACATACGAGCTTCAGGCAAAATCCAATATGTCCACAGCGTTTTTACAAGCAGTAAAGAACATGTCCGTATAATTAATGCCGAGGATAACAATCACGTGACTATTCAGGCTGCACGGTTCATTTCGTCTGTGAAGTCTTCACAACAACCTCCTATTTTATTTATTACGAATAGAAGATCGGGGTCTTAAGAATACAAAACTTTGTGTAGTATGTGCAAGAACGTACAGAATGTCAGAAATGTCAAGCGAATCATTATTCAGAAAACAAAGAAAGGAAAAAAAATTCATACAGTCAAATTTATCCCACAGTAATATTTTAGATTTGATGAAGTTCCTGCTTTGACCCTTTGGAAATTTGGTTTTCATTAAAAAATATGGTACAATTTATCCTCCAGTAGGTGTCACTTAAAACGGGTAAACCGTTGGCAAAGAGATATAATGTAGCAGGTCTATTGATTGAACTTTTAGAAGATAAATGGAGAGAATTCATCAAATACTTCTGACCTGGCCTGGTATTCCTTTGTTCTTGATGGACCAATAGCTGAAAATCAACCTGTAATGGGTTGTCATGAACTGAAAGCTAATAATTTCTGTTTATTTCTTTGTAATTTCTTTAGAAACAAAAAAATGGTTACATTAGCTACAGAAATTGTTGTAGTAGTTTTGCCTGTTTGGTAACAAAATATTGCCAACAAACTGCAGTAAAACAATCAAATGTAATGATAATAGTGGCCCTGTTTAATGCAAAAGCAAACATGTCCGCAGGTACTTCGGAAAAATAAATGTCCAAATTTTCCAAGTAAAAGCATACATGTCAAACTTTTAAACTGAAATTACATCATAATTATAAATAACTAATCTGTTAGCAGTATACGATTGCAATAATACTGGTAAGCAGTACAGCATATTACACTGTTTGAAAAGGCATTAACATGTCAACAATACGTTTTTCTGTATTTTAAAGAAAACTCATTTTATCGACAAGTTATTATTTGCCTGAACGCTCCTCAGATCTAGTAAGTGTATTCTTATTCGTGAACAAATTATTCCTTACTAAATTATCGTGGAAACATATTCAAGGTGGATCTCAGTTAAAATCAACTAAAAAGTAAACCTCATCCTATCGAAATCCTCTTAACTTGAATAAACCCATGGCAAGCAATACGATTTTCCTTACAATATTGTTTGTTCTGACTTCTCCAATATGTCAGAATTCTATTGGGAATCCACTCAGAAACACGTGTTGTAATTGCAGTTCATCCATATATTTTCTTACTTCTATATTACATTCGGGGTAGAAAACGTCGATAATCACATCTCTGATTTCAAATGTATCAAATATTCTCAGGAAATTAGATCTTAATGCATGCTCGTATCCATAACCGCTATTTCCAATTTGAATTCATCGCTTGAATAGGCAAAGCAATACTTTGCGAAACCTCGTTTTGTAATCCAATATGTTCACGCAATATGGCAGGATATTTCAGGGAACAATTACGAAAAAGCTTCACCATATACAGTTCTCTCAGCAGGGATTACAATGGTTATATTTTCCTCTGAATTTAGCGGACGGCGGTCGAGCAGCGATGTGATATTGTGTTCAAAAATTAAAAGGCTTGGTGCAAAAACGACGTGCGCAACACAATTTCAGAAATAAAGATTAGGGCATACGTTATAATATAGTATGTTTTCTGAGATATTTTCATTACGTAATTCACTATGTACTATGTTTTATATGCAAATCAATAAATTGCCGGTAGAGGGCATTTTCAGTTCAAAGATTACGTATATTCGTTTACGCAGAGAAATGGATTGAAAAGCTAAAATATTATTTTTGAATCATTCATTAATCGAAGTACCACTGGACGAACCAGATTGCACATCAAACGTATTTTTCAGAAAAGTGAAAAGGTGTAGAGTAATCAGGGTTTGTATATTGTCACGGAGATTATAAAATGAAAACAAAACAAAATATAACAAAAAATACATGGTCCATTCAATTATATAATATTTAATATTTTTAATACAATGGAAAATTACTTTCATCAACAGTTCTGTAACTGGTAACTGAAATGGAAAGTAAGGTAATTCCTTCCTAAGTTGGGCATTAGTGCACCTATCCTCTTATTCAATCACCTAATTAACCAACTAACGCCTGACTAAACCGCACTTTCTTAATTTTAACGGTACGGCATTTCCCTCCGCCTTGCCAGTCAGATTTTTCCTCTGAATACGTAGGTAACAGGTTTGACAAATTAGGTGCTTGCTGAATCAAAAATAGCAATAATTTATCTCTAAGAATCTAGTAGATTTATAATTCGTGTAAACGTTTTTGTTAGTTTGACGGGTTTGAGTTTTATACTTCTGTTCCATTTGACTGTAAAACCTAATTAATTACGAAAAAACGTCACGCTCTCCCTTTCCACAAACCTTTTTCGGTCGACAGGGTAGTTCTATCAATATGGATAATTCAAATATAATTTTCCCTTTTGTGATATAGTGTTTGATAATGTGTTCATCGCTAAGTACAATTAAGTGGCATTACGTTCACTTTCAGCATTGAGTCTTTGGTGTGGTTGAAACGTTGTCACGTAATAAAAAAAATATAAATGAATTTAATGTTTATCAAAATACTTTTCTTACATTTTCTCCAACCTAAACAACATCTATATCTTGGAAGCTAGAGGCTCAGTGGCGACGACGTTTCTTCTGCAGCACGATTGAGTGAAAGATGGGGTTCAAAATACGATGGTGGTGGATTTTTTGCGTTTGCTACATATTTGAGAGGAGAATTCTCTTTGCAGGAGAACTCTAAGAGCTGACTGGTCTGATCGATAGTTTTCCTTGGTTTCTACGACCAATGCCAGGTGAATACCGGTGCAGTATTCTGACAAATGGGCCAAGGATCGTACCCGAACTACCCCTTCTCATCCTTGCCCTTCCTTTCTCCGTACACTATACAACACATACACTCTTACCTGTACTACATTACCGCAGATCTTGGAAGAGCAATCACATGCTTAGAGCGTGTCCCTGATGGGGCGCTGATCCGTTATGGGATGTACCTGGAGAGAGGAAATCCTGGAATTCGACAAATTAGCTCCGAACTTGATATCATGTTCAAGCAATTTACTAACACCGACACCTTCTGGGATATACATGCAATACACTTACGGGATTACAGATTGTTGGATAAATCCAAGTTACCCACTTAAAAACCATTGAATTATCTTTTCAAACCAGTGCAAAATTCAATTGTTTTCTAAACTGTAAGATGTATTTGTTTCAGTAAAATTAATGTGTGTTATGCGAGCATCAACCAGCAGCGGCCGGGTCCCGGAATTAAAAGCGACATGCAAAGTGATGTGCTAGTGATAACAGTCAAGCCTATGTGGGCGAACATAATCATTCTCCCTCTCGTCATGTCAGGTCGATGCGGGCATTTCCTATACTCTGAGTCATGTAAATACAGTTGAACTTCCAAATTCATTATCAGAAGGCAGCTGGCATCTTCCAGGCAATCTGAGATACCATTTCATAATGTGTCATTTGACTTTCGAGTAATAATTTATTTGATGAGTGGTTTGTCTTTATGATATGTATTTTATGTCTTTCAGTGCAATAATTTGTTGCTCGATGAGTGTTTTGTGTTCATAATGTGTTATAATGTGTGATCCTGAATTTGTGCTACGAGAAACCAAATAGAGTAGCAAAGAAAAGAAAAACCAACCTGATTAAATATGACAAAAATAACCATTCAATACTATTACAGTAGATCTTATCATTAACACGTTGAAACCAATGTAAACGTATTACTATTTGAATCATTAAACTAGTTGTTCTCACTTGGATTGCTTTTATTTTGTGCCACCCAAATGAAAGAAATAATTGCCCAAAAATACAATATTTTTTTCTTTCTCTACATTCCGTAAGCTGAAGGGCATTAAATTCTTTTCACGGATCCTAATTGTTGCAGTGTCTGGAATCAACAGTCTACTCAGTCACTCTTGGAAACTGTTGGTATCATTGTTTCTTACAGCTTCATAGGTCTCTCCAAAACAAGCGCTCCCGCAGCGCCTCACTGCACAGGAATTTCCTTTTTTCGTGTTACGCACAGACAATATTGCTCCAAACGGGAATAAAAGGAGTAATCATTGAGCAAAAATACACGAGTTATCTGCACCAAGAAAATATATACGTTTATTGATTGATGTTTCTAGACATTTAAACTGCTACGGTCATTAGTCCCATTATTATAGTGAATGTGAATGTGTTATCGCGGGTGGCGGAGGAGTTTCTTCCCCACTGGATGGTGAGAAACGGCGCCGACCTACAAGTCATTTGGGGATTCTCCGTTAAGGGTATTTCTCCTCAAATGGACATCGTCCCAGCCCAGAAAAGTTCTAGGCTCGCGACTGGCATTTAAGTGTATGTGTGTGTGAGGGGAGAAGATAGGATAAGGAACACGAAAGAAAGATCTCGTGCGGTCCGTGGCTTAGGGTAGTGCTCCGGCATTCGCCGGTTACCGATCGGAAAAGCCACGAAAACTATGGATCAGAGCAGCCGGCCGTATATTACAGTGAAATTAGTGGAATGCCCTTCCATATCGGAAAGTCGCGAGATGGGCAGGAGAGTTTCTGCGATGACGCTGAGCACCTGTAATTAGCACAGCACGGGACGGTCCTGCGTATGGAAGAGGATTGTTCCCAACACTTTCCACAAATTCCTATGACATTCTTGGGCATTTCTTCACGGAGAAATGTCGTGATGTAGCAGCGTTGCTTGAAAATGTTACATTCATCTCGAACGTCTGTAGTCAGACATCTCATTTCAGAATTCTCTCTGCGCTAATAGTCACTCAAAGAGTGACTATTGTTGTTGTAAACACACACTAGTTGTTGTAACACACACTAGTACTGCATTTCATTCTTTCATGCGACAAATAAAATTATGTGATCATATAATATTTCTTTAGGAAAAAAATAGTTGCAATGAATTTAGCACCAACCTAGTATCTTTTGATGATTTTATGATTTAGATTTTTGGTCCCACGGCCGTGGTCCAGTGACAAAACTTCCCAAGTATCGCTGTCCGGGACGTCTTAGAATTCGAGTTCCGACGAGGCAGATATTTTATACCAGATTCAGAGCCAATTTGTTTCTTACTTATCCTTCTTCCCTCCCCTCGTCGTACACCCATCCACACACATTCATGTTCATGCACTACACCAGAGGTCGGTAGCGACCCTTTGCGATCGATGAATTTTGAAGGGGTTCGGTGATGCTTAAGGGGTCGATTGGGGATCAATAGCCGAAATATAAATCGACACCCTATCAGGAAATTCAAGATCTCATCAATTTAACTAGTGGTACTAAAACAGCACATACTTTCTCGCCCTATTTTCAAAATTACTAAAGTACTAACATTTTCGAAAAATTGTACGCGACCTTATTTCAAAATCAATCTTTAAGGAACAGATTTCATTAAGGGAAATATCTCTGTCGTTAATATTTCAGTTATTGGAAGACTCCGAAAAATTTTGAACATTTGCAAATTTCGAATAATCGGAGTTTTAACAAACACGAGACTTAGACCATTCTATTAAACGACCTTTAATTTAATCAAAAACGATGGAGCTTTTTTTGAAAATTTAGAAAATGTACCAGGAGCTCCATGGAAAGTACCCCCCCAAAAAAACTAAAATATTGGTATCAAAATTCAAGGGACCGCGACATTAACCAGTTCGATTGAGGAATATCATTTTGGAGAAAATCGGGTGAACGGTTTATCCGCTAACGTTTTGCCGTCATTGATTTTTCGATATGAAGGACCCACAAATCAAGGACAGTAGCAACACCACGTAGTAGAGGATTTTCTTTTCTAAGTGTAGCATTTGGATTTATCCATTTTTTCTTTACCAGGGCCCTGTAGTGAGAGTTTTCTACGGAAAATTCTCCGTCTTCTCATTTAGCATTACATAAATTTTACTCCACTCCGTAGTGAGAAACTAAAAAATATTAATGAATGACATTAACTGTTTTCTGATATAAAGCAAAACGTACAATAAGAAATTCCAAATATATGCTCCTCTTCTTTCGTATCCTTCTTTCATCCTTAGGAATTAGGATGTTAAGAAAACTCAAGAAATTACAACTACGTATGGACAACGATGCTCTATCGCTCAAGAAAGTACTCTCCGCAACACGCCACTGTAATGGCCAGTTCTTAAAAAAAACACATTTTGTAATCTTTGCATTTCAGTGCAGATTAGAAACTCAGCTGCTCAAAAGGGGAAGTGTCTTCAATATTTGAAAAATCGAGATATTTACGGGAATATTGGGGGCAGGAAATTCTGATCTTTAAAGCATTCCTGCGTAGTTACTTGTGTCATGATAAAATATAATGTATATTATCGAGAAAATGTAAGTGGGTCGATGAAGCAAACCGTTCTATTAAGTGGTGATGCTAAAAAATCACGTACTTTCTCGCCAGTACTTTCAAGTACTAAGAACAAAGAACTAAAAATTTGGAATATTTACATGACCATATTTCAAAACCTATCTTTAAGGAACTGATTTCACTAAGAGAAAAATCTCTATCTTTAATGCTTTAATTGTACGAAGACTCAAAAAGAATTTTTATTTTTGTCAATTTGCGAAAATCAGGGTCTTCTACGAACGTAAGACCTGCACCATTCTCTTAAACGTACTTCACACTATCCAACAAATGTAATAAAAATAAAGGAGTAATTCTTTTGAAAATTTAGAAACTGTCTCAGGGATTTCATGTAAAATACCCCCCCAAATCCAAATATTGTTTTGAAATTCAAGGAGCCGTGACACGAGCCCGATCGATTTGCGAATAACAATTATGGAGAAAATCGATTGAACGGTTTAGCCAGCACTGTCACACATGGACCCACAAAACATGAATTCTGGCCACACCACGTGATAAAGGATTTTGGTTCTAAATTTAGCAAATGGTTTTATACCGCTTTTTCTTTACCGTCATTCCTTGAGACTTCACCACCATATAATGAGTTTTGCTGCCGAAAATTTGCCGTTTCTCGCGCAGCATTACATAACTTTCTCTCTACTCCAAGAGAGAAAGTAAAAAGGGTCGAGAAAGAGAACGTTGTGGAATCCCTACCATACATATTGAGAGTCCTTTCAGAAGCACGGAAGCTTGCTCTGTCTGGGGCGGAGTGGCAGTGCTGGAAACCGACTGAGATTAGTTCTGAGCCAACATTCCACTGCCACCTGTAGCAAATCTGTCGGGAGATCCTAGGTTCGTAGTACCGAAGTTGAGGGGATTTGGACATTAGCTATGTAGCTAGGTCGAAATGATTGAGTAATGAAATGTTTTGGCATGCGACGTCATCTCAAGCAAACAATAGTACAGGCTTTAAGATAAGACATACTTGTGCTATCTTGTGAAATGGTTCTATCCTTGTGAAATGGATCTACCTTGTGAGACGGTGTATTACCGGTTTCGGTAACATACGCTCCGTTATATTACAGAAACGTGTGCAAACTATGTAGTTGTTATAAATGTGTGCCCAAAATTCCCTCAACAATAAAAATATTATTTGACAAATTACTCAACTGCAGTGAGTCGTATTTTTTTAATATTCAGAAATTAAATATTGTAAAGTCGACAGTTATATCTGATGAGATAGGTTTATCACCCAGTGAATGTTTGAACGCATTGGCTTTAAGGCAATTAACACCAATATTATATTAAACACTATTGTACACGTTACATTTCTTATACAAATTACCAATTGTACAGCGTACCAAGTGAGGTAGAGAGTTTGACAACAAATGTAAAATGCATTCTGATATTTTTCACATCTGTATTCTGAGATCACGTTCCTAATGTTTCGAACTTGCATTGCTCCTAGAAACATCGCATTATTAGGGGAGAATGGGGTAGCATCGATCACTTAAGGGAAACTGATCGCTCAGATGAAATGTATTCACCAGAAAATTTAAAATATTGCATGAAACGACAGGTGGATATTCCTAGTGTCTGTGGTGGAGAAATAAAAGTCGCAGAAGTTATTTCTTTAGCACAGATTTCGTAAAAGAAAAAAAACAGCTTTGATCGGTATTCCCCTACCCGTGGGGTAATACCGGTCGTATATTTGTCTCGTGTATTTTATGCGGGGAAATTTTGAAATGTAATTATTATCCTATATATTTGATCTATTACGCTAAAATTCTTTCAATAATGCAAATTTCAATATAATTAACCAAAAGAGTAAATAATTGATTATCCTTCGACTCCAAGTGCAAAACTACTGAAATAAAAATATTTTACAAAAAGTAACACATTTAACATAAGGGGTATAATGTTTTAAATGCAAATAAACCTTTCAAGAAAATTAAGGGAACGGTTGACGACTTTTATCTGAATAAAACAAATATAAGTTTAGGTCAGTTTTATAATTTAAACTTTAGTTTGCTATTTCTGGAAGCAAATGTCACAAAATAGTTTACAGCTGAATCAGATCCACTGCAAACTGCATGGTTTCAAAGTCCACAGCCTTTACTCCTACACCAACCTTCGCCATTTTCCCCAAATTCACCGCGAACGAAGGACATCTCTTCCTCTTGATTGCCCAGCAAATTATTATGTTCATCATTGTCACACAACTTATCTTCATTTACATTATTTTCCCCTCGCTCCCAACTAATCACAGAACCAACACTTTTTACTTTCTCGCCTTACGAATACTTTGTATTTTGTCCTTTAGTGCTAACTACTTTTTCAGGGTCTTGGACAGTGGGCCCTCTCGTCTCATCCACGTTAAAACACGATACGGTGTGGAAGGAACTTTGTCATCACAGCTCCCCAATTATCAAAATATATTTTTACTTTCTGTCAGTTGAAAGCTTTTAATAAGTTGATATTAATTGCTTCCGATTTTCGGACACTTAAGAGATTACGTTTGAGAAAAGCATAAAGCCAGACACCAAAATCACTTACAACCTATTCAGGATTTTTTGAAAAATAGTTAGGAACGTTGTTTGCTTCGGCAGATGCAAAAGCCACTTTGCGGATTTGCAGTGGAGTTAGACCATAAAAAAGATTATCCATAAATTTTATTCATTCAGACAATGCTGCTTCCTGCTCAAACTGTTTTTCGACCAAGAAGTGGATCTCCTGTAATCCCCTTAAATTTTCTGTCAAGCTGTATTGTGAATGGAATGTTGAACTGTTTACTTGCTACTCATATGGAATGTCCTTCATGGGTAAGTAACATCGCCTATTGCAGCTTTTCATCAGCTCATCCTCCTCTGGTTGTAGTCCTTTTCCACGTTCTAGGCATCTAAAGAGAATAGTCTCTTGCAATATATTTTGGCCATAAATAGTAGAAATGTGGAAGGACAGCGCATTAGTAGTTAGATCTGTGAGGGGTTGTGCCGATCATTGATCGCCATTCCCCCTCTCATTTGATGGGTGCAACCCAACCATGTATACTGCAGAATATCATAACTTAACAATTCGATAAACGTTTAAAACGTTTAAAAACGTAAACCGTGAACTAAAATGATGCTGAAAAGATCACCAATCCATTTGCGCGATTGAGAATTTAAAAATACAAATGTATATGTTAATTACATCGCGTTAAAAACATGGAGAAATTAGAACGATTTTCTCTGAAATACACTTGCTTACTTCACACCAAGCGCATGTGCGGAACTGGTCAGTAGCTGCATGTAGTTAATTTATTGCTCAAGTAAGAAGAGCGTAGCACTCACCAGACTTTGCTAGAGCGCACTCTACTGTCGTTACAGACCTGATCGGGGCTACCCGCTGATCGAGGTCAGCCCACTCTCCCCTATTAAGTTTTTATTCCTGAACATTTATACAAGGGAATGCCATATTATACAATTGTCCCTAATGATGTAGTAATTATATGATAACGTAGTGGGAACGTGGGTACGTTATATGTAAATACTTAATTGAGTAATTTAACTGAAAAAATAGTTACATGGTGATTGGGAGAAAGAGATGAAGAAAAATTAAAAAATTGACAATTACATTTATCTGAATATTTCATAAGTGGCGAATAATACAAAATGATTTCAAACAGCGAAGTGAGAGGTTTTGCTCATCATTTGCTCCTTATCCAACATTAAGCCTAAGACCTGTTCCGATCTTACTGTGAGAAGAAGAACGTTAAAAGGCGTACGTTTCTTCGAAAAATGTACGTGATCTTATAAACGATCTGATTTTTTCCAACAGAGTTCAATTAAGATCATCTCAATCTTGATTGTAGTGCTTTTGCAATGCTAACTTATTACAATTTTTGAAAATAGAATGTTCGCCGGAATGGGACCAACATAAATTTTTACCGTCCTTTGATACAAACAAGGAAAAATGTAAAGAAAAAATTAGAAGTAGTTTTCAGAAATAATTGTTGATTTTATTATGGAAAAATTCTCGATCTTCAATATTGAAGTTTTAGGAAGACGCCAAAACATTTGTGCATTTCTCGAAAAATCAGAGATTTCAACGGAAATTATGGATTCGGAAATATCAATTTTGGAGAAAATAGGCTGAACGCTTCAGGCGCCAGTTACAGACCACAGAAGAAAAAACGGAAGGACAGACACGTTTTGCCATCAATCGATTTTTTGGACGACCCACAGAACGTTTTGATTAAACGATATTTTAAAGGAAGTAATTTACTATATAAAATAACAAGATTTTTCCACTTTTTTGTGATTAAGAACCAGCAATATGAGTTTTTGCGTCACAAATTCGCTGTTTTTCGGCTCACGATTACATCACTTTCTCGTCTTACAAAGTAAGCTGAGAAAGTGAAAAGATAAAGAGGATCTGTGGCATTTGATTTTTTCATCTAGTTAATTTTTTTGTTGGATTCGTGCATCCCAGCGCTCAACTAGTATCTTCTTTTGCCTCGCGCAGTGTCCGCGTGGCTTGTAAAGCGTCATGGCTCAGTCTGTGACCGGCGCGGCCGTCCCGCCTCGTTTGCGCGTGCGAGCCAAAAGATACGGAATCTCTCGAACAAACCCAACGTAGTTCAAAGGCGGCGGCCGTCTCTCGACGGAAAGGGCGACTGAGATGTTCACGCTGTTTATAAATACGGAATAACACGTCGAGTGTCCCGGCCGCAGCCCCTTTTATCCAGCTCCTGAACCGCATGCTTCCCAGTCTTCAATCTCTCCTCGTTCCCAGTAGCCTCATCGAAGCCGGTTTGCGGTAAATCGCTTGCACACAGAGACGCACACAAACAAAATTGCGGCGCTATTGAAAGAGGTTTTTCATTTCTGCCATTCAATAGCGATGCGCTTTACGTTCGTTTCATCTAGGAGGGGAAACGGGAGTGGAATGTTGTTGGGAGAAAAAAGTGGGTTCTGACAACTTCGTAGATGAATGATACGGTATTTTGGTTAACACGACTAAAAGTTTGTTTCTCTTGAAAAATATATTTTAAATGATGTTAGCATGTGGGTTTAGTTTGAATGTCCAATGTTATATTTGGATATTTAGAAGTTAAAATTTACTTTATAGATTTTTTAATTTTAATCTCAAATGTCTAGTTTCATAGTATCACTGCAGTCACATTTTCTAGCTCTATCTTAGAAAGGAGGTTTAACCCCTTCCAAAAATTTTTTGAAGAAAATAAATTTTTCATCTGAACCGTAAGTTAATTTAATGCCAAGGGGATAATAATGGAATTTAATATTAGTTAAATATTCTTTTATAATTACTTTAATAACATTCTTAAGTTAACATATTTTTAGAAATGGAAATCTTGTTAAAGTTCCATTGTTACTATGCGTAAATCCTTGTTTTCCTTCGCTCGCTGTGCATTTGCGTTTACATTTTCTCGGACCTTTGCAGCTTTATTGAAATTGAAGATGATATTGACACTACACATATTTTTTTATGTTCCTCATTGTCTTCCACGTCGAATAACTGTTTGTATTTATCACAAAACTTGTAGATATATTTTTCTCTGAGCATGAAAATGTAAATCAAATTCACTGTTTAATACAGTTCCGTAAAAATAGATTTTGACAAAGTAAAATAGTTTCTCCTCACACCATTCAATATCAAGGGAGGGCATCTATCTAATATTTAACTCAAGATTAAGATATTTCATGATGGGATTACGTTTTCGGATGTAATGACTCGGAAAAAAAGAAAATAGATTTATGTGATACCATTAATTTTCTTCCTGCAATATCCTCTTTGCTGCTGTATGTTTATCACGTAGATCTTCTGCCAGTTTGTACTTCTTTCTTTAACTAAACGTTTTACAAACACGAATTGTTCTTCAACTTTTCTGAAGAGAAAACATGTTTAGGGCATTGTTCTCTGCCTTTAATTCCATTATTGTCCGTGTTTTATGGGTACTTGATGCACAGACCACGTAGATATGGAGCTAATTTGGTAAAAAAGCTAATTTTGTACAACACACTTTTTCTGACGCAAAAATCTCTATCTTCAATTTTGTTGTTTTAAAAGATTATTTTTGCAATTTTCAAAAAATCGGGGATGTTAATAAAAATTAGACCTGCACCATTCTCTTAAACGTTCTTTTCACTATTCAACAACAAAATCTTATCAATAAATTTGGAGCTATTTTTTTGAAAATTCTGAAAATATCCGAGGGGCTTCATGTAAAGTATCCCTCAAAATTAAAATATCGACTACAAATCCCAGGAGCCCAAAGATCAGTTAGAACTACAGGGGAATATCAATTTTTGAGATAATCGGCTGAACGGTTTTGACGCCAGCGTTGACTACAGACGGAGAGACAGACGGACGGACGGACGGATAGACGGACGGATAAACGGGCCTTTTTCCGTCAATCGATTTTTCGGAATTCAGAATCAACAAAACATGGATTCTGGCCACACCACGAGGTAGAGGATTTTTTTCGTAAATTTAGCAACTGGATTTATCCGGTTTTTCATTTCTAGGGCTCAGCAATAAGAGATTTTGTGTAGAAAATTCGCGGTTTTCCGGTGCACGATTACATAACTTTCTCTTTTTAAGAGATTCCTTCTTAAGGGCGAGAAATTAAAAATAACTATTGGTTTTAATTTTTTAAGAAATCCCCAGCTTTTCATGAGCAACATTGAGGTTGGATACTGAGAATTGAAGTTTTATCATTACACAGAATTTCGTAACATCCCATACTTCCAAGATAATTCCTGAAATGTACTATATGCAAGTCCTCATCCGGCTTGTTTTAATACCAGGAAAAATGAAGTTTGTTCCTCCCGTACAATACCCACCAATAATTACAATACCTACGTTTAATGCTCATGAATCAATAAAGAAAATCTTTTGGTTTGTACTTTTCAATATATTTTTCGAATTTAATGCCAGCATCTATTTTCTATTTTCATATCTATATTTCGTTTCGGGTATTTCCAATTCTTCCATTGATACTTTCATCGTACTCTATCATTCCCTTCTTTTAGATTTGTGAATATTACAAATAAGTCCATTCCTTACACTTCTGCCATACTTCCTGACCGAATCCTATGATACATTGGCACTATCTTAAGTAAATGCTACCTCCTTAATAACTGTTCAATTAAGCTTCCCTTTCATGAAATGCCTCCATTTCTTATTTCCTTAGAGTAAGTCTAATAATTTGGGTTCGATCTTAACAGCTCCCATGTCGCCCGCTATGACCCACTTAGTTGAGACACCTGAACAAGGGTCTTTCCCCGAACGAGCGGCCAATTCATTGCACCTCCGGCCCGCTTCGCAGAACCGGGACGAATTCCCTTGAATAATTCCATGGCGAACACGCGGCGATGTCTCGTCAGTAATTAACGAGGTTTCTAGTCACCAGGTCTCCACCTTCGCGTCGGCTTCCTCCCCCGCGCCACCTGCGTCTCCGACCACGTCTCCGCATCAGTCACTGCCCCCGCCTCCGCCGTCTCCCAGAAATCGCGTACGTTATCGCGTCTGTTGCCTTCCCCACTTACACGCCCGCATCCCTCTTCTCCTTTCTCCTTCCGCCCTTATAACCACCTCCTCATTGCCCTTCTCTTTTCACTCGCATAACCTCCTCTTCGTTGTCTGTTTCCTCGCGCCTTCATCTCCACCTCCTTCTCCTCTCGCCCTTATGTCCACCTACTCGTTATCCTCCTGCCGCTATTCTTTCAGCCTCCTTGTTGTCCTCCTGCCCTCATGTCCACCTCCTCCTTGTCCTCCAACCACTCCCATCTCCACCTCCTCGTTGTCCTCTTCCTGCAGCCATCTTCTACCTCCTTGTTCTCTTCCTCTCGCCATGTCCACCTCTGCCTTGTCCTCCTGCCTCCATCCTCTTTTCCTCCTTGTCCTCTCGCCCTCATATCCCCTCCTCCTTGCCTCCGCTTTCTCCTACCCCTTTGTTGTCCTCCTCCTCCAGCCATTATCTCTATCTCATTGGTCCTCCCCCGCTCTGCCTGTCCACCCCTGTCCTCTTCTCGCACCCATCTCTACCTCCCGTTGTCCTCCTCTGCTCGACTCATCCACCCCCTCGTTGCCCTCCTCCTTCGCCATTCTCTCTACCTGCTTGTCCTCCTTACTCCTCACGTTCCACCTCTTGTCCTCCTCTTGCGCCCCCCTCCACCTCCTCGTGGTCTGCCTCCGGCTGCCCTTATCTCCATCGCCTCCTCACGTACTCATTATTCTTTATGCCACCTCGTTGTGACTTCTCACGCCCTTAGCTGCCGCCTCCCCGTCCATCCAACCTCACATATATCTCTACACTCTTTTATTGTTTGCTCTCGTCTCCTCCTCCTGAGCAGACGCCGACGTACCTGGAGGACTGCGTGGAAATCGCCTCGGCCCTCGATTGCATACCCCAACCTGTTAGACCTGTATGAATAACGACTCGCCTCGCGAGCGCTGGTCTTTGAAGTTGCGACCCATTTGCATTTCCCCGGGGCCTTAGGGTAAGCGCTGTACCAATTAACTAGGATGATAGACAAAAACAGGGTTTTCCTCGAGTTGCGGGCCGGAACGATCGTGTTTTATCAAACTGCGTCGCGCTTTGCGAAGCAGAGGTATTGGTTTGGTGGCAGTTTCGTCATCGGGGCAAGTCAAATGGAATGAAAACACTCACCCGTCCCGAATGAGCGTCAAAATCATTTTGTGGAGGATTACTAGTTCTGTTGATACTAAGATTTAAAGATATTCCGTTCCATTAATACTACAAGACTTAAGTGCACATTTCTGATGAGTATATATGTATATTCGCATTAGTACGGGGCGGATTTTTATGAATGTTATTTTTTCTTTCGCTTGGGATTAATACCTTTTAGTATATGCATTAATTTTGTTACACACAAAAGGAAATGACCTATTTTATACAATTGTTTTTTGCCTTTTTCGTCGAATTCGATTTTAATTATTTTTTCCCCTTTTCCGTTATTTTTACATCATTTTTGCTAATTTCACTCGATTTACATCATTTTAATGAATTTGCTTCACATAATATTTACGAGATGCAACAAATTCTCCACAGAATTCCTGAGTTGCCTATTCGATTTCCTCGCTCTGAAATTGTAATGTCAACCATTGTAAGTATGTAATCTAAGGTTTCTGTGATGCTTAACAGCGTGACTGTCGGTTCGACCAATTTCACGATAACTATGTAAAGAGAATTCTGGTAAAGAAAAGTCCAAATCAAAAGTTTACAAACTGAGTTTATTTGAACGAAAAAAAGAATCCTTGATTTACCATCAGCAACATATCCAACAGCTTGAGTTGTTCATCTGAACTCGTTCTGAACAAATTTTTAACGTCAATTTTCTTTGCTTTTACGGCACTTTTAAAACAGTTTAAGAGCATTTTATTGATCATTTTTGAGATGTTTTGGGTCATTAAAATCCTCTCCCAACTCATAACGCTCTTGAGATGTGGTGTCACACGCCATTTTTTTAACCTCACCCTCGGAAGAGATTAGGACACCATACGCCCACAACGCCAAGACTGGAAGGCTTTAGAACAAGAGAAGCTCAGTATAAAAGTGGCACTGAAGAAAAACGCTTGGAGTGTCCTCCATCGTAAAATGTGGAACACCTGTTCAAATGTGTTTAGAAACAAAACTACTGCGTCTCAAGTGACAATCGAATCTAAATGAAAGAACAGTCGCGTCAGATGCATCGAAGAATCTAATCGAATTGAAACGAACTGAATCCTATTGCAAATGTATAAAACATTACATATTTGACAATCATTGTAACATAATGATGTTTGTTCCCACAATACCTGTATAAGGAGAAAGCCTCTCTCAAATCTGCGAAATTTCTCATATTAGGTTAAGTAAATTACATTTGAGAACTAGTTTAAAAAATGGACCATTAAACGTAACTCTCCCCTATAACTCATGAAATCACTATCAGGGAGGGGAGCAGACGCATCGCCAAGTATAGATGAGATGTGTCCATTGCTTGGTCTCCTAAAAAGATTTACGAAAAAATTATGCATATTCGTTTGATTGATGATTCATCGTTTGAGATTCAACTGTTACGGTCATTAGTACCGTAAGTGTAGTGCATGATATTTATCGTGAGGTGGCTGTGATCTTCCCGCCCCAGATGGCAAGATCCGACACCTAGCTAACGGGGTTTTCTCCAACCAGGTATCTCTCACCAAGCGGTCCACCGCGCCAGCCGGGACAAGCTCTAAGCTCCCGGTCGGTCTCCCGGCATGTATGGTAGTGTAGTGCATGTAAATGTGTGTGTAAGTAAGGGGTGAGTAGATGACAAGAAATAGGAAAGGAAAGATAGCGCGCGGTCCGTGTCCCGTTTGTTAGGTTGCTCCTCCAGCATTCTCGTGGTATTGATCGAAGAAACCACAGAAAACTACCGTTCAAAACAGCCGACTGCTGTAATTCTCCTCGAGTACAGCGAATGAATTCGACCTAGCTGACAAGCTTGTGTCGCGAAATCTGCCACCATCGGGGCTTCGAACCTAAGACTTCCCGGTGAGCGGCACTTCAGGGACATCAGTTGAGCGCTGAACCACCTCTCCCGGTATATGTGTTTGGCAGAATAAAATATTAACCAAATATTTTAAAGTGTTGCGGTTGCAGAACACGGCACCGCAAGCGGCCCGCGGGGCTCCAGTTGCCATCTCTGATCTAGACCGATCGATGGCAAGGCCTGCGCTCCGCTCTGCCGCCCGCGCTTTATTCGGCGTAGCGCGCGCGCGCTGCCGCCCCCGCTCCCGCCCCCGCTCCCGCCACCGCTCCCGCCCCCTCGCGCCGGGTGCACGCCTCTGAAGCCACGCCGCGCCGGTGCGACTCCGCTTACGTGCCCATCACCCGTGGCCATCGCCGCTCACGTGGCGTCCGGGGGGGGAATGGCACGATCGTTCTGCACTCGGTGCATGATGAAATACTTCCCAAATTGTTGATTGGTTGAATATTTAGTGCTTCCGACGCGTCAACTACTGACGTCGCTAGGCCGGCATGTTTCATCATGGCAGGTGGTCTCATATTTTTTCAGTGGTGTAGATACCTTCGCGGCTCTCACACGCAAGCAATCTTTATAAATGAGGAAAGAAAAGTTAACGGAGACGGGATGAATTGCACTTTGAATTTAAAATATGAAGCATTTGTTTGAAAAACGCATCTAAATATTCATCTCAAATGCAAACTGCAACACTGAGACACCATTTATTGTTTAATAACTCCTAAAGGAACGGTTCTAGGACCTTAAAACCTTAAACTTTGAGGCCATCTCGAAGAAACGTTCCTCACTTCATAATATACATAATCAGATCTTCTGGACATTCTATTACATTTGTGTAAAATCGGCACTTCTTGATGTTACCACAACATTCCGTGGCGCAGCTCAGTGCTAAATGCCCTACGACAATGTGTTGATCAGCGACTCTAGTGTTATCCCGAGGGCGAGGAAACACAACGCCGATTGCATTCGCTACTACAGTCGTAACACAACTTTGTTCTGCTAAATATGATCGAAAACAAAATGTTTTTATATTGTACTAGTGGTAGTGTAGTGTAGAGGAAATCTCGAGTATACCTAAATATACCACAGATGAGGTACAATTTTCAACTACCTTTAAGAAAATCAATTATTTCAATCTAATTGCTTTTATCCACTGAAATTTATAATATCTGAAGAATAACTATTTCTTTACTTTTCATGAAAATGTCTACAAACTGCTACTCTAAATAAGTACAAAAATACAAAATTAAAAGCGAGATTCTGAATGCAAGCAGAAGAGTTTATTTTGTGAAGAAAATTTGTAACTAGAACGGTCAAATAAAAACCAGGGTAATCCTGATTGTTTATACTTTATTTCACATTACTAGAAATGATTTAACACATCTAAACCATTTTCTATGTTTTTTTACTAATAAAATATTAACATCCCAAATGGGATTTAAATATTTGTCTGGTTTTTTTACTTGCTGAAATTATTGTCTGTTGTGGAACTTCAACAAACTAGTGAATTCGTATTCTCACAAAAGTTTCCAGAACTATCTTCTTCACTTCACAAATTCACTCGCAAATTTGATTTCTGATACTTTGCGTAATGGCTGAGTTGCAATATTTTGATAAGCAATTAATTTTCCCAATTCATTCAAATTGCTTCACACTTCAATCAGATATTTATTAAAAGTGACCAGACAACATACATAAGTGTGAAGTCATTTAGAACATTTTCAAAGCAATAAAATTTTTTCTCATGTTTTCTTCTAGGCTCCCACTTGGACAAGTTTTTGTATTTTTCACAAGGATGCAACTCAGTAACTTTCATACAAAACCCAAAACATACCGCTTGGCATTCATTTCTACTAAATCCATATTAATTTCCTCACAATTATTCCTGCTAGGGCTAGAGGTGAAGCAATTTTTTCCCACAAATTGTGAGGTTCATATTTTGGTTCTGAGGAGTTCTGAACCTCATATAAAGAAAATATCAAGAAACAACAATTTTTTTTAAAATATTTAAACCTGTTCTTAAAAATGCAGTTCACAAACAATTCAGTGTACTTCAGCATCCCCCTCTGAAAAGCCAAACGTGCGTTTACTTCACGGGTGTGAACGTTAATTTCAGACGACGGTGACTTAATCTATCCGTAGTTTTTCTTATGTCCACCAGGATTGCTAACTGTATGCGCGCGCATCTCTAACTACCCAAAAAATCGGACTGAGTTGCGCTTACTGTATGATACTACCCATTGTTCATTATGTGCAGAATCTGCAACTGTATGCAAAATTAAATTAATTACTTTATATTATATGCCGATTAAATTGCACGGGTGTACCCTCCGTTTCAGTAATAAGTTAAATAATATTGCACAGAGTAGGGTTGCACTGCCCGCTCCTGCATTTTTGAATGGACATATTTACGTAGGTTTCCCAGGAGTAAAAAACCTCTGTAATTTTTAGGAATGGAAATTTTAGGTAAGGAAGGAATTTTTAGGTAAGGAAAGCGAAAATCTCTCGAGGAAGATTAAGTGAAATGTTTTTAAGGACAATATTGTGAATTTGTGTTATCTATTTGACATCCGCCTATTATACTGAATAACCTTTATTGAAATTTTGTTTCAAATATAAATTGCATAGTTTTTATTTTCATTTGATATTCTGTAAGTAAATTGCAAGTTACCTTTATATATATTTTAAACAAGTAAACACGTTTCGTTTACAACTTTTCCAACTTTTCCCCTTAATAGGGAAATGGAAGATTAGGGAAGAGGGTGGAATTAATATGCGAGAGTTCTTGCACGGATACGCTAGCGCGTGTGTGTGTATGTGTATAGCGTGTGTGTATCCCTGTTATTTAGTGTATCAAGAATTGTTGAAATCAATTTATCTTATCTGGTTAAAATACAAACACTTCTTGAAAGATGCGCATAAAAAATTGGATAAAACAGTGTTTTTCGATATCACTTCCCTAGGTCTGTGTCAAATTTAATTAGAGAAACGTTCCTAGGAACGTACACTATCCCCATCTGTATATCAGACTTTTTCAATTTTGTAGAAAGTATTCAGAATACATTTCACCATTGAAATTCTAACAACCAATCATTGTAATCTCGTGCATTCGAAAAAACATTCGAATAAAGTGAAGGAAAATTCTTCAATGAGCAGTCATTTTGAATCCGTAAATATTGGGAATACAAAAAATCATAAGTGGATGCTGCGTAACGTGGGAAGGGGCTGGAAAGCTGTCCATAATCCACTCTTGACATAAGTTTTTTTGTAGGGAATTTAGTAAATTAACGCCACACATGTGTCAATTGTTCTGATAATAACATATAATAACTAGAGCCGAGGAAAAACGCATTATATTATTGGTCGGTCTCGCCGGCTTTGCTTCGCAGTCTCAGGCCCTCGCAGGTCGTGCGTGCGCTCCTTATCTGCAGTTGAAATCTATATGTTGGTCTCCCTAAAGAATCGAAAGTGTCGGAACCGCTCCATTCTCGCGTTGTCGGCCAGAGCAACAGCAATTTCATCAACTACCTGTGGTTTCACCGGCCGTTCACCGGAGCGACACCCAGTTCCCCAGTTGATTCGAACTACTTCATCATGTTCCGCAAGCAGGTGGAAAAAGCCCTTCCGTGATCCTTTCACCGGCGATATTCTCGAAGTGCAGCTGCAGCATTACTGTTGTTTTGATAAAAGAGTTTCACCAAAAATGCCCTGTTCCGTTTGTCCAAACCCATGTTGACTCGTCAACAAGTGTATGGCGACTGGTCTGAGGCATGCGAGTATACAGAACTATGCCTGATAATGGCACCTGGTGGCAATATTTGGAACTGGACGATGGCACTGTGACGCATAGAAATCATGCACCCCATTAACTGGACAGTAATACTAGCAAGTTTGGTACTCGTACTGTAATTTGTTTCCTTGCTATAACGTGTTCTATAAGGAAAGTTTAATTATAACCACCCTGTATAATGTGATATATTAATAAATACGACGCATTATATTTATCATGTAACTTTTTTAATCAAGAGCATCAATACAGCAAACTTCACAAGTTCCATTCGTCAATATGGGTCGGCTGTTTCTCAAAATATACGTGACTGCCATGCATAAAGATAAACGCGAAATGAGAGTCATAGTGTGACGAATGACTCCAACTCAGCATCCATTGTTTTCGTTATCACCCCTATTAACTTCATTTGTGATACGCTGATAGCGCGGCGGCACGAAAAACAGGTAGAGAAAGGGCGTGACGCGGAGAGGAAAGATGGCCGCAGAGCGAAAGCAGCCGTGCCGCCTCCGAGAGGGAGGATTAGACGGGCCCGTGGGTGAGGCGCCAATGCAAAGAAAACGGGAAGCGCCGCCTGAGCGGCAATCAAAGAGAGAAGAAAAAGCAGAGAACGGCGAGGCGGGCGACAGTGCCGTCGCCGGGCCGGACGGCGGGGGCGAGGGACGGGGCTGGCGGCAGGGGCGGGGCGAGGCGGGGGCGAAGCGGGGGCGAGGCGGGGGCGAGGCGGGGGCGGAGCCGGGGCGGTGGCGACGAACAGGCGCGGAGCCGCCCTGGAAAGACATCTGTCGTCCGGCGCTCCGCGGTCGCGGTAAACACGGCCAGTGGTGCACAGTGGTCCCAAACGCGAGTATTTTTTTCACAAATAGTTACGACATACGGTAAAAGAACCACGTGTGATTCATGTTTATAAGGTCGTCAACGGCTGTTGTAATCAGTTCCGTTCAAGTGGTACATGTTTTTACGTGGCGGTAGTTCCCAGTTGGATGATGAGATCCGGCGCCGAACAACATTACGGGGATTTCCCCTTCTAGTTATCTCCCCTTGCGAGGCACCGCCCCAAACGGGACAAAGTCTATGCTCTCCACATGTGTGGTAGTGGTATGCATATAAGTGTGAATGTGAGGGGAAGCGAATAGTTCAAGGAAGAGAAAAGAAATATCGCACGTGGTCCGTGACTTTTTTGATATGGTTGTACTCCTTGCATTACCTGATAATTGACAGGAGAAACCTCGGAAAACTATCGATCTGAGTAGCCAGCCACTAGTAGTCTTCTCCTGATATCGTCTGAATTCGACTAAATTATATAGCTAGTATAAAAACTCTGCTACAGTCGGGACTTGAACCTTAGGATGACCCTTTCAGAGTTGTTGCAAAGACAGCGACAATGCTGACTCTGGGCCTAAACCCAGCTGATGGAACTTGTGTGGAATAAACTGTTTAAATAAGGTAATATAAAAAATGTTAAGCAATTGGGCAAAATTAGTTGTTTGTGGAAATACGTTTATTTCATCAACCAGTTTTAATATTCTGCTTGCGCCTTCCAGGTCAACGGCGATTCACTGTCGCCTGAACTCTACGAACGACATGAAACTTACTTGTGTACATGCAACGCTACAACAGTTGCAGAAACTGTTCTTGCTGATTAAGATCCTAATTTTAATAGTGCATCTTCCCTTTACATATCTGAGGTTCGTTTGCAAAATTTAAAATATAATATGGCTTCCTGACAAGTTGCAACATTTCTAAATTGCGGGGCTCGTGCCACTGATTTCGAGTGTTATATGTTATATGAGTTAAGCTACTTTTCACAGCCTCCTATGGATAAATACTCTTTTTAGCATCTATTATCTTATTCTAAACATTGCACTTACGTTTACGACTTGAAATCAATCGTATTTTCGGTATCAAAGAGTCATAAAACGTGGATTCTGGGAATACCACGTGTTCTATATGTATCAACTCGATTTATACACTTTTTCGCTAGCAGGGCCCGGGAATACTAGTTTTTGTGCCAAAAATTCGCCGTTTTCCGGCGCACGATTACATAATTTTCTCTTCTCGCGACATGCGAGGAAGCGCGAGGAAGTAAAAACAACAATTCTTTGACGAGTCCTTAGAAAACGTGCAAGTATTCACGTTGTACAAGCTGAATATTGACTGCGTAAACTGAGGCTCAGACTACTTTGCGACGGCGGAAGCAGTGGCGGGGGCGGAGGCGACGGCAAGGCTCTCGTCTCCGGCGGCCGCTCGCGTCAGTTGCAGGCGAGCGCGCGGCGGACGTGCAGAACAATCGATAGGCCCGATGCCTCGCCCCGCCTCGCCTCGCCGCGGCATGCGGCCGCGCAAGGAGAGAACGCCTTCGCGCCGCGGGCACCTTCACAGATGGGACGAATTCTGAATGTTTCCAGAGCCCCAGGGTCCTAGGGTTCGAGTTCAGACGGCGGCAGGAATATCGTCATTAGCTATATTGCTACGTCGAATTCTGTTGGAGCTGTCTGGAGGAACATTCTAGCGGTTCCGACAGCTCTGGTCGGAATTTTACCGTGGTTTCTCCGATCAACACCAAGTGAATGCCTTAACAAATAAGCCATGGACCGCGCGCGATCTGTTGTTTCTCTTCTTTGATCTAAGCTCAACCATTACTTGCACACTTACACATACATGCACTACAAGTACAAGTACGTATGGGGTAGCGCTGTTGGGAGACATGAGGTTCGAGGAAACCTTGCATGTAGACGTGTAGGTCGGCGACGGATCTCGCCATCCACCTGTAAACGTTCACCGTGAAGAAGCGGGCACTACACTTACGGAACTAATGCCCACAGCAGTTGACGCGAACGAAAACACGAAATAATCAATGAATCCGAAGCCTCGGTCCAAATATTCGAAGCGGAAATGGAATATCTAATCCTTGCCGTACAAAAATGTATTATCACATTTGACATGAGAGATGGAATTCTCGATTAAAAGGTGACGTATATTATTTACGTTATGCCTATTTTGTTAGTAAAAATAGAAAATGGTTTCTCCCGCCAAGGAATACAATTCTTTATATGCCAGGGTAGGGCAACATTAATTTTAAACTACACTCCTTCAATCTTATTGAGACACCCATATAAGAGTATGTCTGTGAAAAATCTGTTGAAACCGCTTATCATTATGTGAGGGTACAACATACGATGACTTCCGAACGGACTTTGAATTAAAACATTCTTTTTGCAGTTTTAACACTTCATTATACATTTTCAACGAAATGTATCTTGCAAAATTTTCAAGATTAATGCCAAGATATATCAACTCGAAGAAAATTATTATCAATTATGTATCGTTAACCTTAATTCAAATTATTTCAGTTATTTGTTTTGAAGTAGTTTTATCCTTCATTCTGACTTCAACTTTTGGTTTTACTAAACGTTATATATTAATGACATGATCTCGATAAGAATTGTATATTCTACCTAATTGTATTTTTAATCGTTCTACTTATTTGTTTTGCTAATAATGTAATGTAATAATTGAAAGCTCCGGTATTACTTATAGACCGGGAGCCAGCAAGAAATCGACGTATGATAAGCTCAAAGCTAACATTTTTTGAGAAGTTAGCCAGTAGTCATGACCAACAGGGAAACGCAAGTATGATGGCCTGTAGGTGTCGGCGTGGTTGCGCTGCGCAATATTAGAAATTGGGAACATGAGTACATAGCTAGTTCTAGTTGTATATTGTCGTTAGATAGCCAAAGTGTGAGGGAGTTGTATGCCATACCGATAGGGCGTCTCCAACTGTCCGCCCTACTAGAATTGAAAGTGGTCATTCTTTATTGCGCGCTTGAGTTAAGAGCTCAAAGCTATTTTTGTGGTCTAGTGGAGAAATATTTTTCAGTGCCGATTATGACCACACCATACCGCTGCGGCGTTTCTAAGTACATGTGTTTCCTTGTTCCGCGTAACATTGGTCAACATCTCCAAAACATTCAGCTTTGAGCTTGGTCATACGTCAATTTTCTGGTTCGTTCCCGGTCTAGTAGACGATAATTGCATGACCTAAAATAAACTAATAAAATTGTATCCTTCGGACGACGCGGATCTGGACTCCGCAGCGTCACTGACCGGAAGTGCTAAAGTTGGAGACCCCGACGCTAGGAGATTTTCGACATTTAACTATACAGACATACATGACATAAACGTCGATTCAGCCGGTGTCTGGAGAATTCCAGCGACCGCCTGCTCCTGCTCCGGTAGTTTCCAGTGTTTCTCCGACTAGTAACAGGCAAATGCACGAGCAATTCCCTAACAAACAGGATATGGATCGCGCGAGATATTTCTTTTGTTACCCTGCCCTCCATCACACTTTTTATTCATCCCAGCACTCAAACATCCACCCACTGCATTAGTGCACATGTCGGGAGATTTGGCAGCAGATTTTGGAGCGACCACTATTGGGTTTAACGTTAACAACTGTGAAGATGACACATGATGATGCTCGGGTGAAAGGACGAACACAAATATCATACCCGAGACGGGACTCGAACCCGCGATCCTTCGGTCGGAGATCGTACGGACACTACTGCTTTAGCAATCTCGGTCACAAGGGATGGGCTTTTGAAGCTTCTATTACAATTTTGGAGATTTAGCTATTCTGTAAAAACTATGTACTCCGTAGTATGGGTCTCAGATAACGATAATTAACAAGATATCCAAGTAAAATTAAATTGAAGAAATTCAGGTAAATAATATTCCACGTTAAATAAAATATATGAGTTTGATTTCGTGAAATTTAATCTAATCGTTTTAGCAAATATATACGAGTAGGTTTCCTCATTAACACTATAGACAATGTAATACGGTTACGGATAACAGGTCAGGAGCGACTTTTAGTTAAGATATCCTGTACGAAGCTATTTTCACTTTTGAAACCATATTTACAAAGTTCAAATGATCGCGCGGGTCAGTTCAAATATTACTATTTTAATGGCTTGAACTTACTAATTCGTCGTAGTATTTCCAAAGAGCGAGTGTATACTATTACCTGCTCTCGACCGTTAAATTTGCTATAATGAAAAGACATTTATTAATAAATAATTATTGCTGGAGAAATATGATTTCGTAATTTTGAATTTTATCTGTTTTAAAACTCAGTTGTCGATTTCAAGAAGTAGTAAAGTAGTTTAAGCACAAAAAAAGCGCCGATTGTGTATGAATTCAGACTTGTATTAACATGCCAATACGCGCGTTGATATAATATGGTTGCTGAAGGAAAGAGTTCATACCTGAAGCCTTTGATCCAAAATGATCGCCGACACTTGTTACTCATAAGAACAAGAATACAATAAACTTTCTCGATCTTATGTGTTTAACAGCCGACAAACATGATCCAGTTGTGCGATTCGCGACAGGAATGATAAACATTCTCTTATGCAGAGCTTCTGAACCAACCATTCTGACTCACTCCGATCTTAGAATCTACAAATAACAAGAATGCAAAAAATTACAACAGAGAAAATTGTGGTTGATATTTAAATTTGTGTATCCATTATAAATATATTATTTTACTTCATCTTCATTTTGTATTTATCGTTTAATTTATGACCTCGCTTTCCCAGCATGGGAAAGTGGTCAATACAGTTGCTTTCTATTCAGTAATTATCTAACTGCAAATAATGCCCTGTAGTTGATCTATTTCTTTCGTTATTCTTTGGCGCCAACGTGAGAAGTATAGGTGACCGTTTTGCATAAATCGTAGTGATACCGATATGGGGATACAGAACAATGAAAAAGAGTTCCAAATTTGGCTTGCAATAATAATTGTGGCGTTTTAATTATCCTACATATCCATTTCAAATTGTAGTAAGTAGTGTACATGTTTGTATTTCAAACTAAAACGGAAGGTAGAAATGCTTTTTTCGGTGAAGATAATTTATATTTGTGATCCTAGCATTCTGAGAGTGGAGACACACCGTGTCAATATATCGTTTCATGGATAAATTAAAATTTGGTACAAAGCTAATAGGAGAATTGTCTCCGTGAGGGAAGATAAAAACTTCGCAGAAATGCTCGTAAATGTTTTACCACGGCTTCAAAAATTGAATTTTATTCGTTAGTATAATTGTTGGTAATGTAGATACCTTTTTCAATAATGAATGAAAGGACGAATGTGTCTGGTATCAATAATTTATTGTAAGCCTTACAATAAATTTTTGATACCATACAACACCCGTCATTTATTCATGAATTTTATTCAACCCTTTTTTGGCGGATTCAGTGATTAAAACCTACGCCAGTTTTTTTTTTTTCAGATTTCAGGTTCGATTTCTGGTCAGAGTAATATTTTGTTTTATTGGTAATACATTTATGAATTTATCAGTCATACATACCTAAATATATCTACTTCATAGAAGTCTGCCCTCTATGTATTTCATTATTTATGGAAGAACGGAAGTTTTTATAATATTGAAACATCTTATACTGGATACTAGTTTTACGGATAATTATCCAAATAAATAATTAAAGATCCGATTGATTAAGTCTAGTTATCTTATGATCTAGTACCTACCTTATGGCACGCCTACCACACTAGCTTGTGACACCAGTGTATTATTAATTTTATCACAAGTATCAACCTCTTCAGGAGTATTTCAACCAATTGAAAGAAACATAAATTGCATCAGGTTCTAAATATTAATACGGTTTATCATAGCGTACAAAAGATAAAATAGGAACATAGTTTTTAATATGTTATTTTTTCTCTTATATTGTCTCGCAAATATTCGTTTGAAAGTAATTGGGTCACAAAATGTAAATTAAAAATCAACTAATAGCAATTTTAAAATAAGCAATAAATTATGATAAACGCAATTAACAACTAAATGTAAATTCATTACATGATGTGACTTCTACTGCACGGGCTTTATATTACTCACCCGCAGTCATAAATAGATAATTAGTTATAATGAATATTGTGATTGCACAGAACTTTTAGCGCAACAGAGGCTAGGCATTTAATGCTGAATGAACAAGGAGACGTTCTATTAGTGTTCACAGGAGCGTAGAGCAAGAATAGTTGGAAATGAATATTCATTAGGAAGGAGGTTAAAGAAGCGTGAGCTAATGGAGCAACGGAGGAAAAGCGAGTTTAGGTGAGAAAAAAGGTGGGGAGAACATAATAGGTGACACTTCTGTTCTGGACCATTCGCACACGTTGAGCTCTCATACGCTGTTCATGTAAATGAGGCGAAAGTGGGCACCTTTTTTCCATTATTAACATTGCACATCATCTGCATTTCTCCATAAATTATAATGATGACAATTGAGTCTTTGCCTTAGCCTCATGGTTAAGCATATTTGATATGCAATAAGAAATAAAATAAATAAAATAAATAAAATAAAATATATATATATATATATATATATATATATATATATATATATATATATATATATATATGAGAGGAGATATATTCAAAGTTTGCCAAACAGCTCACGGAACGGATTTTCAACGTGGACGACCAACCATCTAATAGCTACTGTACAAATTGAAAGTGCTAATACATGTTTTCTTAGCTTTGACACTTAACTTATACGTCCAATTAAACGTTAATGAGATGGTACACGATCCATGACAGAGTACATATGAAACAGAACATGTAAGGAGGGGGAATTTTAAGACGTCATTGCGGCCGAAGATTTTCGTGCCTATGGCAAATCAGACTTTTCACGTACGTTGTAATGACTAGAGACCGGAAAAATATGTACTATGAAACGTCAAAATATGTAATGAAAAGAGTAGGAATATGTAATAAATATGTAAAATCTAATATAATATGTAATATTACAATACTCTAATTATAAAACTCATTTACATAATACTAACTTACATTTTCAATACAACTCCTGTACAAATTTTATAAACAATGCAAACGTTTTAAAAATCATTAGAAAAGCACAAGTTAATGTACACTTTCACCATACAACTTTCCTATCAGTAGTTTAAACCTTCACAAATTGTTATCCAGGAATGTAGTTTAGCAGCTAGACTAGACGCAATAGAAGCCATCATAAAAACTGGCGAAATCTACGAACACCAACAATCACTGCAGTACGGAAAATTCTCATATGAGTGTTACACGACGGATATCGCCAACGTTTCTTGGAAATTAAGGTTAAAGGTCGCCAAACGCGCGGTCAATGATACTTTTCACACCTAAAGGTGAGAATGATCTGTCGCTGAAGAGCACTTCCGCAACTGAGAGAACTGAAGCAGACGCGTCGGACTGTGAGAATATCCGATCGTGTCTTCACGAAGCGTATCCCGAGTAGAGTACCGTACGCAGTACCATGCAGTAATAATGTAGGAGAAAATGCTAAATACTTTAGGAATACTTATTTTCATAAAAATATGTACGAAAATTGATAAAATAGAAAGAAATATTGAGAAAATAGCGAAATATGTAATATAGTGCCAAATATGTAAAAATATGTAACGAAAAAATTAGATATTGTGTTAGGTCGGCGAAAATTCGCCGAGATTAAAATTTTGAGAACCGTAAGTAGAAAGACACTACTTACATTACGTAGTACATCCTGAATCGTTTATGTCGATAGTAGTTAATACAAAAGAGGAACAACGGAAGCGGAGATTATTTAAAGAGAGACTGGAATGGATTTAATAGGTTAACGACCGTGTTGGGAAAATAAAAGACACATTCAGAGATCTAATGCGCATAAATAAACACTAAACAAATAATATTAGATTAATTAACACGGCAATTGGGCATAACTAAAAGGCAGTTTCACTACCAGATAGGAAAATATCATCAATTTATTAACCATTGAGTGATAATTATAAATTCATAATAAAAGTATATGAGTAAGATATTAGAAAGATATTTACAACAAGAAAATTCCAAAAGTGAACGAGAAAGGGTTTGTGATGCAGGTATCATGCTTGATTAAAAGAAATGTACACATTTCATATTACCAACAAGAATTATAAACATAACATGTGTGCAACATTCACTGTTATAACAATCACGAAGATAGTATTTTGTTTTGTCACTGCACACAAAACCCTTCAAAGTGAAATTTCAATCAGAATTACACAATTACAATGTGTAATGAAACATAGTACTAACGACAAAAGGATAACCAAAAAGAGTAAGATGCGTGCAGTTGCTTCACATGTGAAATCACAGAGAAAAAAGAACCTTGCAGAAAATTGTGCAGGAAAAACGATACGGTGTCAGCGGCGCATAGGGAGCTAACGCCAGGGAGGCAAAACTAGAGGGACCCAAGCGGTACAGACAAACACACGTGCACGGTGTAACAAGCGCAGCAGAAAGAGGAAACGAGGAACAAAGTGGCAGCGAGGAGAGCGCTAGACAGCGATGTTCGCGTCGCATCCCATGTCTCCACCCCCATTCCACCCCCCCGCCGGGCATCAGCCTCTGGCTTCGTCGCCGCACGCGGAGCAGCAGCGCAGCGCGGCAAGGTAAATAATGGAGAGGGGATCAATCAGCGGGGACCTGTTGCCGGGCGGCGGCCCGTCCGCGAAATGAGACCCGCGCGCGCCGGGGGAGGGCGGCGGCGGGGGCGGGGGCGGTGACGCCATGCAGCGGAGCGGGGAAGGAGGCTCTGGAGATGGAGCGAGGGAAAGAGCTGAGTGGAGGCGGGGAGAAAACGGGGGTTGGACGGAACGATGGCGGGGTGGAGTCGAAGATGATGGACGCAACGAATACAGGGCGGAGACATGAAGATGGCGAAGGTGGGGCGGGGTCAGGCGGAGGCGAGGCGGAGGCGGGGAGGAGGAGAGGGAAGGCGGGGTGGAGGCGGGGCGGAGGCGGGGCGGAGGCGGGGTGGAGGCGGGGCGGAGGCGGGCGGGAGGCGGGGCGGAGGCGGGGCTAAGGCGGGACGAAGGCGGGACGAAGGCGGGGCGGAGGCGGGGCGGAGGCGTGGCGGAGGCGGGGCGGTGGCGGAGGATGGCGGGGGATGGCGGGGCGGTGGCAGGGCGGTGGAAGGACAGACGCGGGGCGAAAGTGTGGCGGCATAGGAGACGAGGGCCAGGGGACGGCGCTATAGCAGCGCTAGTTGGCGAGAACACAAGGCGTGCACGTGAGTGGGCACCAGGGCGACCCGTAATGCAGAGGCGGCGGCAGCGTTGTCGGGGCGGCAGCCACCGTGTGGAAACAGAGGTAGGGGCGGAGTGGTCGCATGACGACCGAAGCGCCAGCGAGCGTGATAGAAGGGGAGGCGGCGGAAGAGGTGGTGCGGAATTTGTTTATTCAAGCTACAAACAGTTGCAAATGTATGGAACACGCTTTTGTCAAGGGACATCGGTAGCTACTAACTTATTGCGCAGGGCTCAATTTGGCAGCTATGTAGTCGATTCGACCAACGATTCCGCTTGTAATTTTTACTTGGTGCTGTTTAATTGTAAACTCCAATTTCCTCTCCAGTTCTTATACTACTTCTAAACCTTCGACAGCGTTGAAACTTGTGACAGTGTTTGCTAGACCGGGTTTACCTGAGATGTTTAATACTTGTACTATAAATTTTACCTATAAATGATGTGGTGACTGAGCGTTAGGAGGTAATCAGACCTAGAATTCACTCATTGAATTTTGATTTAGTCTTCCGTCGGAAAATAAAAAACCTTTATGCATTGAATTTGTATCACCTACACAAGTATTTAGCAATAAAACGTGCCTTGGCACGATAAATGTACGTAGATAGAAATGCGTAGCATTTGTACGCTATATTCAGTTGAAAGCACCAACTTACTTTTAAAAACTCATTGATGAGTATAGTGTTAGATTATGAAGCGAATATTGTGATTTTGAAGTAAATGTTCCGATGCGAAACTGTCACTCATTGAGATTATGTCAATGCGGCTTGCAAATTGTTCATACAAGAGTCAATAACCAACCCAATTTTCGAAAATAAAATCATGTTAGTCTATTCTAACATTGTCGATGATGTGAAGAGAAGTACTGTGGTCGACTCTTACTGGTTTGGAATGAAATAGAAAACAAAATGAATAAATCACAAACAAAAATCAGATGTATTGCAAGACTTAATTCGTCCCAGAATCTCGATTAAAAAACAAAAAAGAGCGATCAGATGCAGTGAATTTTAATTATGTATGACTAGTGACTTACGTGTCAATTCCTATCCTCCTCAGAACAAGAATGTGTTTTCATTACTAATGTATTTTTCCATGAACTCATCTGTTTTTTGTAAGTCGACTAATTGAAATTGAATCGTCAAATTGCAGGTAAATATTTAGAATCACACTATTTTATTTCAAGCTATGTATATTTATTGTGTTTTTAGGGCACCCCAAATTTATAGTTTTCAATTTCTGCTTACACCGAAAATTAGTATTACAAATAACTGGAAGAATTAGAACACATGTAAAAATTTTGGAAAATGAGCAGAAAATTTGAATGCTAATTACCAGGACTAAAATGTGGAATATGGAGCCACACATTTAATTAAATAATGTAAAGAGATTGTTGTATGGAAAGATTTTAACAAAGCAGAATGTAATGATAATCAGAATCTAGGGAAATAGCCATATTTTTTCTCAAACATGTTGCTTCATCAATTGCTCAAAATGAGGCACCTCTTGACTACCACTAACTAAAGGGCATATGTTTAGATTTGACGTCATTGATCGTAATGTTTTGTTTTCAAACTTTACTTCCTGTGGAATTTGCATTGCCTTATATTGGTACCCTTTGTACATTAAAAACCGATCTCAAAAGCCCGAATTAAGGGTCATTTTTTCGTAATAACCTAAAAGTAAAGAAGAAAAACGGTTTTCTTACAGTTTTGTATTTTAAATAATAAATCGCATATTCCAGAAAGAATCAAAGATTGAACATTAGCCTGAAAAGGTAACAAAATATTTGAGTCTCTCAACTCAAACCTCAAATATAACGTCGATTTAAATGAATTAAATTCGGCTACGCATTCAGAATCCTTTCAAATTCTCTCAGCCTACGTACAGATAGCCTGAATTCAGCGAATTCACATTCCCACCTTTTGTAGAATGAGTCTGTTCTACCTTTAAACATTTCAACTTTTGTAACGTGTCAGTGGCGCTTTATGGCTGTTATTCGTTTTAATTTGTCTAGTACTGCTATAGGGTACTAGTGTTCAGATTAAGCTTGTTAAAGAGCAATTTGATACTTGCAGGTAACGTTTTTGTTTTTCGACACTGAAAAATAGCAAGTTGTGTTACTTTATCTTTTTGTGTTTATAATTGCTGAAACTGAACAAGTCTTATTGCGCATTTTAAATCTCTGAAATATTCGGTATAATTCTCTGAAATTATTTCATCTTTCGCATAACTCATAACGTAGAAGCATGGCGTTTTGTGAACTAGTCATCATTTTGTATCGGTAAACAGTTTTACATTAAGTGCCTGTGAACATTGTATACATTATTAGAAATACAGCTTTTCTAATTGTGTTTAAGAAGTTAAGAGTTAATCTAATTGTGTTTAAGAAGTTATGATCCTGCAAAATATCAGCAGTAAAGATGATGATAAATTAAGGAATGATATTCTGAAAGATGTCGATGAAATTGTTTGAAACATGAATGTAATAAGTTTGAAGTTGGCGACTTTGTGTTTGTTAAGTTATGAAAACAGAACCTAACTTAGCAGGAATTAGAGATGTTGATTGTGTGGATTTTTATATTGATATTATAGGCTTTGTCAAGTGAAGTATTTGAAAGTGATTACCGAAAAAAAACATTCTCCATACTAGAGAGGAAATATTCAAATTTCGTTAATATGAAACGAACAAAACTAATATGTTAGTTTAAGATGACAAAATGATCAACTTATTCTCGGATTAAAATGTCAAATAAATATTTCGTATATGACACAAAATTATTATCTTCTACTTTAATTTTTTAAATTTACTTAAATTTTATGTTAAAAATTACAATGAGAAAACAGATTATTTTAATAATTCTTAAGTGTATTATTATGTAAAGTGAACAATTTTCCCTTAAGGTTTAATTAAATTCACCCAAAAAGTTGATGGCCAATTGTGTACAAGACGTCGTGGTACAAGACCAGTTTGTATTTCTTAACACTCTTAAGACTTTAGTTTTCATTTTAATCAATGGAAAATATTCACACGAAACCATTTTTTTTCATTATGCTTATTTATATAATTATATATCTTCGAAATACGAAACAAAATTCATTTGTAGATGAAAAGTAAAATGTTCTAGAAGAACATTTTACGAATAATAAGCAAATGATTTCTAAGTGATTCCTGCATGTCTCTCTACCTTCAGTTTGTAAACTTACCATTGCAATGCCTATTTATTTCAGACTCTGAAGAGTAATGGAAATCAGTGAGTACGGAATAGGAACTCGATTCAGTATCCGGGGGGCTTCACTTCCGCTTTACTGATAAGGTGACGTCACCTAGACATCACATGAACGTGAACATCGACGTCATAGACGCCCAAGACACTTCCGCATTTTCATTACTTTGTGTTTCTTTTAAATCTGATTTATTTAAGGGTGGGGCATATTGTCATGCAATGCTGATATTTATACAATACACGCCAGTAGGAAATATATTCATCAGGGATCAGTATCAACAGCTCATTACAAGAAGTCCACAGATAATACATGTGCATTACTAAGCAATTCATTATTTGATGACATTAAAAAATTTGATGACATTAAACAATTAAATGGATAGGTGTATTAGAATGCCAAGTAATACATTCTGGTGCATAACAATATTTTTGAATTTCAGACCAAACTGATTAAAAACGCAAATAATATTAATTTAAACACAGATATTGCATAAGAGCCTCCCTGGCGAGGTCACCGCTGGTCGGCCAAGAACCTTAGTGAGCTGTCGAGCCAAAGAACAGTAACAAGAACAATATTGCAACAGTTACCACTTGTGCTATATAATGTACACAATTTTCAAACTATTTTTGACGTTACATAAATAAAGAAAAGGTTCTACACAAATCATGAAAGAAATTAAATTAGGTACCATCATTAAAATGTATTCTCATCCAGACAAAAATATTCATATGAGAAGCAATTAAAAGCGAAATTCAATGGCTGAATTGTTCTGATGACGTTTGATGGTAAAATGCTACAAACTACAATGTTAATTTGACCAGCAATATCATCCGATAAAGATACTACAGAAACAAAACCTGCAAGAAACAGAAAAGAAGCAACGTAAGTCTAAAATAAAGCAAACTGCGCAGTTGCAGTAAAGCCTCGTTCCAGGCGTAGAAACACGGGTCGCGTCGGGAATGGGCTATTGGAAAGGAGAAAAGCGGGCGGAAACGAGGCGAGGACGGGGTGAGGACGGGGCGGCGTGGGAGGATTGCCGCGCGAGAAGGACGACGTAAACAGGGTCGTTGGCGGGGCTCCGCTCGTTGCTCTTCTGTCACTTGTGTTTACTCGCAAAGTAGATTTTTTTGGGCGTACGCACTCTTGTAATGGCGCTGTTGTTGACGTCTTGGCGGCGGACTTGCAACTCTGCGAATAGAAATGCCTATGACACGATTATGCAAATGGTACTTTGGGCTGAGGAAAGTGTTTTCGAGACGACGGAAGTAGGCCCAGAATCCGCTTCAATACCCGTGGCCAATCGGAAGGCTTCCGATTTCACACAGAGGAGGAGTATTGATCTGGCATTGTTAGTGAATGTTTCGAGTTCCTTCAGTAGTAGGTAACGGAACAATTTAATCATAATCCACGTTTTATTCATCCAAATAAAAATTTATAATTTGAATGACAATATTTGGTTTGTGGCAAAATTCTACAGTCTTCATAGAACTACGCTTGTATAGAGAGCACCAGACAGCGATACAGGAAAGTGGAGGTGGTCCATAACACATTCTTGCTCGCGCGATTTGCTTAAGTAAATTAAAATAATATTATGGCAAATTGTATTCTACGAATACTTGAGCCATCTTTTGAAATTCGAATAAATATAATTCGCAGGTTTGGTCGTATGGTGGTTAGTGTATCGGGGCGTTGTATCCAATTTTGTGGTTCAGTCCTGATCGAAGCCGTGAAGCTTTAGGCGGGAAAAAATCTTTCAAAGACCTTCCTTCGGAGGGGAAGTAAAGTCGGCTGTCCCATGTTGTATATTTACTGCATGTAAAAGATCCTCAAGCCTAAAAGACGCCTCTAAGCTAAATTCAAGTCAAGCCTGTTTCGTCGCCCGAGTAATAACTTCTTTCTTCGCTAGATGGTGAAAGGAACGCAGAGAAATTTGCGTGGTCAGACCGTGGCCTGATGGCCTGAGTCTCGCCCCGTAAAATAACTAAGGAGATTAAAAAATAAATATCTTTTATCTTTGAGTATTGAAAATTTTTAATGAAAATGCGCCTTTTTGCGTAGAAATCAGCGTATTGTGTATCTTCTTATAATAAAATTAAAGAATTGAGTTTCCCTGATGTGGTAATTCAGCCTCCACCCTTCCTGTAAGGTGATCACACTTTTAGCCTCCGAGCTACCGGACACCATAGGAAATTGTTATTATTGTTAATTAAAAAAAATACTCTTCATTTTTAAATTCTGCTTATCTTCATAGAAGAGCATTTGAAGAATTTGTGTCCACAAAAATGTATTAACAATTCTAAATCTTATATTGACGGTTCAGTGATTGAAGAAAAAGCTGGATTTCCAGTACTTACAATTGCCTGTGTAACACGATATTTTCTGTAAAATAGTTTTACAAATCGTTTCATAAAACGTAAGTTGTATAGAATCTAGCTTTCACTCGGACCAAATTCGCAGTTTTATAAAAAATATTAAAATAGAACATGTCCTATTTTCATCAAATTATGTCATGCAACAACCAAAGAGCATTCGACAATGCTGTCAAGAGCAACGCAACTGGTGTGAGAACTGGGAAGGTCAATGCAACAAATTGTTCCTTATTTACGTCCGGTCGTATGTTATTTTAGTTCGACGGAAAGAAGATAGATTAAACGAGCACTAAAATGACGATAGACGTTGCCTGTGAGTCGAGGAATATTCACTTCTAATTTTCAAGTATTTCACGTCCAATTCACTTCCAGTATCGCAAGTAATCTCATCTGTATATTGTCAACGACTCTTTGAATTTAGTTATTTATTTACGTCAATAATATAATCGCAATGCAAGGCGAGAGACCGAAACAGTAATGTTAGTACACACTACTTCATAGCAATGGTACTTATTGACCACAATTTCACGATCAAAATAGAAATGTAAGTAGTAAATTGTAGAAAATTAATGGCACGTTTACTTTTACTCGCTCGTCTCAATTCAGGAATTCCAGCACTACGAAGGACCTGTATGACGACGCACTATATGATTTACTAACTGATATTTTATAGTTCAATGTATTACTTCATCACTATTGTAAGCTTGAATTATGGTGACATGGTTTAGATAGAAATGCTTGTAAGAAGCGTTTCTATTAATGAAGAAAATGGTGACAAGTACTGAGATCGCACGGTTCCTATTAATATCGACATTTCCGTCGTATAACTCAAGAAGAAATAAACATACCAAGAATTAGTAGATCAATTCGGATTGACATGCAACTCCAGCTATCTCGTTTTTAAATATTCAATGGGCGTAGAAATTGAACAAAAATTTGCAGCCCCGACCATTGTAGAAGTGTCTATGGTTTTGTTAGATACCAAGTATCACTAAAAAAAAGCAAGGAAATAGTTTCTATTTTACCTGAAAGATGCAAATATTTGATCCCACCTATCTCCAAATTGTGCGTGTAAACTGAATTTTCATATTCGGCGCGTCATTACTTACCAGACACCTGACGTCGTGAAACAGCAAGGCTCACAGGAAGAGACCGTCCTTTATTAAACATTTTCTTATTTACATGTTGCGTTATGGAACAGTAATATTTCCGATACTCTTAGTATAAAAAACTGTAGCAGTATCATAGCCTGGCACTTCCAATGGGGGGTATTTTCATGTCTGTTTTTGTGTGCTAGGCAAGTTCATATTAAAAGGAATTTTCTTAACAATAAACATTACTGACTCGTCTGGTTTGTCTATTCTCAGTACAAAGTACATGAAAAAGGGTTCGACAGATGTACTTTTTAAAAAAATCGTGTTAATGATTAGATTTAACTATCACCACTATAACGAAAGTTATCGTCAATGAAATGTATCATGTCCTAAGATTTCCAGTGACCTGGAAAGGCAGTAGAGTAAACCACGTTTCAATACATTAGATGCCTTAGACCAACCAAAACATGTTTTATTTCTATAATTCTTACGAAATCTTCTAGAAAAACTCCATCAAAATATAAGCCAATCAATGCATCCCGTCGAGAGCAATGGAATGGGACCATGTCCGTAGGTGGCTTTAAATTTCCCAGAACGCATTTTAGGTGTTTAATCCTCACCTTCAGCAGCTTTTCCCACAATCCATTACAAAAATAGATTTAAGTATCGTCAAACAGGTGAATGAAATAACGCTTCAAGTATACGTCAGAAAAATAATATATTAATTTCTAACGCTTCACCGATGTTCCCGTAAGTGCAATGAAATCATCACAAACAAGCTTTCTCTTATTCTAGAAAGAGTCTATGAATTTTTGGCCAACGTTTGTCTCGTCGAGAGGAATCAAATGAGCACTTGATCACCTCTGCAGGTGCCGTAAAACATCCAAAACGTGTTTTTGTTGCTTAAAAAACAAAAAAAAATAATGTTTTAGGGAATTTGTTTAGAATTGTCAGGATGTATGATCAGTTCCCCATCAGAAGACCTAGACTCGTTGAATTTGTTTCGAGTAGCGTACCTGAAGGGGTCTAACCATGGGTGACGGGCAGACAGACGGACGGACGTAGGTTATTCGATTGATTGAGGATTCTGGGCGCGACAACGGCTAAGGTCATAAGTCCCGCAAGTGTAGTGCATTTTTATTTGGATGTGGTATTCCCAAGCTGTATGATAAGATCCGGCGCCGACCTACCGTCGGCTGGCAGGAGCTTTCCCCAACGAGGTATCTCACACCAGAAGGGCATGGCCCCAGCCGAAACACGCTCTAAGCTCCCGACAAGTGTGATAGTGTAGTGCATATCAGTGTACGTTAGTGTAAATAAGGGGTGAGGATAAGACAAGGCAAAAGACGGAAGACCGTGTATAGTGTTTGCTGGAGTACTCGCCTGATATTAATAGGACAAACCACGAAAAACTCCCGATTAGAGCAGCCGATCGATATAATACTCCTCTAGAGAGCGACTGAACTCGACCTATCTAGCTAGTGTCTAAGTTCCTGCCACCGCCGGAACTCGAACCTATGGCCTCCCAGTCAGGGTCACTGCAGTGACATAAGTTGATGACCTCAGCCACTCTCCTAGTCAGGATATTCGATTACTATATAAGAATGTTGGTACAGAATTCGTGAAGACTCTTGTTTTTCTCTACCATTATGCTTAAAACTTTTTGGAAGACCATTTTAAGTTGCTTTTTCATCAGATTTTTACCCCTGCAGGCCACTAGTCTATATTATTTCTTTCGAATTTAAGCTTAAATTAATAGAAAACAAAGCAGCATGTCACCTTCTGAGATATGTGAAATGCTTCTTGAAATAACCAAGAACACTGAAAAAATACAAAAACAATGAAAAAGTTTGGATTTTCAAAGAAAATGCAAATTTTTGGTTGTGTTAATCCACAACTTCCCAAATCTGATGTTACGTCTATATTTTCTTACTCATGTTTCACTGCTTAAGACAGCTGACTTCGTGCTGCGAGAAATGAATCTTCGGTATTTAAGTGTGCGTTTCCGAACAACAAATGTTTGCTGCTCCAGCATCCCATTTTCCTCTCTCGCGACAGGAACAATTGAACTCCTGAAGGCCAATACTATTTTCATAAATGTTTTCTATTTTGTTTTATAATGTTCAATGAGTTAATAATTCCATGCTTTGTTTATTTCTATTTAAAATTCTACGCTTGATCTAGAAGTACAGACGTCCTCCTGCAACTACGTCTAAAATATCTTGTAACAAAGAATCTATCAATAGATTAAAACAAAGGCTCTGTTGTCAGCAAATGTAAGCAAACATGTCAATGATGCTGACGATACATATAACATCCGTAGTTAACGGCTCCATCGCGAAACTTAACTAAAAAAAGTCACTCCTTAATACATTTATAATTGATATTGACAGAATAGTGCAAAGAGCTCGTTTATGATATTATTTTAATTCGTTTTAAACTTGACAAGTTTCTTTGTACATTTCCATAAAATTCACTGATATATTACGTGACTCAACTTGACATTTACGCAAGGAAAAATTATATTTCTTTCATGATATACGAGGTTTTGTCATCTTAACGATGATATGCCTCACATCTTCCCATAATATATATTTTTGTTACAGAAACATAAAAGAATATAATTAGACACTTTCATTTATGCGGAATACAGGCAACAATATATCAATAAATTTTCTCAACAGCCTTTGCTGGATGAGAATGTAATAAAGCTGTAAATTTCTAATCCAATAATTCTGGAACTTATCATTTCCAGATGATTTCCAGTTTCCCATGTTTCATGAAGCCAGTTTTCCATGTAACGTAGGAACAGTAATGGTATTGTAAAATTTAATTAGGGTTTTAGGTCTTGCCTTATTTTTTAAATTGTTGTATTACATTGTTACATATATTGTTCCATATTTCAAAAATTTGTTGTCTATATCATTATATTTTTCACAACTTAGTTTGCAGCCTAAATAAATGAAGGAGAGGACTTGCTTCAGAATTTTATTTTCAATGGAAATTTTTACTTTCTCGTATACGTACGTATAAACGGAGCAATATACGTAATGTAGAATACGTTATGTAATGCTGAGGAAAATCTATTTCGAGATTTCAACGGAAATTGACGTTTCGGGGCCCCATGATACCAAAAAAGTGTTGTTTTTCCAACACGTCCGTCCTTCCGTCTCTCCGTCTGTGAACACCATTAGCGCCTAAAACATACGTAGGACTTTTTCCAAACTAGGTATTCCCAGGTCTATCTGGCTCGAATCGAATCGTTGTGATCTTGAAAAACATTCTTAAGAAATGGCGGTCCTTTACATGAATACCATGGGATATTTTCAAAATTTTCTCAAAAATGCCTCCATATTTTTTCCTTAAATTTCTTGTAAGAACAGAGAAAAATACATTTATAAGGGTGGCATCCGTCCGATTTTCACTATCAACACTGATTTTTGAAAATTGCAAAACATTGGATTTTTTCGGCGTCTCCCTACAACTACAACATTGAAGATATATACTTTTTCTTTCAACTAAATTTTTCTCAATAATAAGCTATTTCATAGATCATGTACACTTTTTGAAAATTTTAGTCGTTTTCGGGCAATATCGCGTGTTATATGTGCAATATGAAAAATAATAAACAATTTCTCAAAAACGGTTCCAAATTGTTTCTTTAAACTTTTGGTAGGGGTAATGATAAATGTACTCCATAAGATGGCATAAACGTCATTTTGATTTATTCGTTTGTTTTATGAAAAATAACAAAAATTTAATTTTTGACATGTCTCTCATATAATTTTTACTTTAGCTGCGATTTGTTCACAATGTTACATGTATGGGTACATGCGCTTTAAATAATGTATAATAACGTTTCTCAAAAACTCAAAAGTTTTCTGTAAAAATGAGCTCAAAATTCCGCAATCAGAGAAACGTTCAAACGTCTTTTTTTTAACGGCTCCAATTTTTTTCAAACTTTTCGTAATGCATAGTTCGTAGGGATAATGCTAATTACACTGTTTAAAATGACACAAAAGCCATTTTGCTTTATTCTTTTGTTTTTCAAAGAGTACACAAATGTAGTTTTTAAATACCTCTCACGTTTTCGAGCAATTTGTATACATTATTGAATTTGTTAGTGGATGTGCTTCAAATGACTCCCAATGAAGTTTTTCGAAAACTCAAACGATATCGATGAAAAAGAGCTTCAAATTTCGCATTTACGCTACCGCATAAACGCCATTGCCTTAAAAGCGGCTCCGAAGTTTTGAACGAAAATTTCCTTACAGGAAGAAGCTTTACTCTTGGATAAGATTCTTTAAATGATATTTGTGTTCTGTTATTAGGAAACCGAAAAATTGAGGAAATATTTTTAAAAATGTACTTTGGCGCCGATAGACGGTAATTCGCATACGTATGTGGCAAGACCGAAAAGCTATCCCTGGCAAAAGAAATTAGAAAATAACTAGTACGAGAAAGTTAGTGCCCTTATGTAGCACCACTAGTTACTTTATTGGATTCTTTCCCAGAATGCCATTATTTTGTTTGAGATTTTAAGTTTTAGCTTTTTGAAATTTTATTGTAGAGGTGTATACCTCTCTGTTTTAACAAGTTCATTTTCAAGTAAGTACGAAGGGCGGTCGACAAGTTGCTAGCCCGAGATAGTTGCAGCAATATCTCGTACAACCGACTTTAACAGCTTTTATTAGGGTCCTTCGTGGATGTGCAAGTCAAATTTCCCAGTGAGCCCAGCTTCATTAGTTTTCCCTCTAGAGTGCGTTGAATGTCATTGTGCAAGTAAAATGGCGAGTATGGAGAGAATCAAGAATCATGCCATCATTGAATATCCTCATTTGAAGGGGAATGTCGCCGAAGGAAATTGTAGAGGACATGCAGAAGAAACTTGGGGACAGTGCTCCGTCTTATGCGACAGTGAGAAACTAGATGGCCAACTTCAAATGAGGAAGAACAAGTGTGGAAGATGCGCCAAGGAGTGGCAGGCCCATTTCCGTTGGCACAGATGAAAAAGTAACTGCAATTGTACTGCACGAGTAAAAGCAGCAAAAGTATGCAACGATGCAAAAGTAACTGCACGAAAAGATAATGCAGGATCGCCGAACATCATTGCAGCACTTTGAGGTCACATTGCGAATCTCCCATGGATGGGCACATGACATTATTGTGGATATTTAGGGGATGCAAAACGTTTCCTCTCGTTGGGTCCCGAAAAATCGGAATGAAGATCAGAAAAGGGAACGAGTGCCGTGCTGTGAAGAAATCGTCCGCCATTTTGAAACGAATGAAGACTTTTTTGGACTAACAATGGATGAAACGTGGGTCCACCACTTTGATCCTGAGGCAAAGCAACAGTCGCAACAATGAAATAATCTACCCCCCAAAAAATCGTGTGCAGAAATCAGCCGGGAGAGTGATGCCATCCATCTTCTGAAATGCAGAAGGGGTAATTAAAGCAGATTTTCTGCAGACGGACGTAACCATAAATGCATCTTACAACTGTACCCTCCTGCGACATTTGAGAGTCGAGCTAAAGAAAAAAAGGTATGGGAAGATGGCGCGGGGTGTTCTTTTGCATCAGGACAACGCGCCGGCGCACATAGCCTCCGCAGCCCAGAAAACTCTGCATGGTTGTGAATTCGAATTGTTACGTCATCCGTCATATTCTTCTGATTTGCCTCCATTAGATTTTTTCTTTTCTCAAACCTCAAAAAGGACTTAAAGGACGGCGAATTTACAGTGATAATGCTGGGAATGATGCTGTGAATGCCTGGTCGGACTCAAAACCAAAAACCTTTTATTTGAATGTGCTGCAAAAGTTGTATGATCTTACCCGTAAGTGTATTAGTGATCAAGGTTATTATATTGAAAAATAAATACATGTTATGAAATATCTGTCTTGATTTCATTGTTAGGCTAAAAACTTTTCGACCACCCCTCGTATATTAAACAGTGTTGGTGACTGAGGATAACCTTGCCTTCTATCTTTATTAGTTAATATCTCTTCCGTTACTGTGTTCTCTATGCAGTGTTGGATCCGGAAGGGGGGCGAGTCCATGACCCTCCCAAAAAGCGTAGAGCTTTCGTTTGTTACCTTCTTTTATTTGGCAAATTTGATTTAAATTCTTGTTATGTTAGAATTATGTAATTATTAAAAAATAATATTGCATAATATCATATATACATTACAAAAATAATATACAATATAATAACAAATATGTATTATATAACAAAAATCTATAATGATGCCATCCAGAATAATAGGCTGGATCCGCCCCTGTCTCGGTTTTTCACTATTTTGGTTTTCTCCTATACACATTTATCCAACTTGGTTAAATGCTGAGGGTTGATTTGCTTTTCCATTCTGCACCAAAGTTTATCAGTATTAACACAGTCAAAGGTTTCTTAAAAATATAAAAATTCGAGATGAATAGACAAGTTATATTCTTACTTATATTCTTGATCTTGGCTCTCCGGTTCATTACTTTTATTTTTACTTATATCCTTTTCTTCAGTTATTGGTGTACAATGATTATGTATGTTGTCGATCTTCCTTTCCTGAAATAGTCTTGCTTTTCCCGCACAAGAACTGATATATTTTTTAAGATATTTTTCATTATTCTGGAATATAATTTGTAGTACTACATTTTATTTTCACTTTCTCAAAATCTAATGATTTATTTATTAATTTATTTATGTCAAAAACAGTTAAAAACTATATGTGACAGGCCGTAGGGAGAAGTGAATTCTGCGCACTTTTTCATAATTCTGTGATCTCTTTTTAGGATTGAAACTATTAACGGTGCCCAAAAATGGCACTACATATTCTTTAGAAGATTAAAAGAGTAGCAATGAATCTAATATTGAAAAATAAAATTTTGCGTTGTCTTAGCTTTATTTCAAAATCGTTTAATGCTGGAATCAGAAAACATATAACTGCCTTCACTCTCAGTTTTACTGGTTTGTAAAGCCAGTTCAGGCAATGATTTTAATTATTATTTCAAAATAAAAATAATTTATACAAGACCAAAAGCAAATTCAAAGAATAGCACCTGAAAATGCTGCAAGAGCGTATATTCACGACCAAACCTGAAAGAGCAGAGGCGTAGCTGAAGCTTGTGATCTGAAAGGAATGATGATAACATAGAAAGGAGCAAAAAATATATTATAATTAAATAAATTAAAAACTAGACATTTTCGTTCCCGAGTTATAGAAAACTTATTTGCATCGATAAACGTACTCCAGATTTAATTTTTCTGCATTGCTAACGAAATAGTAACTCATCCCCAGCTCTACTCTTACCATTACAAGTTATGCAGGAGAAAAAATTACATTACGTAAATTTGTGTACCGATTTTAATTGTTTAATGTCATCTGGCAATGCGTTATAAAGTAACGTACGTGTATTTTATGTGGATTTCTTGTTGTGAGCTGTTGATTCTGATACTTAATGAACGTGATTTCTACGACGTGTGTTGTAATTATAAATATCAATATTGCATGAAAATATGTTCTCACCGTTAAGTAAGTCAGTTTCGACAAATCTTACAGAATCGGAAATAAATATGCAACGCAATGGTAAGATTCCAAGCTCAATGAAAAGAGATTGCTGGGATCACGTTGATGGTATTTTTTTCATTATTCGGATAACTCTCTTTTGAAATTTAAATGTCTGGTATTAAAGGATGAGCTACCCTAGAAAATTATGCCATATCTCAGGCGGGAAGTACATTTGCAAAATACATGTAACGTGCTGCATGAAGGCTGACAGTATTTGAAAGAATTGTAAATGCGTAACTTAATGAACTTAGTGTTTAATTCTGTTATATGTAGAATCTATTTGAGGTTTGACTGAATTGGGAGACCTAGAAATTTTGTTACCTTAACATCACCTAATTGTGTATTGTTAATTTTCAATAGAGTATGCGATTGCTGATTTGAAAGCAAAAATGCATTGACACCGCAGATGTGTAGCTTGGTAATGATTTTCTTCTACGTTATTTACTGATAAACAAGAAGAAATATTACGGATCAAATGCTGAGTTCAGTTACATGCGTGATATGCGTATCTGATACGTTTTAAAATCTTAGTAAAAACATAAGGCATTAGTAAATGACACCATATGTAATTTATTGCTCTAATGTTCCTTCAACGTCGCGCTTAGTCTCGTTATTACCTTTTACTCTTGATGCCAGTTTATACTACAAGAAAAATGTCTTTACCTGACGCAGTCGTGAAAATAGAAACAGATGCCTAAGATTTCAATTACGAAATAATAGTTTTATTTCAATTTTCACAAGAGGGTAACATGGTTAGCTCATTACATCAGAGAGATTCGCACAAAAAAATAGAAAATTTTCGAGATTAGCACGTAGGAAATACGAAAATAATGCATTTTTGAAGATATTACTGCATCATTACTCTAGATGAAAGTTGCAATGAAAGTTTGAAAATATGTAGTTTTGTATGAATTAACGTCTCTCTATTTTACTGCATTTCAACGAAATTTAATATACAATTAAATTGTGCAATTCCTTAAGATTTGCAGGTTTGATGTGAAATTTAGTTATCTCCTAATTAAACCCAGCCCTTAACGAGAAGAAATAATAAACTTAATTCCATCTTATGAATTTGTTATACGTTGTATATGTTCCTTGGATACTCCTCTTTATCTTTAAAAGAACTCCTACCTGAGTTTCCCGGGACTTTCTTCTTGAGTAGCTACAAGTTCTCGTAAAGAAAGTAAGCGAATACGACAAATTATTCATTGATTAAATCCACCATAGTTCACAAAGAAGAACTCCTGCGCATGATATAAAGAAGCACCAAAGGGATCTCTAATCTTCTGCTTTTCCTTTAAGCACTCCATCATGCCATGTCCTTCATCAATGTTATTCATATCTTCTCGCTGCGATGAATTAGATCAGCACTTCCCAAACTTTTGAAGATTTGAGGACGGGTTTCTTTCATATTTTCTGTAACCCATCTATTACATAACCTGACACAAGACGTTTGTCTACGTCATGTTCTGTTAATTTTGTTATTTAAATAGCTCTGTTTAAACTTTAAAATACTGTAAATCAGGTTGAAAGTTGTTTAAAAATTAATGTATGAAGAGGATCACCAAAATACTTGTTCGTAGTAATATCGTCATCTCAAAAAAATTTGTATTTTCTGCTTTGTTGCCTTACTAGGTAAACAGAAAAGAGAAAGTATTGTAATCGTACGGAGTAAATTTGCGTCTTTTTAAAGAAAAACACATATTGCTGAAAATTGTCAACACAGGCACACAAAAAAGTTGTCAGACCCAAAGACTTGACACATGTTTTTCTATGTATTTCGATGCGGTGAATCCCAATCTGAAGCCAGAATTGCGCCATCATTTTCCGTTTTCTAAATTGTGAAAAACCACCGTGAATTTGTAGAAGGTTTCTTTTTGCGATTAAAGAACTGGAGGGAGGTGGCGCATTTCTGACTTCAGATTCGGATTCAGTGCTTCAAAATACGTAGAGAAACCTGTGTCGAGTCTTTGAGTCTGACAACAAACTCCGAAAACAAAAAAATACAATGTCACGATGTCTTTTTGCGATTTAAAAAATGAAGGTGATGGCGCAATTCTGGCTTGAGATTCGGATTCAGCGCGTCGAAATACATAGAGAAACACGTGTCAAGTCTTTGGGTCGGACAACGTTTTTGTGTGCCCGTGAAATCGAAAATTTATAGCATAAATTTATTACTACGTATGTAGCACATTATTTCCTCAAACACCATGTGTAGTCAGAATTTACGTTTTGCGAATCCTTTATACCAAAAAAATTGACGGCAAACTTTCTGTGTGTGTCTGTGTGTCTGTCCGTGTATGATCTACGCTAGAGCGCTCTAATTATTCAGATGATTTTCTCCAAAATTGATATTCCCTAATCAATTTGAACGAACTCAATGCCCTGCAAATTTGAAACGAAAAAATTGCAAAACTTCCAAAATTAAGAAAAAATGCTGCGCAGAACAATTGTATTAAAGATACCTTAATAAAATATAGTAGATTTTGTAAATATATTTAATTAGATGTGCCTTAACTGAAATATGTTCTAAAATATCAGCTCTTTAAAACGATGATGTTCTGTTTTTTTTTGAAAAAAACGAGTAGTTTTCGAGTAATTTCAGTTTGAGGTAAGTGCAATTTTCAAAAAACTTTCAAAAATGGCTCCTTTTTTCTTGATTTTTATCCACGGATATAATAAAGATCGCTTGTAATTTTCTAATTTTCGTTGGAATTTAAAAATAATGGGAGGGACCATGGTTTTTTAAGCGTTGGCAAAAGTGAGTATGGTCAAGCGATTGCGTGGTATAGAGGTAAAGTACATAGCGGATTAGCTCTCTGTGACCCCGATCGAATCTCGGCGCGAAGAAAAAACATTTATTAGTAAGAAATACTTTTGCAAGTACATGTATTAGTGTAATATCGAAAATTTGTTACAAATAATGTAAGGTGCGTAATGTTGAAGCACATCTGTTTTCAGAAGCACCTTTCAAAAATTGACAAAGACTAACAACAATAACCAAAGAGAAAACCCTTATAAGTAATGTAAGTATCAACTCCGAATGTCATGTGCAACAACACTTAGGAATACCTAACATTAAATGAACATTGTGGTCGTTGTAAAAAAATTACATAAAAATCATAAGATGCGACTCTTTATCTGAAAGCAGAGAAATACATTTGAAAAATATCTCACAGAAATGAACAACATCTTGCAAAGTTGATTTATTAATTTTTTTACAAATGTAAAGAAACACTAAAAATTATAAGAATATGTTCAGAACAATTGGCATTAATCGCAATAATATAATCACATAATTAAAAGGTTTCAATTGCCTGTATAAGTTGTAATAAATAGTTTGAAATGTTAACAGTAAGTTATTTTTGGGAGCTCAGACAATCGGTAGATTGAAAGTTATAGTTTCACTACTGTATACTTTCTTTTATGTCATCGGAATCTTTTTCTGTTTCGTGATGAATAATTAATATACAAAAATTGTTGTAGAGAGCATTTTAATAATACTTTTTTAAAAAATGTGAAAACAAAAATTCACTTCCAATTAAAATTGAAAATTTTCACATTATAGTATAACCTCGTTTGTCGGACCTCAGATCGTCCGTTTCGGTGAGTAATTATACCGTCTTCACTCCCTCCTCTTAAAATTAACTTCTTCGAAAAATTAACAAAGAAAAATCCATCAAGCTAAAGAAACATCTCTTTCGGTGTACTATAGCTTCTTATTTTTTGAGACGAAAACATAATTTTACAAATGAAGACATATCGTGATTTATGACCGAAAAGTTGGTAACCGTGGAGATGTAGGACCAAGGTGAATCCTTTCCGAAAATTGCAAAGGGCACGAAACGGATAGCCATCAGGAGACATTGATGGAGAAAGAGAAAAGAATATCAAAACGTTTTCGATTACAGTTGGAATGAACAAAACTTCAATGACTAAAAGTCTACTGAAAGATGTGAACTGTCTTCGTAAGGAAGCATTTAAAAATAGAATATTTCGAATTATTTATAATTCCAAATAAATATTTTTGCTTTGTTTTCTTAAAGCACTTTAAATGAATTTTTTTTAGCTTTTCAATAACTTAGGAGGAAAAATTAATATTTTGTTCCCACCTGGGAATGAATCTCTTTACTCCGAGAAGAAAAGTCTACTAAATTTTAGTAAACTTTTTTCAAAATGAAATGTTATAATGAAATAGCACTTGTACCATATGACTTTCAGCATTCTCTATAGGCACAAAAAGTTTGAAGATAAAGCATGAAACTGTTTTTGAGTAAATCTTATATGCGTATATTTCGAAAATTACCATGATAAGATACTAAATTACGCGGAAAATACTTTTAAATGAATATTAAATTATTTAAACTGGTAATATTTGCAAATCTTTTGCAGTAAAAACATTTATATTTTTATTCGATTTTTTTTCCATCAACATTTATTCGAGATAACGTATCAAGTTGGTCGAAAACGAATCGAGCAAAATTCAGATCTTACAATATCTGCATATTGACAGCCGTTTTCGACATTTTGTAAATGTAGTTTGAGTTTCACGTAAAATACACCTAACAATTTTTTAAAAAAATAGGAAAATACCCATTTTGAACAAAATCCTGTGTGCGGTCTAGGAGAAATTGTTGTGTTCACTTCAAGGAACACCACTTCGTTTTTGAGTAAGATCTTTGAAGCACAGTATTATAAAATCATCAAGTTTCTATCTTTCCTCAGGGAAATTATACTTTTAAGGCGAGGGAAAATCATTCAAATCGAAGAACATTGTTAACATTATGACTGAGCAAAAAGTATACAGGAAAAATTGTATAACCTCCTCCGCTAAAGTCTGTGAAAGAAGGAAGATTTTGGAATAAGTTTGAGCGAATTTCTTTTACTTAGGAGCCTCAAACAGTGACACCTTTCGCAGTACCGCTGATATAACAAAAAGCGCCGCTATCGTGTAAAAAGCTAAATGTAATTAGAGAAAATGAGACTGTCTCCGCTTGTGATGGGTGAATTAATAGCTGGAATGGTGAAGCTCCCAAAGGTCGCAAATGAAGTTTGCGGCAGAAAATTCAAAGTAATTAGTACAAATAAGTAAGTTGAGCTCGAATGAACTGTGTATTGAATGTTTTCGAATTTGCTACTAATTTAAAGAATATTCTTGCATTATTGGTACATAACCAACATGCGACTTTCTTACACTCCTTCTCCCCGTAAGATACGAGATGTGTCTGTGGTGTCCTACCTCCACTCTTGACCTCAAAATTAGTTTCTATTGTGGGTTACGACATGTTAAAAATGTCAAAAAAACGTTTTGGGGACATGACTGAACTGTTCTGGTCTGGTCTGTCGAATGTAAAACAAGAACTTTGAGAAGTATTAACCCAAATAGTTACTAAGAGAAAAAATTAATTTCAAAACGTTTGAGGATATATCAAAGCCATTATGTGGCCGATATCATTCTTTCAAAGGTACAAAGACAAATTATTTGCATTTGCAATTTTTTTAATGAGAGATTTCAACGGAAACGCGTTCTACGCCATGTTTAGCATTTGTTTTTATAACAGAAAATTTTAATCCAAAAAATTGCCAATTTTGAGAAAATCTTGAAAAGATTGTTATGGCTTCATGTAAATTACACCCAAAAATAAAAATATGTCTGTCAAATTCGCAGAGCTTTGTGATCGGTCAGATCAGTTGCCCACAGACAGATTTGACCACTGACAGACGTGTCGTCAATCACCATTTCGGAACCAAGGAACTACAAAAATGGATTCTGAATACACGTGTTGGAACACGTAATTTACTCCATAAAGAACAAGCTTTACTCACTTTCTCGATATTAGAGTTCCACAATACGAGATTTTCTATCAAAAAATCGACGATATTTGCTCCACTATTAAAATACTATAATAATAATCTTTACAGCCTACGTAGTAAGGTAAAAAGCTAGAAACGGATTGAAGGAAATAAACTAGTAAAATTATTTTTGGAAATAAGAAAACGGAAAATTTCATGGTTTTCTCCATTTTTAAATAGTGAGCAATCTTAAAGGTACGACGCACAATTGATTATTTTTCTTATCTCAGGTGAAATTTATACAGCTATCAAAACTATTTATTCTTCGATTCTATGGACAGTTTTTTCACCTTAAAATTAGCGGATAGCCTCCATATAGATTTGATTCATTCTTCTAATCCAAAATTGTCAAAAATTGAAAGATAGTCTAAAAAGTATTGAAATTCCATATTTTTTCTACCCTTCGAGTTGCTTATCAATTTACTCCAAGAGATATAAAAATTGCAATAATCTTTTTTCTGCAATTATTTGTTTGAACACCTACGAGATATTTCTACTCCGTATTTATTTTTGATTTAAAATTCAATTACATTTAATGTATCGAAAACAACAGACAGATCACACGAACAAATTTCTTTTTCTCATTTCGCCGTGTCCTTGCATATTTCCAGTACACTTTCTCACCTTATTGTATTTGATCTGCTTGATGCTTTCCGGCGAGTGTTCTCTGCGCCGTCATTCGAAAGGGGAGAGGGTGGCAAGGCGCCGGGAGCGGAGCCAAGAAGCCACGGCGCGCCTCGCCGCCGCAGCGCCGACGACTTGCAGGCCCGGTGAGCGCGCGGCGCGGCGTGGAGGGGCGGGGCGGGGTGAGGTGATGAACGAAGCGGAGGAGGGGTCGTCAGGCACGCGCGGGGCCGTCGGCGGGGGTGTGGCGGGGCCGGGAGCGGGAGAGGCGAGACAGCACGGCGACGCGACAGCGGCGGGAGATATCGCGCGCCATAGACGCAGCGGACGGCGACGGCACGGTGGCGGCGGCGGGGGCGAGGGCGGGGCCGAGGGGGACGCCTGCGCTGACGGAGGCGGCGACGGCGGCGCTGCAGATAGGCGTCGCGCGCGCCGCCGCCGCCCCCGCCGTCGCTGCTTCCGCCCCCGCACACAAGAGACGAGCGCGCCTGCCTGCCGAGTGCGTTTGCAGGCTGGCGCCGTCGTCGCGTCCCGCGAGGCCCCTTTGCCGGTGCCGCCTCGCGCCTCGGGCACCGCGTCGCACTCCCCGCCACGCCCCGCCCCCTCTCCCGCCCCCGCAACGCGCGCCCGCCGCTGCACCTTTGCCAGCGCCGCTTGCCATAAGTGAATGATGGTAGCCACGACATTAAAATATGGTTTTGGGCACCTCGCCGTATGTAGGCTGGCTCTAGAGTAGCGACATTTTACCTTCGGATTCTTTTTGTTAATAATTTTATATATCAAATTTAACCATTTATTATATATTATTTTCAATAATATGCTTTCATCACTCTTTCATTACATTTATTATTAATGCATTTGTAATCATATAAAACCGATATTCAGAAAATCTATCTCTTTGCGAAAGGAGAATCAATGAGAATCAGCTTGTAATCAGGAAAATTCTATTATTTTGTAACATTTATAAAAAATTGAAAAGGATTTCGTATTTAGAATATATTTCTCTAGAATGTAGTATGGCATCTTGTGTTTGTTGTGAATTACATATCACTAATGTGTAGTTTTTAATGTCCCTAACATGTTATATTTTACACAATTATTTAACACATGGACGATCTACCGACGATGATAAAATATTTCATCCATTGCGACTAATCAGAGACGTGTTGATCATACAACGATATCTATTTTGTTTTATCGCTTTTGTTTCACAGACACCCACTTATTTGGAGTACAATGTGGCTGAAAATGGGGAAGCTAGGTAAAGTTGGTGTTTGTTTTAATAATTATTCTTATTATCTTCCAGATATTAAATGTATTATTAACTATATAATATCTATTATTTGTGAAATAATCTTCTCAAATATTATTAATACTTCATAAATTAGCCGTAAATTCGACAGTATTCATGATATGGTAGTGGTTAAATATACTGTCACTTCATAATCATATTTCATATCATAGGTTTTTATTCTTATAGTCCATTGTTCCGTTTTTTTTAAGAATGTCGTACATGCGACTATGCAAGGGAAAGGCAAACATAGGAAGTGGAGTATTATTGAATGAAAGAAATTACACTCATCTCCTCGCTTTTCACTTCTTCCAATTGAGCATGCCTAAGTGAAGTAATACAATTTTGCTTCAAATTTTAAAGACCTACTCAAATAAACTTTTACTCTGGAGAACGAAAACGGATGGACAAGCGGAGAAAATGTGCGAAGGATTTCTTACAATAACCAACCAGTGCAAAATTCCATATTTTCAGATATTGCATTAAGTGAGTCGTCCACTTACAAAACTTCTTAAATACATCTTAGATGGAACTGAGGAAATTGGCTAAAACATTTTACGGCTGAATCCTACTTTGTGCAACCACGATTTTTTTTGGCAAAACGGCGAAATAAATCCTCAGTTTACTGTTAAAATCTGTATAATCTCTCCATAAGAGTTGCTTATATATATTACAAATTGCAGGTTACCTTAACAGGTTTTACGCAATTACGACGAGTTTTGCTAGTTGACGTTCGCCCATCTGCCAAATTATGTTAAATTTCCTGCTAAAAAATTGCTAATTAATATGCTCACAATAACAAATTACGAGATAAAGCATGTATCTTCTCGAAGGTTAATCTCTAGTAAAATTTGACAATTGGATAGAAGGAATTAGAAACGAGAGTTTTGGTACAAATTTTAATGAATTTTTGAAATTATGCTTTATGAAAGAAACTCAAACTGTTAACTTAACATAATGCAAGTGACTGTCATAACATCATGCCAGCATTGTCAGCAATCCTTTGGAAGAGTACCTGAAGAACAGAAAACCGACGTTTTCATAGTTATGTTGCCCACTAATGCTTATGTGGTGAGTCAAATCGCACAAATAACTCTTCACTCCATTACATGTATTATTATTTTTTAACATGATATTTTCGTACCTTCTTTCCTTTGCAATATGTCTTTTCCAGATTTCTGGACGTAATTTCTTCTTTCGCGGAACATTGGTCTTCTTGCCACCTCTTTTCGAGTTCTGATTTCCTGGTGAATCATTTGCCTATGCAAAATCGGCATGTATTAACTCAGCCTCGATTGCAACTACTTCAATGTTATGTGCACTGATTTCCCTGACACTCATCGTAAATAATTAAAATTTTACGTAAAAGGAAGAACGCCGACTAGCACACGCTTCAACTTCACGATGTAAAGAAAGGACTCAATTATTTATTCTAACCACCAAAACATTTGAAAGCAGTTTCAACAATTTATTTCCTCGAAAATCAGCGCTGACGAAACAAACAACACAGAAAGAAAAGCAAAACACTGTCTTTGAACCCTCTTAATGTTAAAGATCTGAAATATATTATTAGAAGGTTTTGCATGTGGATTGCTCCGTGTTCTCATATTGCGTCTGTGATTTTGCTGCTTTTGCAATTGGACCTTTTTTAAACCGATTTTGAAAGTGTAGCCATGACATTTTTGACAAGTTTTGCATGTGGATGAGACTTTAACGAATTTTGAAGCGATTACAGTGGGTTTTAGTAGTTGATAAATACATATCTTTGTAGAAGGACCGAGACCATTCCAATGACTACACTAACTTGACTTTTTTAGATTGTCGTCCAACAGGTTTTGAAACTGGACGACTCAAGTTATTCTCTGCAACTGACGCTACCTGCTGTGACATTTCCTTTCGACAAGTGTCAAACCTATTGAAAGATATAATGCGGGAAAAATATAAATTCATTAATATTCGCGTCTGCGCTATGACGTTTTTGGCATATCTTAAAAAATCTCGAATTTGGACTAGTTTGGATATCACAAACTAAAATAAGTTCACATTGTTTTAACTTTCGCGAATTTTAAACTCATAAGAGTAACCTACAACTTTGTGCACCATGAGAATCACAAATTTTGATTATAATTCAACCCCTATGAAGTTAAATGAGTCACACTCTCTCACAGCATGTTTATTTTTACTCAATCATTGTAAAAACTGGTTGTTAGTGTGATTTATATTATAACAAGGAAAACCCGGCAGACGTTGTTCTGCCCTCCATCTCCCTCTTTCCCCTCCCATCTCCGTTTCTCACTGTCTCTCCCTCCCTTCCTCTCCCTGCCCCTGTCTGTCTCTGTGTCTCTCTCACTGCCGCTCCCTGTTCCTCTCATTCAAATTTATTTATAACGATATAGATTCAAAATGCTGCCGAGTGTGTTTCAAGTTGCATTTCACATGAATATGTAATGAATCACATGAATATGTAGTGAATATGTAGCGCCATGTAGTGGCGTTACAACAGAATTAACAACACATAAACCTTCTCGGTGAAAAAACACGTAGAAGTGCCAACTTTCAAGATCGGTCCAAAGGTGTTGGAGTTGTGTTCTTACATACATACCAACATCCTGTTTTATATATGTTATATTCATTCTGTAGACATTGTACAACGCTAATTATTCAACTATCTGGAGCAATTACTCATGAGATACAATGCCTCATGAGTAGCAAATGTGATTTAATAATTGTCAACCATAGGTAGTACTTGCCAACCAACAAATATCCAGGTTCTGTCTATCCAAATATCCTGCCTCTCTCTCTCTCTCCCCCTCTCTCTCTTTCTCTCTCTCTCTTTCTCTCTCTCTCTTCTCTTCTCCTCTCTCTCTCTTCTCTCTCTCTCTCTTTCTCTCTCTCTCTCTTGACTGTATATATGATTTTAGAATTTGTAATATTTTTTGTTTTGATATAAAAGTACTATTAACAAAAAATTTTTTGTCGAACGATACAATGTAAATTGCTTACTCCCTGATTTCCTCACAATAGTCAACCTATGAAATTGAATGTTTATCTGCCACCACCATCATGGTGCTTATTAAAGGGAGCAAGCGGTGCGGCGCTCTTAGAGACATTGATGTCCTTTGCTGCAAAAGTATTAATTTTCCTCCGCACGGAATAAAATTAAGTAATTGAATCAATGAAACAGTAAAAACTGTAAATGCCATATGGGAAAGATCATCTGCGCACGATTTTTTGAGATCTTGAATCCCTTCACAACATTTTATTTATGAATAGTTGACAGATAAATACAAGTTTAAAAAAGAAAACAAACAAAATAATAATAATAATAATAATAATAATAATAATAATAATAATAATAATAATAATAAAAGAGTAAGATTAGCAAGATTTGAGAAACTAGACATTTTCCTTCCCGAGTTATAGAACACGCTAAAAATTGCTAACAAAAAAGTAACTCATCCTCAGCTTAACAAGATGTGGCCATAATGAAGCTACATTTATATCCTGATGCAAAACAAGGTAGCATCTCAGTATTTGTTCAATGGATCAGGGAAACGGGAGAAAAACCTGATCAAGGTGGGGTCACCGACCCGGAAACTGAAGTATATTACTTGTTACAGGAATATTAAGTATTTTTTAATTATACAATACATATGTAAACTAAGGCATTATTTATCACTGTTTTGTTTTTAAAATAAACATTATTTTTCTTTTTGGTGATCAGTATAGCCTTGTATAGGAACAGTAATGAAGCAGAAAATATTTTACATTTAACTTAAATTTATGTATGGATTTTAATTGTTTATTGTCATTTGGTAAAGCGTTGTAAAGTAACGTAGTACATGTATTGGGATGTACATGCATGTGGATTTCTAGTAGTGAGCTGTTGATACTGACACTTGATGAACGTGATTTCTACGACATATGTTGTAATTATAAATAACAGTGTTGCATGAAAATATGTGTCCGTCGTTAAGCCAGTCAATTTTGACAAAAAATTACATATTCCTATAGAAATAGGCAAGGCAAGGTAAGATTTCAAGCTCAATGAAGAGAGGCTTGTAGAGATCTTGTGGATGGAATTTGTTCAATATTCGAATAATTTTCTTTGCAATCGAAAGGTTTGGGTACTACAGAATGAGCTTCCCCAGAAAATTATACCATATCTCAGGCGGGAAGTACATTTGCAATATACACGCAAGAAGCTGCATGAAGGTTAACAGAAGGCTGACAGACTACTTCGGGTCTAGATGTCTCATTTATAATTTCCATGTTCTGAAATATTCAAATAAAGGGACTGAAAAACAGAACGTCCTCAAGAGTATTCTTAGGACTTATTCAGATTGTTTCGCAAAACCGAAGGTCGTCCGGTCTCCCATCTCCCTACGCAGACAAAATCAGCAATTCGCACCCTGGTTGACATTACTGTTGACGCCGCTATCGTCGCTTTCTTCCTAGTTGCAGTGCCATTTGCTGACGCTGATGTAGACGTCGTCGCTGTTTCCAAATCAGTCGTCGTTTCCGTCACCATCACAGCCTGGGTCACCACCTGCTGTCACCGACGCCCCCTGTGAGACAGGCAGCGGAGAGAGCTGCTACTCTCCCTCTTCAGACCCTAGTTTTCCAACTGATTTATGCAGCAATGTCAGTAATGTGCATCCTAACGTCACCGTGTGGTTGAAGAGACGTTTATTACTTCTGTATTACTGGCGTAGTTTCTTAATTATTAGAATTAAGAGGCTTATTTTAACCACTACTGACCTTCCTGCATCTTTTTATAAGGGAAAAGAGGATGTAGAGGAATCTATAGTTTATTGTGAAGGTTTTTTCATTTGGAGAGACATGAGTTTGAATCATACAAGAGTACCCAGGAATGAATAAGTGAAATACAACAATGTTTTGATAGGCTTTATTATAAAATGTTGAAGAATGGAACAAAAATATTGTTTTTTACGAGAAGGTTTACAAGAGAAATACGTTTTTCTGACAGCTAAATATACTAAATGCTAAACACATATTGGACATTTAACTGTCTCATGCCAGTGTCATGCCGGTACTCGAAGAACACCAATGGGGGTAGGGGGTGAAAGGCGAATACCCAGAATAAATTGTAATATTATTGAAGAAAACATATATACAGGTTGAGTGATGCAACTTTAGCACTTCCTGCAATTTTTGAACGGTTGAAGTTATTGCAATGCAGTTTTCATAGAAGTGCAGGAGGGAATGGGGCTAGATATACATATATTCACTTCCATTTTATCACTTGTAATTTACGTGATATTGAGATACCTTTGTTTTTTAATGGAACTATACATATATTTTTAGTCTATAATGACGAGCGTAAAAAGACGATTCCAATGCTATAACACATCATCATACGTTAGATAGTATTTTTTGAGTAATTTGGATTTTTTTTGCAATTCGTGTTTAATGGATATTGTAACGCCCCAGGCGCGAGTTAGCACGGAGAGTGCAGCGTGACCTTGAGTGGTGATCTGTTACATTCAAAGTATTCTTTAAATACTAGTCGCAAAAAATCAAAATTACTCAAAAAATGTTTCACCAACATATGGCAATATGTATGTAATTGGATTCGTCATGTTGCGCTCATGGGAGACTTACAAATATAATAGTTCTATTAAAAAATAAAGTTACCTCAATAACTCCTAAAATAAAAGTGACAAACTGGAAACTAATATGTACATCAATTAGCCCCCTTCCCTCATGCTCTTCTGTGAAAACTGCATTGCAATAACTTGAACCGTTCAAAATTACAGGGGGGGGTTAAGTTACGTAACTCACCTGTATATATGTAAGAACTAATGCTACCTATACGTAATAATATATTACAATCTTTTTTTGCACATTTGTTCAAAAAATACTTTCAGTATTTGATGTATGGCCAGAACATATATACTTTGAACATTTTCTGTCCTTGCGCTCCTTTCCGCAGGGACACAGATGGCGACCTCCTTCTGTTTGAAGAACTGGTTCACCGTTTACTACGTGCTCCGTTTGCACAACTCTTCTCTACATCGAAGTATTCTAAAATAAGTTTTATTGCGATTGTAGACTGCCCTGATTGTAAGAGAATGTCGTAGTCTTCAGGAAGCGATTATGCGTGATAAGGGATTTCAATTTTTTTGTAAACCACCGTTAAGCGTTAAGATATTATTTATTAGTAGGAGCGGATTTTGATGACCTAAACAAATGCCAAAAATGATCAAAAAATGCCCTCAAAATGTTTTTAAAATGTCTTAAAAGGAAGGAAAAATTACGTAAATTTTTTTTATCAAAACCAGTTTAGATGAACAACTCAAGCTGTTGATTTTGTTATGATGTAATCGAGGCTTCATCCTTTCGTTCAAGTGAAGTTACCTTGGAAACTTTTGAATTGTTCTGTTCTTTACTAAGAAATCTTTAGTTACCGCGAAATCGACCAAGCCGACAATGGCGCTGATAAGGCGTCACAGGAATCTTAGATTACATTCTCACAACTGTTTACAATATATTTCTGAGCGAAGAAATCGAATAGGCTACTCAGGAATTTTGTGGAGAACGTTTGTTGCACCTCGTAAATATTATTTGAAGCAAGTCGGTACTTGCTTAAAAAATTATATTAATATCTATGAAATCAGCGAAAATGTTTTAAAAATGAACGAAGAAGGTAAAAAAACGACTGACATAAAAATCAGTTATAACCTTTGTATGTCTTTACTAAAAGGCAAGGCCTGAAATGAAAAGAAAAAATGACATTTCGTTAAAATTCACCCCTATTTATTAGCTGCCAATTCCTGAAGCCCTTCGGTGATTTTAAGTTAACATACATAAAAACTTAGTTGTTGAAGTTGAAGGGAAGGAAGAAACTTCGTTGTTTCCTCCCTGGACACCTGTATCTATTCGGTAATTGAAGGGGTTTGAAGCTCCTGGTGGATTTGGGAGTTTGGTATGAACCATAGGGTTTTAAGTGTCTGCCTTAAAATATTATCGTCAGAAGATTTTGATATTTGGTGCTATACTGCGCCAAGCCGTGTAGGCAAAAGTCATGGTAGGTCTTTTTATGGGCTTACTATGTATTAGTAATACTGAATCAGTTTGCAGCGAGGAATTTCTGTTAATGAGAGGGAAGGGCTTGGATATTTTAGCTTTGGTTTTTGATGTTAAGTATTGAATATGGATGAGCGTTCAAAGGCAAAACTAGCACTAGCAGTAAAGAAAGATTCAAATAATAAAAATTCTACATTTTGAAACAGTAACTCATCGACGAAATATTGAAAAAAGAATACGCTAGGGTCTGTCGTTGACCCGCCCATTGATATGTGATAGAGCAAGTTATATTACAATGAGTTTGTAATAATGGTAGTGAAGATTTGTAGCATTGGAAACTTTACAAATTCTTGTTATATTACGGATTTTTCAAAAATATTTACTTAACCTTTTATAAATTGTATTAAAATTGACGATGCTGATTGTTTAAATTACGAGCATAAACTAAAACCCACCAACAAGAGAAGACTAAAGTCTAACTCTCCATTTAAAACAACATTTAAACATCTTATGAGAACTAAAGTTATTTAAGAAAATATTTATAATAAAAGAACGTAAGACAGCATGCTAGAAACACAGAAAGTACAACAGAGATATAATTTTAGAGAACTTTTTTTTTTTAATTCAGGCCCTCAAGAAAATGTGCGCAGGTAAATCTCTTTCCCCACACGTCATATACAGTTTTTATTGTTTTTTTGACAAATAAATAAATAAACGTTCTTGAGTGCAAATTCAACAACATTCAAAAGAAGATCCTTTTACGAAATAAATTTAACAGTACACAATCTGAAATATAAGTCCGTAATCATTAAATGAGTTTGCAATAAGTCCGAATACATTGAATGCCTGTATTCATACATCGTAGCTCACTGAATTCGTTTTTCCGCAAAACATTCATTGCTCGAAGAGGGAGAGAGAAAACGAGAGAGAGTTGGAAGAATAGGGAGAGAACAGAGAGGAACAGAGGCAGGAAGAAAGAAAGAAGGATACTGAAAAAACAGAGAGAAAACATACAAACGACCCTGTCACTTAAAAAAATTTCATCCCTACTCTAATTTCACAGTTATGAAGCTCCCGCGCTCAATACAACACGCAATTGAAGCTGCCGCCGAATGGATGGGAGGGCGGGCGGGCGAGCAAGCAGGCGGAGGAGCGCCCGGCGAACGGGCAGACGAGCGGTCGGATGGGTGGACGGCCAGGTGGACAAATGGACGTTGGTGCGTGTGTACGGGCGGACGGGCGACGGGCGGACGGGCGGACGGGCGGACGGGCGGACGGGCGGACGGGCGGACGGGCGGACGGGCGGACGGGCGGACGGGCGGACGGGCGGACGGGCGGACGGGCGGACGGGCGGACGGGCGGACGGGCGGACGGGCGGACGGGCGGACGGGCGGACGGGCGGACGGGCGGACGGGCGGACGGGCGGACGGGCGGACGGGCGGACGGGCGGACGGGCGGACGGGCGGACGGGCGGACGGGCGGACGGGCGGACGGGCGGACGGGCGGACGGGCGGACGGGCGGACGGGCGGACGGGCGGACGGGCGGACGGGCGGACGGGCGGACGGGCGGACGGGCGGACGGGCGGACGGGCGGACGGGCGGACGGGCGGACGGGCGGACGGGCGGACGGGCGGACGGGCGGACGGGCGGACGGGCGGACGGGCGGACGGGCGGACGGGCGGACGGGCGGACGGGCGGACGGGCGGACGGGCGGACGGGCGGACGGGCGGACGGGCGGACGGGCGGACGGGCGGACGGGCGGACGGGCGGACGGGCGGACGGGCGGACGGGCGGACGGGCGGACGGGCGGACGGGCGGACGGGCGGACGGGCGGACGGGCGGACGGGCGGACGGGCGGACGGGCGGACGGGCGGACGGGCGGACGGGCGGACGGGCGGACGGGCGGACGGGCGGACGGGCGGACGGGCGGACGGGCGGACGGGCGGACGGGCGGACGGGCGGACGGGCGGACGGGCGGACGGGCGACGGGCGGACGGGCGGACGGGCGGACGGGCGGACGGGCGGACGGGCGGACGGGCGGACGGGCGGACGGGCGGACGGGCGGACGGGCGGACGGGCGGACGGGCGGACGGGCGGACGGGCGGACGGGCGGACGGGCGGACGGGCGGACGGGCGGACGGGCGGACGGGCGGACGGGCGGACGGGCGGACGGGCGGACGGGCGGACGGGCGGACGGGCGGACGGGCGGACGGGCGGACGGGCGGACGGGCGGACGGGCGGACGGGCGGACGGGCGGACGGGCGGACGGGCGGACGGGCGGACGGGCGGACGGGCGGACGGGCGGACGGGCGGACGGGCGGACGGGCGGACGGGCGGACGGGCGGACGGGCGGACGGGCGGACGGGCGGACGGGCGGACGGGCGGACGGGCGGACGGGCGGACGGGCGGACGGGCGGACGGGCGGACGGGCGGACGGGCGGACGGGCGGACGGGCGGACGGGCGGACGGGCGGACGGGCGGACGGGCGGACGGGCGGACGGGCGGACGGGCGGACGGGCGGACGGGCGGACGGGCGGACGGGCGGACGGGCGGACGGGCGGACGGGCGGACGGGCGGACGGGCGGACGGGGCGGACGGGCGGACGGGCGGACGGGCGGACGGGCGGACGGGCGGACGGCGGACGGCGACGGGTCGACGGACGTGTTGGCGGGCCAGCGATCGGCCGCATATGACGAGACCCCTGCGCTAAGCACATCCCAGTTATTTTGAGTGTCTTCTCGCCCTGCTTTCGGCCCATAACAAACTGGAGATCGTCAGGGAGCATTCTCCAGCGGAAGAAGCGGGATTAGGCCGCAGGCGTGGCGCCGGCGCTTGAGTGGCCGGCGGTGGTGTCGTGGGTGGGGTGGCTTCGCGGGGACAGCGGTGCGGGGGACAGCGGTGCGAGAGGGGCGGCGTTGAGGGGGCGGGCGGGGCGGGCGGACCGACGGGGCTGGCGGGTGCGGGGGGCGCGCACATAACAGGCAGACCGGCGCGGCGGGCCGGCGCGTGGCGCGCGCGGTAGCTGGCCGTCCTCTTCGAGGCCTCCGGACTGCCCGCCCGCCCGCCTCGCTCCCGGAAACTGGTGGCCGGAAATAACTCCATGACGTCACCGTGAGTGACGGCGGCGGAACGCTGTGGCCGCGGAGCGCGGCAGGCGGCGGGGCCGAGGTGAGCCCGTGGGGGGTGTGGCGGGGGCGGGCGCGGCGACGGGCGCGAGGGCGTGGGTGGGGCGGCAACGACGTGGCGCTGCGTGGCGTGGCGCGCCCTGCCCGGAGTGCGGTGTCCGGACGAAAACGGCAGGGATGGTGGTGGCAGGCGGGAGCGTAGAGAACGTGTGAGCATGGGGCAGGTGGGGGCGGTAGGGGAGCAGACGTGATTCCACCTGCTGCCCGGAACGGGAGACGTAACTCAGGAGAACAGCTGGTATCATTGCAGTACCTCTGACCAAGAGGTCCTAGGTTTGAGTCCCGAGGGTGGCAGGATTTTTGACACTAGTTTTCGACAATATCATTCAGCTATATCGAATTCAGTAGCTGTCTGGAGGAGAGTTCTAGCGCCCGGCTGCTCTGATTGGTAGTTTTCCGTGGTTTCTCCGTTGAACACCTGGCGAATTGCAGAGCAGTACCTAACAAACGGGCCACGGACCGCGCGCGATCTTTCTTTCCTCTTCCTTGTCCTATCATCACTCCTTACACACACACACACACTAGCATGCACTACACTACCACACATGCCGGAGATTGGTTGGAGGTTTAGAGCTTCTCCCGGTTGGGGCGATGCCTCGCTGGTGGGAGATACCTATTTGGAAAAAACTCATCTAGCCGACGGTAGGTCGACGCCTGATCTCGTCATCCAGGGTAGAAAATCACCCGCATCTCCCAAAGAAAAAACATGCACTACACTTGCGTGTCTAATGATATTAGCCATTCATATGCCCGGAATCACTAACAATCAACCTGCCGCCGAAAAGAAAGCAGGGAAGTTAGGCGGGAAACACGGAACGGACAAGGGTGTGGTGAGAACGATACGCTGATTTAAACACATCTTGAGTTCAAGGTCACGAGCTGAATGGAGAGGGTGACACTGTCCTCCAACCGGGAGATCCAATACCAAAAATGTAAGACAACGAAGCTCCCGATTGGATGAGTGTCCCCTCTCCGTTCAACTCATGACCTGGAAATGAAGCTGTGTTCAAATCAGGGTATAGTATCATGTACTGTTGGAGACAGAAAGGCCGATGGCACAGGACCATCAGGAAGAAGGGCAAACGACGATCATGTCGAGGCCAATGAAGCTGAAGAGGGTTTTGAAGTGTCCGGAGATGAAGGGTAAGTTGACATCTGACGAGTGTCCATACTGGAATTAAATCCAGAGAAGAGAGGCATCTGCATCTTCAGGGTATAGCAACGTTACTGACACAAGAAAACTCTAATGACGTCCCCGAAAACAAATTATGAAAGATGTTAATTAAGCGATACGCATAAAATGTTAGGAAAAAATCTCAAATACTTTAAAGAATCATAAAAACCATGAGAATGCTCACAATCACCCGGATAGGATGACGGCTTAGGGTCAATTTTAATTTATAACGTCATGTACTGAGGGAAAAGACCTTCACTCGGAGCCATGATAAGTTAAAACAACAACGAATTAGAAGTTACTAGCAGGTAACACAATTTTTCTAATTCTATAATACACGTAATTTCAACTAATTATACTTTGTTAATTAAACCAAGAACTAACTTAAGAAATACAAGAAAAGATAAAACTGTTAAAAAATGCAATATAAAATATTACATTTACATTGCAATTTAGTATACACATTCACATCATAAAGAGTATGATGAGCTCAGAAAGAGTATTTAAATGTTTGGAATGATTGCAATGTTTTACATTTTCTAACATTTACTGGAAGGCCATTACACTGTCTGGTCGAGGCTACTAAGTAAGGTTTATTGTAAAAATTGGTGTTGCTTTTAGGAATATTGCACAGCAAGTATTCCTGGAATCTTCCTCTTGTGAGATAAGAAATTTTAATGAGAGGTAAGTAGGTACATCCGTATTTAATATTCTGTAGAAAAGGCACAAGCTATGAAACATGCGTCGACCTTTCAAGTTTAAAATGTGATTTGCTTTGTAGTATCCCGATATGTGATTATAATTTCTGATAATATGTTGAAAGCTAATACATGCATTTTAACTCAGAGAGCACAGCGGTTGAATTCTTTACGTTATCATACACAATGTCACTGTAAACAAGTAGGGGGAGGAAGAGGAATTTTACTAGTAGTTCTTTGGTTTTGAATGGAAGACATTTGTAAGCACATTTGAATGAGGACATTGAGGCATACACTTTGCAGCAAGTGTCCAAGAATGAGGTTCTCAATAAAGGAACTTATCGATGGTCAGACCGAGATTTTTAACTTGAGAGCAGAAATGAACAGTAGTGTTGTCCAGTACGATATGACGAATATATACGTTTTGAAGTGCTTTATGGGACCAAAAGGAGCCAATTGTAATGGCCTGAGATGTTAATGAGATGAGACAAAAGTTATGGCAACAATATTTTTTCTAAAAGAAAAATTATCAAAAGGCACAATTTCATTCGTAGCGAGAAAGAAATACTGCAGTAGTGTGTGTTCGCATCAACAGAGCAGTGGCTTTGTGAGTGTCTCTAATATCACAGACAACGTGAAATCAGTTGTCCGACTTCTGCCGTGCGTGATGAATGTAATGTTTCGAGCAGCTTTTGTACTTCAAGGGAGAAATGCCCGAGAATGTCACAGGGATGGTGAAAGCTCTTGGGAATAATGCTCTTCCATACCGGACAGTCACGAGATGCACAGGAGTGTTTCTGCGAGGTCGCGTAGCAACTAGTAACAGCAACGCACGTGACGATCTGTGAGCGAGCGGGCCGACGTGGCACATGCGGTAATCGAACATCTGCCGAATCAGGCCTTTAGAACGGGTATGTAATGCTTTTGGAATGTAATGAACTCGTATATGCTAAAATGCTTTGGAACATGAAACCAGTACTGTTATTTCAAATACCTTAATAAATATGAAAACAACAGGTTTGGTGTGTCGTTAAATGTCCAGACACACAGTTCATATCTTGCTCTTTCATGTTATATTTCACCATAGCATATTTATATTTCCACCGTGCTCGTAGCTGCCATGGCTTATGTCCCAACCCTCACAGATTTCGTGTACGTGCTAAAAACAGTTGAAGATGAGTTGCCTACTAATCAGAGATGACGGATGGATTTAACAATTTTAAATGCTGATAAGAATACATTTGTACATCAGTTTGTTTTTACATTATTTGATGAGTTTGTAAAACATTTCACTGACTAAAAGTAAGCTCTGTAATTTTCTTGTGGTTTGTATTTACATTTTTTAATGAATTTTCTAACAATTTAAAGCCATCAAGTTTCAAAACGATATTTTTCCTAACATGTGTTAGTAGAAATGCAAACTGCACTGTGCTAAATGTCTCAGTTCCATTCATTACCAATTTGTTAAAATTTGACATTATGAACTCTCTGGCTTGATACGATTCAACACCAGTGACACAAGAACATAAAGCTCATCGTCTTAAATCACATAAAAAGTAACAATAGTCTTCAAACACTTAAATATCACGAATCCCTTAAATTTTCTTTAATTCACTGCCCCATTCCAACTCAAACGTTTCGCTCATTTCCTGAGTAAAAATGAGATTTGACGCTATTCTTGGAAGTAATACAAATGATGGAGATTTGCATTCAGGATTGCTTTAGAATTTGGTTTAGTTTAAATATTAAATCCTTAACATTCTTCGGACTTTCTAAGGAAATACTCAAAAAGGCGAAACACCGGAAGTGATGGCTCAGGGCATCAGCTGATGTCACTGCAAGGCCTCTGACCGGGAGGTCCTCGATTAGAGTCCCGACGGTGCCAGGATTTTCGACACGAGCTACATAGCTAGGTCGAATTCAGTCGCTCACTGGAGAAGAATTCTAGCGTCCGGCTTTTCTGACCGGCAGTTTCCCGCGGTTTCTCCGATCAACACCTGGTGAATGCCAGAGCAGTACCCTAACAAACGGCCACGGACCGTATGCGATCTTTCCAACTTCTTCCTCGTCCAATCCCCACCCCTTGGTTACACACACACACTCACACACACACACACACACACACACACACACACTAGCATGCAGTACACTACCACACATGGCGGGTGAGCGTTTGGAAGCTTAGAGCTTGTTCCGCCTTGGGCGGTGCACCACCGATGGGAGACACCTGGTTGGAAAAAACCGACATAGGTCGCGCCGGATATCACCATCCAGGGGGCAAAGATCACCACCATCTACCGAGCAAAAAACATTCAATACCTTTACGGGATTAATGACCTTATCAGTTAGCGCACCTGGAATCACCACTCAATCCAAAGAGTGAAATCTCATGGGGTCGTCAGCAATATGACTCCATAGCGACAGTACCGGAAATAATTACTCCGACCACGAAGACCTTCCCAGGTAAAGGTTCTCATTCTTCCTCGAACAATTTTTTCTCTTCCGCCTTCTCGAAGATTCGATCACGAATCTGAGGGCGTGTGGGCGCCCTTCGCCAAGGCCAACCGCCCCGCGCCCTCGCCCAAAAGGGTCACTTCGTTCTAGGGCGGGCTGCGGCCGCTCCTCCGCCACAATTCATTCCGACGCCAACAGTACATGTGTTTCCTTTCTCCTGCAGGAACTTCCACACTTTTTATAACTTCCCCTCTTTTTCGTTGCCCTCTCGCAAGGCGGAACGTGTTGACTCACGCGCGCTACCACGCTCAGATAAATCCGACGTATTGTAAGCTTTTCATATATCAGGAAGACTGGCCGGATTACGCGTTTGGTGGCACGCCTACCCTTAGCGCGGAAAGTCGATAAAAAATTACAAAGTGAGGGACAGAGTGAGGATATAAATGGCGTTTCGTCTGTTCTCACTTGGACTGAATAAAATTGATTAATCTTTCCGAATACGTAAACTGCTATGGTAATTAGTCAGATTATTGTAGTGAACATTTTTATCCAGGCGATAGCAGTGCTCCTCCCTTTCTGGATGGTACGATACAACCACGACCTACACGTCGCACGTCAATGTGGGGTAGTGTAATGCATGTATGTCAGTAAAGGGAGAAGATGGGACAAGGGAGAGAAAGGAAAGATCGCGCGGAACCTGTCCCATTTGTTACGGTACTGCTCCGGCGTTCGTCTGGTATTGATTAAAGAAACTGGCTGCAGCAAGATATAAATTTCTTACACAGCGCGGCTCAGTTCGCTAAAGCTGTCTAGCTAGGGTGGAAAATCATCCAGGTTTAGGTCTGAAATAGGGCCTCCCAAAGTTACTGCAGAGACAGCAACAATGGTAGCTCTGAGCTAACTCAGTCGGTTCCAGAACAAAAAGAGAGACACTGAAATGTTGATGCGTAAATTCGGCTTTAAGAGTATCTTTCTCTCTCTCTCCCTCTTTCTCTCTCTCTTTCTCTCTCTCCCTCTTTCTCTTTCCCTCTCTCTTTCTCTCTCTTTTTCTCTCTCTTTTTCTCTCTCTTTCTCTCTTTTTCTCTTTCTTTCTCCCTCGAAATCTCACACTTGCACTTACTCTCTCGCTCAGCTGTCATTTTCCGGTAATTGTCTCGGAAGAAACACGACACCAAGAATATCTCTTTCTTGTTCTTTTTGAAGTTCGCCTTCGAAAAAGTCTTTGTCATGAGTAATACGAACTTTCTATAAATCGTTGTGATGTCAGCCAAGAAAAGAATGTGAGAAAACGTAAAAAAATAATTACCTGGTGATGCAGATTTCAAACTCGACTAAAAAATATATTTTCCCTTTGGACACAAAAATCTCTCCGTTTCGAGAGAGCATCGACACGTGACCTCCTTTCGACATTTGTCATCATTCTAACTACAGCATTGAAGACGCTCTTCGATATTGGCCGCAGCAACATGTCGCATAACTTTTAAATTGGCTGCCTCTTATATATCGTCCTCTGAATGCGCGCTCTGCTCCTTTCACGACGCCCGTCCCGTTTCCCCTCCCCTTGCGCTTCGGTCGCTCGCTCCCTCGCCTCCCTGTCGTTTCGCAAGCGCGGTTTCGCCCTACCCCCTTCACCCCTACTTTCACTCGCCTCCATCACACCGCTACAGACACCGCGCCACCCTCATCGAGTGTATGCCACTGCCACGCCGCCACCGTCACCCCGCCACCGTCACCCCGCCACTGTCACCCCGCCACTCTCACCCCGCCACTGTCACCCCGCCACTGTCACCCCCGCCACTGTCACCCCGCCACTCTCACCCCGCCACTCTCACCCCGCCACTCTCACCCCGCCACTCTCACCCCGCCACTCTCACCCCGCCACTCTCACCCCGCCACTCTCACCCCGCCACTCTCACCCCGCCACTCTCACCCCGCCACTCTGAACCTCCGCCGTTTCTTACAACCGCCCCTCCTGGACTGCCTTTTTCTTTACATCCACTACCGCTACTGCCGCCGTCGCCGCCGCGCACCCCGCTCCCGCGTCCCATCGCACCGCGTGTTGCGGCGCGCCCTGCCCGCCTCTGTGGGTGGGTCGACCGACCGCGTCGCCATCGCTGTCGCCGCGCTCACCTCCCCTCTGCGCCCTCCTTCGTTTCATTAGACGCTTCTTATCGGGGCGGCCTCCTGGCGCGCGGCCCGCCACGCCGCTCGCTGCATGCCCGCCTCCAGCCCCGCCGGCGCCGCTGTCTCCATTGGATCCACCTCTCCCTCGGCCCCTGTACCTTGCACATTCCACCCGCACCGTCTCCATTCCGCGCCCCGTCATTTGCTTTTGTCCTAACATAAAATTAATGTATATACTACAAGTCATTGTTCTAAAGTGAAAAGAAACTAGCAGTGCTACCAATGCACATACTTTCTAGCACTGTTTCTAAAGGCTCCTCAATGCTATTACACAAATACAAAAACCAGCAAAGGTGTTTTCAATCAGTAGTTTTTTCCCGCTCGGCGACCCGAACTCAGACCGTCAGAGTCAACGTGCCGGCACTCATAATACTACGACACACAAGCACCGTATGGATCGAACTCAGGTAGAGGCATAAAAATGTAAATACCCGATTCATGTAAAAAAATCCTTTGGGACACAGTATAAAAAATTCCAGCATAGATGTATTTTTTTGTTTCTCATTGAAATTCAAATTCAACTAGTGGCGCTACCAAAACACACATTTTATTGAATCGTTTCTAAATTATACTTCTACTTAAACCAGCAAAATTGTTTTCAACCAGCAATTTTTTCCGCTCTGAGACCCGAACATATATTCTCAAAGTTAACGTGCCATCATTTATAACACTACGCCACACAAGCGTCGTATAGGTCGGAATCGAACAGAGACATAAAATGGTAAATTCCTGATCGGAAAACAATTGATAAAATGGTACATATGTTTTACAAATCTAAGAAAAGATATGGAAAAATGTTAAGAAGTTAAAATTCGAAAATCCCATACGGTACAGACACTTCCTGTTAATTTATCTCAACTAATTCTATTTGTGATTAGAATTGCATTTTTAGAATTAGTTTGCAATAAAGTTTCTAGAATTCTCAATTGTTTCCTGCGACAATAGAAAATGGGGAACTGTTTGCTCTGCCATCGTTTTCTCTCAAAATAGATTTATTACAATCGTCAGAGAGGGGAGAATATTTTTCTGTTACGTCTCCCGCCGATGTCTCAAGGTAACGCGGCGCGCAATGTATAATCCACCGCTCAGAAGAGAGGAGGAAGAAAGCATTCTAACGTAATAAAATTTAGACTGGAATTCCGTTAGGAAACATTCCATATTTAGGTGTTAAAATATACAGGAGTAAGGCTACTATATTTTGTGCCGGTTTGTTTAAAAACTCTTATAAATAGTTCTGGCCTGTCATATCCTTCGTCTATTTATCCATGAGATTAGTCACTTAAGAACTTTACAATTTTTCTTGAAGGTCAAGTTTATTCTGGACCATGAGCAATTGTAGGGATGCTACCCCCTCTCTTGTAGTAAACCACTGTGTGGTGTTAAAATCTCAACTCCATACAGTGGATGCGACCTTCACAAAGTTGGGTCGGTGCACATTTTCGCACCGTAAAAACCCGTGCCTGCTTGCGCGGAAGTGAAGGAGATCGCAATATTTTCTACAACTCGTTCACATTATAAAAATATATTCTTCCGTTCTTGAATCATCAAAATTTGTTGGTTCATAAGTTACTAGTGTGATCTGAAATACAAAGATCTACGATGGAAAACAATATATTAAATTCTTTGTGTCCTTGAGTGTAAACTAACGGAAAGCCAAAATATTGTTTCAACAAAATAGAGAAATTTTGTAATGAAGTAGGAGAATTTTTTTATTTATTTAAACAACGTCCAATATAGTGGTCAGCGTTTCGCTTGTCTCTACCCACCGGCTAATCGGCTACACACTACGTGTCTGCCATTGTTTTTCTATAGGTGAAATGGCAAGAGAAGAGAGAGATCCGTGTGAACGGGTGCTGGTATTTAAACTAGAGTTGATTTTAGTAAGTTTGTTGAATTATTTATATTGAATATCAATAAAAAATATAATTATTTCAATTTAAATCATTAATAATACTGTATTGCAGGCCAACTTTGCAATACTTTCACACCTATTATGTTAAGTTTTAGGAGCCTCAAGCCCAGTGAACTGTACCTTCCCCTTTACGGCAATGCCACCTCTGAGTCAGTCGTCTCTGCGTCAGTTTACTTGCCGATGTTTATGGACACCAACTCCTGAAGATGAACGTTTCTGTAAAGAAGGAAAATCGAAGAGCGATTTTGCAACATGTAATACATTCAATATAAAGGACGGCTTCGATGGCTCAGATCTCGTGTGTCTGCAACGTCGCTGACCTCTCCAGTTTTCCAAAACCCGGGCAATGATTTGGTAAAATGGTCTTAGGGTTCGAGTCTCGACGATGCGGATTATTGAACACTAGCTACACAGGTAGATCAAATTCAGCTGGTATCTGGAGGAGAATTTTAGCAACCGGTTGCTCTGATGGGTAGAGTTCCTTGCTTTTTCCAATCAATACCAAGTGGAAAGCCGGAGCAGTACCACGGGCCACGAACAGTGCGCGATTCTTCCTTCCTCTTTCTTGTTCTACCCGCTCCAGTTTCAGAGTTACTCTTACATTCACATGCACTACCACAATTTTTAGGGGAGCTTACAATTAGAGCTTCTCGCGACTGGGGCGGGGCGGTTCCCCGCTGGCCCCGTCCCAGTAGCGATAAGTTCGAAGCTCCATACGGTGCCCCGCTGGGAGGTTTCTGGAGAGGACAACTCCGCCAGCGAACCAGTAGGTCGGTACCGGATCTCATGTTCTTGCAGAGCAACGAACATCACCATTTACTAGGATATAACATTCAATGCGCTTTTCTAGTGTAGTATATTAAAGTACCTCTTAATTTGAGACAATTAGTATAATTAGCGTAAAAATTTCACTTTTTACTCATCCCTTTGGTTTACATTCGACGTTTGGAGAGTCTAATCGGACCTCACCATCAAAATATCTAAAAATATTACAAATTAAATAGAGTGAAAATTATAACACTTCAAAATAATATATATAATAATCATCAATACAAAGTATTCTGAAACAAATTATTCTGAATTTCACAAAGAAGGAAAAGATTGTATATTCGTCCAAATGTTTCTACAATTGATATTACTAATTTCCAATTATCGCAGAAATTGGTAGAAAACTATTCAATCTGCCGCTATGGGAGGTTATATGCTTACATTGGATACACAGAAACCCGAAAAAAACATTGACATTTTCAATTTACAGTGAAAAATGAAAATATTTGGTTGTGTTATTACACATGTACTGGTGGAACGCCTTATGCATAATACTGACGTAATGTGAAACATTTATTAAGCGTTCACTCATAGTTTCTGAGAAAATGGTTGCACTGTTGGCTGCTTAAAATATTTTTTAAACTGAACAGGGAACATCCGGTCTAATTTTTCTATTTGAAATAAAGTTAGCATGCATTGATTGTTAATATATTTTTAATTACTCATCCCTTAACCTGCAAACATTCGGAAAGTCATCATTTCAAGGTCCTTTATACAAAATCATTTAATTCCCGGTATTTACACATTTCTCGGTTCCAATCATGGGATTTGTTTCCGAATACCCTTCAAGTTCACACTACGAGCAAGTTTTAGAGCATGAATGAAAATCATTGATAAGTATCTGAAACAAAAATAATTTATTGTACAAGATATCTAGATAGCACTGTTTCACGGAAAGTGACATTTCGTCCCGATGTGGTAAGAAATTCAATAATTCAAAAATTAATATCCATTAGTTTCCTGTTTCTAATAACGTTACTAATCAAAATAGTAAATTCGCCAGGAAATTGTTTCGGTCTAATATGTACACGTTAATGTACGAAACGTGCCTAGCCGCAGACCGCCGGACCCGATTGCCACCATAAAGAGGGATTATTTTCGTGAAATGGGAGTCTTATGGTAAAATCAATCGGTTCCAATAAAGAATGACCATTAATGGAGGTGACAGCTTAATCGCAGGTGGCCTTTTCAGCAGGTTTGACTGAATTTCCTAATCCACACAACGTAGATGGGGAGGGCCTACGTTTGAGACCCCAAAATGCTCAGCTCAGGGACTCAACAGATGTCACTGCAGTGCCTCTGAGCAGGAGTTCCTAGATTTCGAGACCCTGCGGATTTTCGACTACATAGTTAGATTCAATTTAGCAACTGTCTGGAGGAGAATTCTAGGTTGCTCTAATTGTTAGTTTTCAGTGGTTTCTCCGATCAACACTAAGCAATTTCCGAATCAGTACCCTAACAAACGGGCCACGGACCACGCGCGACCACTCTTTCCTTTTCCTTGCCTTATCCTCACCACTTACTTACACTTACACGCACTACACTACCATGCATATCACGAGATCAAACGGGAACTTAAAGCTTGTCCTAACTGAGTGGTGTCCGCTCGGGAGATACCTGGGTGAGAAAAATCCTCGCAAGCCAACCTGTAAATCACTGTCGGAAATCGCCGTTCAGCAAGGGAAGATCACCTCCTCCTAAGATTTATGAGTTCGAAGTTATATACTAGGAAAATAATTGTTTGTGAACGAGCCAGGATTTGCTGAATTGAAGTTAAATACAGTCTAATGTACAACAAGCAAAGCTCCAAGTATAAAGGAGGTAAATATATTAAATACCGCTCTTATAGTTTGTGATAATTGAGCATTATATGGAAAAAGTGCACAAAAACGTGTATTCGAACACAACTGGCATATCGCTAATTTAGAAATTTGTTTCCTGTTGCTTTCATTTTTTTGTATCCTTATAATTGTTTAGTATCTTTAAAACTTTATCTCTTGAAATGTCTCTGGATATCCTGGGTCCAGTGATCGTTTCTCCAATTAGCTGTAACGAGATATTTCAACTGGAAGAACCCATCAAATCCAAAAAACGAAAGAAAACCACACTCCGAGAAATCCTTATATGGAAATCTGATAGCCCGGGAGGAGTAACGACGCCCTATCATAAATTTACTAATGACAAAACAGATGGGAACAGAGCAGGCTCTTTCTCTGCGCAGACAATCAGCGAGGATTGGAAATGGGTGACCACGATATTATAGGCAGTTGGTACGATAAATCAAGCGTGAAGTTTTCTCATTAGTTCTTAATTGAGTGAACAAATAGCTGGTAAATAGTTAGCGAGTTATCAACTTCAAATTTAATCAGAATCTTATTTCAAGTAAATTATTCACTACTACAAGTATTAAACCAGAATAACATGTCGTTTGAAAAAGGTGATAGCGAATGTTGAAGATAATATTAGGAAAATATTTATTTCTTAGTAGGATGGTTGTTTAAAACAAAAATAGGAAACGGAAATATTTTTATGTGATAGTAGCCCCACCAATCTTTTGTTAGGTTTGCGGGTGTTTGTTACTCGCAAGTGTAGGGTATGAAATTTATAACGAATCGAGAAAGAATAGCAAGACATACAAATAAATGTAAAAATAATTAATAATCTTAAAATTAGAAAAGGGAGTTTTTGTAACGGAGTGGTAGTTCAATGTAGGGAGAAACCTTATGGAACAGTAATTAAAAGAGGTGTATTGTAAAGAAAGAGTTAAAGATTACCTGTGTTATATGTATAGAAATTAAGTCTTGTTTGTGTTATTGTTGTCTTAGGGAACTAGTTACAAGAAATGTGTATTGGCTTAGATAGAAGATTTTCTATTTTTTGTTTCTTTTGAGTGATAAAATTAACCTTGTAAAATTTTGTGTTGGTTCAATTTTGTGAAGCCAGATTTTGTACGTAAAGGGGTATTACCCACTTCTTAGAATTAAAAATTTCATTAGGTCATGAATTAATCAACAACAATTAAAATCAATTAGAATGACTTACTCAACGTGATAAAATCGAATAACAAATTAAATTCGATTAGAATATAAATTATCGCATGATCCAAATTTAGAAAGTCCTTATTTAGAAAATAAAACTTGCTCTGATGTAAGACGATCAGAATTTGCATAATATGCATTTGGTAGTAACACGTCTGTTAACGTGCGTTGAAATCGTTTGAATGTACGCCTATGAGATTGAACTCCTTGTATGGCTGAATTGCATCAATACTTTGTAGCATTATATTCATAACGACGGGCACCTGCAACCAAATTGATCCCTTTCTCACAGATATTTTATTTTTTATTATAATACTCTGTCTTTAGACTTTTCCAAACCTGAGCTGAATGTATTATTACTTAAACAAATGTTTAAAGATAGTGATATTAGTATGACGTGAATAAATGGAGGAATTGAATTCAAATGATGGAGCAATAATGGAAAGAGAGCCAGGAAAAGGGGATCACCTCAGATTTGAATCCCAATTCCCGCCGTGGAAGGCGAGTGGTCTGTCCACAACACCGCAGATGTCTACATCACAGTGGAAACCCGCCCCGCCCAACCCTATACGCCGAAAAGTGTTGCGTATCTCCAACATGCATGGGTTCGTGTGGTCAGACGGTCGGGTCGCTGAACGAAGAAGACCGCAAGCGGAAGGCGGGGCGGCCGAGCGAGACCCAGACGAAGGATGGCTGGAGACTAGGCAAACTGCGCGGGGAGTGTGAACGGACGTGGCGGCTGGCCGCCCGGCCGTCCGGGTGGCGGCGGCGGAGGCGTCAGCAACAGCGGTGGAGGTGGCGGTGGCGGTGGCGGCAGCGGAGGCGTCGGCGGCGATGCAGGCGGTGGTGACGGAGGCGGCGGCAGGCTGCGACGGTGTTGGCGGAGACGGTGGCTGAGGCGGAGACTGAGGCAGAGGCGGAGGCGGAGGCGGAGGCAGAGGCGGAGGCAGAGGCGGAGGCAGAGGCAGAGGCGACGGTGCAGGTGGTGGTGACAGAGGCGGCGGTGGGCTGCGATGGTGGCGTTGGCGGAGACGGTGGCTGAGGCGGAGACTGAGGCAGAGGCGGAGGCAGAGGCAGAGACTGAGGCAGAGGCGGAGGCAGAGGCGGCGGTGCAGGTGGTGGTGACAGAGGCGGCGGTGGGCTGCGACGGTGGCGTTGGCGGAGACGGTGGAGGAGGCGGAGACTGAGGCAGAGGCGGAGACGATGACCGAGACGGAGGCGGAGGCTGAGGCTGAGGCGGAGGCGGAGACGGGCTGCGACGGTGGCGGTGGCGGCGGCGGTGCAGGTGGTGGTGACGGTGGCGGAGAGGGTGGCGGTGGCGGCGGCGGTGCAGGCGGTGGTGACGGAGGCGGCGGCGAGCTACAACGGTGGTGGAGTCGGGGGCGGTGGCGGTGGCTGGCGGCGGCGGCGGCGGCGGCCGACGGTGGCGAGCGGTGGTGGCGGGCGGCGGCGGGAGGCGGGCAGACCGGACGCACGTGGGGCTCTGGCTGCGTCCGCGGCGTAAATAACTTCCCGGCGCTCCCCCTCCTCCTGGGCCCGCACCGTGAAGAGGCCTTGCGCTCCGAAGGACCTCTGCGCAAAAAGGAAACTAGCTAAAGATAGAGGACACTTTCTCGCATGGAGAGCTTTGAATAAGAAAACATGAATGGACGCTTCGATTCCAAGTTTCTCTCTGTAAACCTTTCCACCTCTCTTTTTGATGGCGCTAAAACGGAGGACGGGTTTAAAGCCTGACATCTGCCTATCCAGATGCCGGATTCTTCTACATTATGGGGATAGATAATATGGAGATTTGGTGGCGAATGAGGGATGAGGTCATGAGCGATCAGGCCATAGCTTAGTCCTACGGTTGGAAATTCGAACAGGTTGGGAAGGAGATAAGCGCATGTTTCGTGGCCTGTTGTTTCAAGTTCTACTCCGGCATCTACCTGAAATTAATTTAAGGTTATCAACTTATCACGGAAAAGACCGCTCAGTCTGGATGACGAAATCTGTTTCAGACAGATAAACAATTCGACCCTGATTCCAAGTTTATGTCTGACATTAATGAGACTGTTTTGCGGTAAACGGAAATTGAAATTACCAAACACACTTCACCACGGTAGTTCGATTCCATGTTTTTTCTGTCATATGTTTGGATAAAATTACAGGAATAAAAATGCGCCGTATGTATATGAATGGCATTGGAACGCTTTCCTTAATGCAAGCTACAAACTAGGTTTGTGTGCTGGAGCAAACGAAAGGGTAATCGAAAGATATACATTACAAACAGGAACCATTATTTCACACAATTCAACACGAGTAAAAACACTCATTACAAACACGTAACATCAAAATGCATAGCTCCCAATAACTTCAAAATAGCTTTGTCAATGATAGAATATTCTTGTACACGTGCAAATATATTTGACAACACAGATAACGGCCTGTGAGAAATCTACCTTCTGCTCAATTTAAATTCTACACAGTATAACCAGGTTTGTTGATATAATATTACAATATAGCTGGGGTGTATTTGTTATTCTCTATCATTAACCTATTCGAGATATGTGAAAGTCATAAAAAACAGAGAGCGATAGAGAAAACGAATTATGGAGAGGGAGAGAGAGAAGTCATGTATGATTAATTAAAACTGGGCACAAAATGCATCAGTGTGAATAGCGGTACAGTCTATTTTGAAGTGATTCAAATGAAAAACAAATAGAGCTAAAACATATTAAATACTGCTGGAACAAGAGCACTTTGCATACAAACTCTGTGAAATGTGATAGGCAATACAGATAATATCTTTTTTGTGTTCAACACAGATAGACTTTGCATTCAATGCAAACAGAGTTCGATGCCCTGTCTTTCATTCGCAGGCAAAGATAATATCTTTCTCGTTCCTAGCAATTTAGTGTTATCACTAGCAAACCACATGCTACTCTGATGGAAAATGACATAAAAACACGGAGATACAGTCCAATCGAAATATTTTAGTTAATAGGACACAAAAGTGTCCTTCACACTGCAGCATTACCATTTCATAACATGGAAAAATAAATTTAACTAACACTCAACAAGCCGTTATATAGAGATCGTGGAAGTGATTGAGGGTATTGCGACCACAACCCTTTTATGTATTTTTTGATGTGTAAAGCAATGCAACCCAATGTTTTCACAAATAATCTCGTGTTTTTAAATGAGTTATCTAAATTTAAGAAATTTATTTTTATTTTTCCAAACATTTCCCCCTTGTTCCGTCCGCTAACTTTTAACGAAGCTATAAATATTCGCAATCACCCTCAATATAAACGTCCGCACTCTATTTATAAATAAGTTTATTTTATTCCTGAAACATTATTGCTTGTGATTACTTTCGATACAGAGATCGAAAGAAACGTGGCAACGATGGAATATGAAGAGAGTTTAATGATATTTCATCTTTCTTATGGAGGGAAATATGAAAAAAACAATCCAAGTCAAGTTATGATCTAGTTAATTAGTAAATAAGTAAATTTAAATAATTAAAATGAAATAAAAGTAAAATATTATATGAACAACGGGCGTTAAATGGTTTAATGATCTCTGGGGCCAAAGACCCTCGGGCTTTTATTTGTCGCCGCTGCATCAACAGAACGCCCTTGATGCATAAATAACTATTACTATACGTTGAACTCTGTAGAACCGCGTAGTATGCTTCCAGGATTATTGCAGCTCTTCATTAATTATGTAGTTATTCATAACTCACTGTTGGCCGCTTCTGATTTATCTGTGCGAAAGTGATCGGGTTGCGTTTCCTGTCGTCCGCCAGCCGCGCCCGTTGAAATTCTCGGCCAGGAGCGGTACGTAGCCGGGGTGGAAGGGGGGTCGGGGGTCGGGAGCGGGGGCGGTGCTGTAATACGGCACGGGATTGGCGAGGATAATTGCTGTGCAGGAGGTGCCGCAGCGGAAATCAGTGCGCGATGCGGTGCAGGAGGGGGGAGCCGCCGGCAGCGTGGGGCCGGTATGCCGGGAGGACCTGGGCTGCGGAGCTGGCGGACGGCGCGAGTCGGTGACGAAGGAGGGTTGAGGGAGTGGCTCAGGGCATCAACTGATGTCACTGTAGTGCCTAAGACTGGGAGGTCCTGTGGTTCGAGACCCTATGGTAGCAAGGTTTTCGACACTGGCTACGTAGCTAAGTCGAATTCTGTCGTTGACTGTTCAAGTTCTGTCGCTTGCGAGGAGAATTCTAGCGGTCGGCTGCTCTGATCGGTAGTTGTCCGTGGTTTCACTGATCAACACCAGGCGAATGCAGGAACAGGATCCTACGAAACGGGCCACGCACCGCGCGCGATTTTTCCCTCCCATTCATTGTCCTATCTTACCCCTTATAAACACTTACATTCACTTCACTAACAAACATGCCGGGAGATCGGTCGGAGTCTAGAGCTTGACCCGGCTGCGGCGCTGTTCCGCTGGTGGGAGATACCTGGTTGAGGAAAACCTCGCTAGTTGACGGTAGGTCGGCCCCGGCGTCGGGTCTCGCCAGCCAGCGGGGTAAGATCACAGCCATCTCTCGAGTAAAAACCATGCACTACACTTACGGGACTAATGATCTAAGTCGTTGACGCGCCCGGAATCATTAATAATTAATTAATCAATTAATCACGAAGGAAGGTTGAGGTAGGGACGAAGGCGGAGCATGGGCAGACAGACGAGGGAGGGACGGGATTGGGGCAAGTGATGGCCGGGTAGCGTGAGAGAGGGCAGAAGCGGACCGAATGAAAGGCAGAAGTGAGGCGAGGGTGGGACGAGTGCGTGAGCAGGGCGAGGTAGAGGCGAAACAGAAGGGAGGCGAGGGAAAGTCGAGGGCGGGCTATAGCGAGCGGGACAAGGGCATGGAAGGATGGTGCAACGCAGAACGGACGACAGCGCTGCGGGTTGGAGGCGCTACGGAGTTGATGTAGCAGGGGCGATTTGAACTTACGAGCAAGGTCGGGGCGAGAGTGGCTCAGGCGCTGGGCGGGGAAGGGGCAGAGAGTGGTACAAGGGCGGAATGCGATCGAGGAGAAGGCAGGGGCGAGAGCGGAGTACGAATAGACACGCGAGTGAATAGCATAAGGATTGTGCAAGGTGTAGTGACGAGTGTGGGACCGGGAGAGGTGGCTCAGGGCATCAACTGATGTTACTGCAGTCAGTTAGGTCGAATTCATTAGCAGTCTGGAGGAGAATTTTGGCGGCCGGCTGCTCTGATCGATAGTTTTCCGTGGTTTCTCCGACCAACACCAGGCAAATATCGGAGCAGTGCCAACAAAACTAACAAACGGCCCACGGGCCGCGCGCGATCTTTCCTTTCTCTTCCTTGCCCTTTCGTCACCCCTCGCACACACACACACACACATACACATGCCGGAAGACCAGTTGGGAGCTTACAAGTTGTTCTGGCTGGGGCCGTGCTCCACGCGTGATTGGGGAAAATCCTGCTAGCTGACGGTAGGTTGACAACGGATCTCGCAATCCAGCGGGGGAAGACCACCGCCACCTCGCGAGGAAAAAACACGCACTACACTTACGGGACTAATGAACGTAGCATTTGACCCACCCGGAATTACTAACAATCAACGATCTCGGGAGACAAGTGAGAGCAGATGTGGGCCGGGCGAGGTAGCATGAATAAAGCCAAGGCCTGAGAGAGGGTAGGGATTTGTAATAGCAGACGCTGTAGTGGGAGAGGCGGTGGTAACGGGAGGCATCGCGGGCGATCAACCGTCGGGCGGGGAGGGGGATCGGGCGGGGATCTGGAGGGGAGTGGGTGCGGAGGAGGAGAAGGGGGTGCGCGCGCAGGCGGCGCGGCTCGGGCTGGCGGGCGCTGGCGCTGGTGCTGGCGATGGCGTTGGCGTTGGCGTTGGCGCCGCACGCCGAAGCGAACCGGCTGCACGCCGTCAGACACGTCAGCAAACAATGACCGGAGTCCAATTTCCAAACATCTCCCATGAAATATTACTCCGAACATCATTAGATCGTACGCACCAGCTTGGTCGACTCGCCGCCCCTTCGCATGACTGTTGCTACTCAGCTAGTTAATTTTCGCTGCTCGACGTACGAACAGGTTACAGGAACGTATTCGCTCGGTCATTGTCACGCGGTTTCGACTGGCCATTCTTGTTCGTTACTCGAACTGAACTGTAGTTCAACAAGCCAATGCGGGTTATTGCTGGCAAGCCCGATTCATTCTTGGGAACGATAGGAATAGTCCAAACAATCTTTCAAGGGAGAATCAGTTATTAATAAAAAACAGTTCCTCTTCAAATTTAAGACATTCAGATTTATTTATATTAAAATAAAAGTTCCAAGAAGTTTATAAACAGTCGAAACAATAAAATTTAATCAAAATCACATAATTGCACAGATGAATATTATACAGTTTTGGCAACTTTTCGGAAGACAGTTGTCCTCCATCATCAGGCCTTACAATGGATAAAAGTTACATAATGAACCATATGAATAAACAACATAGGCCTTGGCTGAATATAACTGATGTTGCTTGTTGACACGATGTATGGTTCTGAGCGTGATATATTAGTAACAAACATACTGAGGTTAACTCTTGATCCAAGTCTTGATGTGTTGCGTCGTCGGCCCATGAAGATTCTTGATGAATGAAGAGGTAGGTCGTTGCGGATGAACGGCCTCCATTTTAAAAACCACATTTTTGGAACTGGTGGTGATAAGTCTTATCAATACTTTAGACTGATACTAGCAGTCTAAAGTATTGATAAGTCAGATTTATTTATACTTATACATAATTGCGATTTAATTTAGATACAATATAAGTTGGCGTGACGTTTCTGCTACTACCTTGTAGCCATCTTCAGACGTCTGGTTAAAAGAAAAAATATTAATTTCCTAAAAATGTGTTGTTATGTTATGTTTTGCCTGCAGGAATAATCAATTTTTGAAAAATGTGCATACTTTATTTTTTAAACCTGGTGTCTCAAGATGGTTGCAAGGTAGTAGCCGAATGTCACGCCAATTTATGTTTATTAAATTAAATCACAGGTATGTGTATGTATAAACAAATCTGAATGTCTAGTATTTGAAGAGGAACCTTTTTTAATTAAGGCTATAGACATTCATCAGGAGAAGAGAAAAGTTTATGATAATTAGTTATGCTAATTACAATAATGTATGCATTTGGGTGATCTTTATTTCAGCTAGGTGGAATTATCTTCGTTCTAGCTCTACTTTCTCTTTAAAACGTAAACTTGCGGAGCGACAAGAGCATACAATTTCTTTCATTATTTGTAACGGATACACCCAATTATAATACTATTTAAACTTACAAAAGTGTTTCTAACCAGCAAATTTTTTCCACGCTGCACTTCGAAATCAGGCTCTTACATTTTGATCGCCCTGATGTTCCCCATACACCACCAGCTACACAGCTAGACTCAACCTTACGAACACTTTATAAATGATGTTGAATATTTGAATTTGCAATTTTCCAAAAAAATCAGATAGTTTTATTAACACTACTTCAAAACATAATTTTAACAAACTGATTTCGTCAAGAAAATCAATCACAATCAACTTCAAATCACAAGAAAATCAATCACAATCAACTTCAATCTTGTGGTTGTAGGAAGACGCCAAAAAATCAGTTTCTGCAATCTTCAAAAATACAGAGTTCAACAAAAATAGTACTTGCACCATTTTTAAGCGTACTTTGTTGTATTCCAGAAAATATTTAAAAAATTGGAGCAATTTTGGAGAAACTCTTTGTGTTAAAATTGTCTACGTTTCGCGCAGAATTACGCGAAAACTAATCATATTTTCAAAAATTTGTACATGATCTTATTTAAAGACCAATCTTTGTAAACCGGATTTCATTAAGAAATATAATCTCTATCTTGAATATTGTAGTTGTAGCAAGATGCTAAAAACGTTCAAAATTTTGCCAAATTTGCACATAAATAAACATTTCTATATTAAAAATAGTAACCGAAATTAGGGCCGCAGAACTCAAATAGTAGATAATGCATAATGCACAACCTTAACTTGGACTGAACAAATAATTTTTATTAACTCACTAAATAAATCTTCAGACTGAGCAGATACAGTATTACTATAAATATTAAATTAATTATCTCTACTTTATCATGTGTATCAGTTTCATTAATTAAGACAATTTAATACACAAAACTGCTTCACGTTGGAGGACAAAGTTAAACGTTACTTTTTAGCTGGGTATATTCAAGGAAATACATGGTAATACTTCATTTATATTTTGCAATTAGCAGTTCTTATATCCTTCAAAAGTATATTAGTTCAGCGAATTTTCCAGTTTCTATATATCTCTCAAAAAATACATTACTGAAAATTCTTTCATTGGCAAATCATCCTTCTCCTCACCGCTAGGCTGCTTTTACAAGAAATTTATTTAATACCGCTGAAGAATATTGCAGGTTACTTCATGTCAAACCAGAAACGCGCACACTGAGATGGCGCCATGGCCTAGTTTGGCCAGTAACGTCTGACTGAAATTAGACGGGCGCAAGCCCTGATTAATTTTGGCAGATATAGGTACAGATTGGAAGGTAAAAATCGAGGGGAGTCTTGCTTACAACGAAGGGTAGTAGATTTTAACATTGTTGCGACAAGTATTGTAATTAAGAGATTTGCATAAATCATACTATAATATATTTTTCTTTATTATACAACCTATATTAAATATAACAGTAAGTATTTAAAAAGAAAAATATATATTTTAAAAATGTAGACGTTAACACTTTGTGTTTATTTTCCATTGTGTTTATTGTCATTCGAGATCCAAAAATATTTTGTTTATACCACATAAATTAAATGGCAATATTACAATTAGCAGCCATGATATGAATTTCTCGGATTCACAAAGCGCACGATACAAATTAGCAGTGGTTAAATAATCCTCTCAGTCTGATGTGACAACAGAAACGAGATTCGGGAGTAAGTCAAACTGGGAAAGTTTTTAATTGTGTCGACAGATCTCCTTGGGGAAGGCCGGAGAGATTTCCGCGAAACAGACCAGAGTGGGGCCCATTTTCGGCCCTTTGCCGATCCATTCCCTTTAGGTAGTGTCATCCCGACAGAAAATCCGATAATCCCCTCGGGTGAACAGAACTCTGAACTGTGCAGCAGGCGCTGCGGAGTACCTCCGCCTCGCAAGAAGTTTAGACGAAGAGAGCGAAAACGAACTTTAAGAGCGGGGCACTTGCTATTCACGTGCAATGTCAAGATGAACGAACAGCAGAGTAACGGAACTATGATCGACTAATTTACTAGTCATCTAAAATGAATTATAGAACTTTGTTATTTGGTAAATGGCCATTTGAGTCGAACTGAGACATGAGCGATTATTTGGATACGTAATTTTGGGAAACTGCTGGTGTACGTGAACCTGAATATAATTGCAAAACATTACTTTACAAACTTAATGGTCACGTAAGTTTTTGTAAATAATCTATCAAATAAATATTTCATATGATACATTAGTTTAAATAATTACATTCTCAAACATAGTGTCTTAAAACTTTCTTACTATATTTACTCTTCACTTAAATTCCTTAGGAATTTCCAGGCGATGCCACGTTAAACCCTCGGCAAAACAGTCACACATCTTTAACTTACATCTTGAGTTTGTTGGGTTTTGTGATTTCCTTGTATGCTCACGATGTATTTTTAAAGGTCAGGGGGTTCTGGACGCAAAAGTATATTTGAAGGGGCTTTTTTTTTTTTTTCGAGGAAAGCGAGAAAGAGGCAGTGCTCCGGCAGGCGAATCCTCGCAGCTGGGGACGCATCCCGCAGCATTAATGCCGCCGGCGCCAGCCGCCCGGCGCCCGCCAGCGCCTGAATCACCACCCAAGCGCCGCACTGTGGGGCACGACACAGAATACTACACCAAACAGGGTCTTTATGCACCATGCATTTTAAGGGTTCTAACGAACGAGCGGCGAAACGAGAGCCTTTGGCACAAGGGATTTTGGTCGCCAAAGATCATTAGAACCAGATAACACCTATGGTACATATATAATTTTATACTTTACCTAATATTATTGATTTAGTTGTACTTCTTTTATTAATTAACTAGATGTTAACTTGTCTCGGTTGGTTTCTTTATGTTTCCCTCCCACAGTTCCCTTTCACAATTCCTTCTCATAATTCTCTCCATAAGGGAATATGTTCAATCATTCAACTGTATTGAATTGAATTTATGCCGTATTTTACGTGGCGAGACCCAGGTCATGAGGCTTGCTCTTCCGTCTGACCACGCAAATTCTGCAACGCTCCTTTCACCAACTAGGGAGGAAAAAGGTATTACTTGGGCGACGAAACAGTCAATTTGAATTTAGCTCAGAGGCGTTCATTTAGGCTTGAGAATCTTTGCATACAGTAAATCTACTAACATGGGACAGCCGGCTTTACTTCCCCTCCGAAGGAAGGCGTACGAAGGATTTTTTCTCCGTTAAAAATCCACCTTTAAGCCTTTAAAAAGCACGGCTTCGACCAGGTTTGAACCCACAAACTTAGGTACAACAGTCCGATACGCTAACCAATACACCACCGACGCCGCAAACTATTTTCATCTTTCCCTCTCCACCACGATCCTTTCGGTCTAGGTAAGTTATGCAGTGCATATCGAGCCTCGTATCGAAGGCACAAGTAATAAAGTATCATTTATATAAAATACTCATCTTTGAAGTTGAAGGGAGAGCCAGTACTTCTAGTTTCCGAGCATGTCACATGTTGTGATAATTAGTCCTCTAAGTGTACTGCATGTTATAACCAGGGAGATGGTGGATTTCCTCTCGGAGACGCAACGCCAATTCACGTGTGGGCTGCAGGATAATCCCCCCTCCAGGCATTTCCCGGCAGCGCGGCACCCTCCCGCTGGGACAAGCGCTGGTCTCCCTGCATGTGCTACAAAATATTTCGTGAAAATGTGTGTGTGTGTGTGTGTGTGTGTAAGGAGATTGAAGAGGACAAGAATGCGGAGGGAAAGTTCGCGCTGTCCGCGAATTAGGGCAGATATGACTGTGCAAAAAAGTATTGTATGCAAATAGGCACTAAGTAACTTTTTCGAGATCGGAATACTATTATTCGTACTTTGAACTGAATTAGGTTCTGCCTCTCTGCTCCTCGTTTCGCAGACAATATTACGCGAGAAAACACCATTTCTAGCACTTGAATCGCAATCTATTATTTTCATTATAAATGTATGGTGTACATTTTTATCGCTAGTACTTGCTAGCACTTGTACGATGGTAACTGGAGTCATTACGCACAGAAGGTGTTCGAAGTTTTACATAGATTAGACGTGCAATATTCTTTATTGGAGCAGAAGTTTTAAATCAAGGAGCGGAAGCTAAGGTGTTTGTGCGGCTGTTCAGAAGTCCTCGGTAGATTTAATTAGTCGATTGTTACATTGATTATAAATGGGAATATTTAGATCTCGTTCCGGTGTTATGTTTAATAATACCAAAATGAATTCGAATCTCGGTCAATTTTGCATGGCAAATTTAGCAAGGGTGATTCATCACGAGCAATGAAATCCTATTAAAGTATTCGATTAAACTAAACGTATAGGCGAAGAGGAATATAAAGTGTCCAATAGTGAATCTTGAGTGAAATATACGAAACGAATTAGCTTCCATGGTGGTAGCTGATATTTTGCGGTAATCCATGATTGTAATTGGACGTAAGGGATAATCAACCACAATTTTTAAGTTTAAATTATTTATTAATTTAGTATATGCCCAAAGTCGCTTTCGGGATTAAAATTTCCCATCTTCAGTGAGTCTCTAGCGACAAACGGAAAAATGAGAGATAAAAATGAAGAAGGAGCAAAAAAAGAATACAAATGAATTGAGATAATAATGCATAAATAAAATAAAATAAAAAATAAAAAGTACAAATCACTTATTGCCCCAAGTAACATAAACATTACTTACTGCCCTAATTTTAAAACTCTTCAAAAATCCTAATTTTTCTACCTTGAATGAACATTCTTTAATTAAAAGCAGTCCTATATTAAATCTTTTTATTGACTAGCCCCCCCCCCTACATACGTTTCATCTTATTTCCTTAAAAATGCTTCACTTTGTCACTAGACAAAAAAATGGAACTTTTAATTAAAAAAACATTTAAGTTTTCAATTCCTAATTTTCTACTCTGTATGTAACTTACATTAAAATAGTCTTATTTCAAATCTTTTAAATAGTTGTATTGACTAGCCCCTCTCCCAACTATCTTTAAGTAAAAACTTAAAATTCTTTACTTTGCCAATTAGTTTAGACAAACTTTTAGAGAAAATTTTTAGAATCTACTAATTCTGAATTTTTGAGCCTGAAAGTACTTCCCATTTTTAGAATACAATCCATGTTAAAAAAATGTTTACGAGTAGGACCTTCTCCTCTTCCACCCCCCCTCTTGAGTGCACTTCCACCTCACTATTCCACAATATGGCGGCCACCTAGCCGTTGCCTTTTTTTTTTTTTTGGCTTTCTTCTTTTAAAACTTGTATCCTGTTTAATTTGGTGTGATACACATGGGGCAGTAAGTAGTTTGTATTTTTTATTTTATTTCATTTATGCATTATTATCTCAATTCATTTGTTATTATTATTATTACTATAACAACGAATACGATCAACTGTGATAATATCCTTCCCCTTTTTTTAAAAAATGCTGTGTCGCTCCTTCTTTGCAGATTTGTGCTTTACCTGTGAGTAGGTAACTTTCCAATTGAATCATAATCATGAATGCTTATAAAACAGAATGTTCTCCATTGTGATTATGTACTCTTAAAATGTTCGTGAACCCAACCAATCTAGCGAAAATATATGAATAGAATCTGTATTATTTGATTTTTGACCAGATGTGTCGAATCGTGCCCCTTTGTGTGTCGGTCCGCCTGGAACACATTGCACGGGGCTCCCGCATCTGTCACCCTCTAATTTTAGATCGCTTGATACGCTGAAAGCCAGTACACGAAAATAATGAAGAAGATATATCTCAGGGGAGAAAACAACCAGATTGTGGGAATTAAGTGCCGACCAAATGGGTCGGGCCACAAGAAAAATAAAGTGGATTTTACATTTAAAATTGATGTTTTCATTCACTTCGCCAAAGGATATTAGATATTGATATCTACATTGCACATTTATTACGCTCTTGTTGTTGAGAAAGGATATTTTAAAGTAGTACGTTTCCAGATAACAATACACAGCTGGCTGGTAATTTAAAGTGAGCAAAATAGCGACTCTGTGTAAAAAGTATGCAAAATTGTACATTTCAATAAAACTAGAGTAAATCTTTTTCATTTCAAACAAACTTTTAATGTCCCCTGCACTATCAAAAGAACACGTAGCAAACATTCGATAAATGCCGGAATAGTTCATTTTGTTGTAATCCACTGGATAACACCCACTGATAGCTTAAGCCCCTGTAATTTTTCACACGAATGAAGTATGATTAACAGAAACTTCGCACTTGAAAAATATTTCCCCTGGTGCATACTATGAAATTGTGAAATTGAAACATCATGTATTAGAAACCGCCCATGAACGTCCCCAAAAACGTCCCTCGAAAGCGCAAGATCCCATCACAACCACGGTCTCTAGCCCCTGCGATCACCCCGAGACCCCGTCCCCGCCAGCGAGCGTCGCCCGTCCGCCTTCCCGGCCGGCGCGGCCTTTGCGCCGGCGCCGCGCGGGGCACGTGATAAATTCCGGCGCGTCTTCGGGATGATGGCATCGCACATACGGCGAAGACGCCGCCGCTGCCGCCGTCACCGCCTCCTCCGCCCCCGCGCGGGAGGCGCGGCGGGTCGGCGACCGGCGGCCGGCGGCCGGCAGGCCGGCGCGGCGTGGCCAGGGCGGGGGCGGGGGCGGGCCGGTGGGGGCCGACGCCAAGTTTAGCCGTGGCCCACACCCACCGCCGCGGCCGTGACACTGAGAAGCCTGCTCGCGCCCCCTCGCAGCCTCGCCTTCGCGCCCCCTTTTCTTCTGCATTGGGGTTGGGAACCAAATTTTCATGTGTCCTATATATAGATACATTTATGTATTTATTTTTAAGTCATTTATTTCCTGTCAAAAACAGTGAAAATGTTAGTGGCGTTTGTGGGTAATAAGTTAGAGCAAAGTCCAGTAAAGCAAGGGACTGTCTCAACGTTCTCAAGCAATGAAGGGATACGGGAAAGATAACTCGATCGAAATGGGTGCGAAACACCCAGAAGTATTTCACAACAGTTCTTAGAGACGAAATAAGCCTTTTAGAATTATGAGATACAAAAATTTATTTTGTATTGCATTTAGAAATTGCATATCATTTTCATTAACCATATTCAATACTGTATCTATTTCTAAGTAAATAGTTACTCAGCTGAAGATATTTTACTTACCGTTTGAAACTGTGTATCAAATTTAATTGTTTAATGTTACGTGGAAATATGTAATATGTAAAATTCTGCACACGTGTTTCACTTATATGAAGTATTTGCAGTAAGTTCTTCATACTGACATCTGCAAAATATGATTCCTACGTATTGTGTTATGTGTATTAAAATGAATCGCATTAAAATAAGTCATCGCAGTTGGTCAAACGACGAAGAAATTTGGTAGATACTGGAATAAGAGTTTATCAAGAGTACGTTTAACATGATCATATGTAAACAACAGGTAAAAGATTCTTCTCTCGAAACAATTAATATCGATATGCCATGCCTGAGATAATATGACTTATTGTCAAGGGGAATGTTTCATTAGATTGTACCTATAACAAAATGTGCAAAGTGCAATTTATGAGTTCAACCATCACGAATGTGTAATAAATAGAATCAATTTTAATTAAAAAATAATGTCGGTTTATCATGCCTATAATTTTTATGTATATCCATCACAGAGAGTACAAACCTATTTTGTATAACTTCATATCCGATCATTAAACAGAAGTAATGTATGTATTTATTGATAATTTGTTTAAAACTTATCAACATTTTTGACAAAATAATGTAAAACAATCCTTATTTTTTCAAAAGAGATAGACACATGCTTGATGGTTCATGATGTATATTAGAATCATTAGCGGGAAGTAAAATTTGATATCAAAATGAATCATCTACTTTCATGATTTTTCTTTGAAGTTGTACGAAACATGCTTGAAATCATGTCTAATTTTGAACATTCATGAAATTCTATTATTTGCAAAAGTGCGCGGATCTGTCAAGAATGAATCCAAAATCAAGATGTTTCACACAAGTTCAGAACTAAAATTAGGAATAATAAGTATTTTCATTTAGAATAAAATTGATATTAAACTAGCTATCAATGCAAAAATAATTTTATCAATATATTTGTACAAATATCGATCGTTTGCACTGTTAAATGTTTGATACACTACGAATATTTAGTTACATAGAGTTAAAAATTACTCTTATTAATCTTCATGGGAGTCATAAGCATTATGTTATTCTTTGAAATGACTGAATAGTGTAAAAATATACAACAATAAACAGCTAGAGTGTATAAATCTAGTCGCATATGTGACAAATACTTGCAATACGGAAATATTTAAAAAGAAATCTAACTTCGCAAGACATGAAAACTAGTGCGACATGCTGCTCGGAGAAGAATATTCTACCCTACAACAAGAGAAATTAATCGATTAACCACAACGCGAGAATGGCAGCGAGAGTTTACGGGAGAGAAAATACACTGCAACACGTGAACGATGGTGAGACTAACTAAATAAATACATTTGAAGTCTAACTAGTCAGAAAAGTATGAACTCAAGTGGTTAGTTGTTCATCCGATTAACAATCTGATTTTAAATAGATGGCGAGAATGGTCGGACTGCACTTGTTTCTTCTCTTTATTTTGTTTGCCATTGTTTGTTTAATGTACAAATATGTATTGTGGGACGTACAGTGGGGAGAAATACAATCTGTGCACTTGATGCATATAGTTCTTTTAACTCTTTTTACAGCCGTCTCTTGGCAATAAATATAAACCGTAATTGGCTCTTTCAGCGTTAAAATTGCAAATCGACTTGTTCCACCCGATCGACAAATCAAAATTTGGAAAATACCCCAGGGGATTCACGTAAAGTACCGCCTAAATTAAAATATCGGTTTCAAATTCAAGGGGCCGCGACATCAGCCAGATCGATTGGAGATGCACAATTTTGGAGAAAATCGGCTGAACGGTTTAGCCCCTAGCGTTGTTGACAGAGACAGACAAAGAGAGACGTTTTGCCGTCCCTCGATTTTTCGGTATTAAGGATCCACAAAACATGGACTCTAGCTACAGCATGTGTTAGAAGATTTTTTCTTAATTTAGCAACTGGATTCATCCACTTTTTCCTTACCGGGGCCTTGTAATAAGAGTTTTTCTGCCGAAAAATTTGCGCAGCATTCGATAACTTTCTCACTACTCTATAGCGAGAAAGTAAAAATATCGCAGGTCTCATTGTCATTGAACTCTAAATTTTCGAATATTTCAAAATTTCAAAATTTCTTCGCTGCCTTCCTTCAACTGCAATATTAAAGAGAGATATTTCATCCTTCAGGAAATAAGTTTCAATGTAAATGTTTAAATGAGGTCATGTACCATTTTTCCAAAATGAGTAGTTTCCGCGTAATTTTTCCTTAAATATAGGCAATTAAATAAATTTTATCTTAATAAACAGCTCCAAATTTGTTGTTTATTTTTTCTCGAATAGAGCAAAGTACGACTATGATAATGGAACTTGGTCCATTTTCCTAAATTAACATTCCAAACTACATTAGTGAGGAAAGTGACGTTTTCCTTAATGAAAAAGATTCTTCAAAGATAGATCTTTAAAAATGCACCTGAATATTTTTTTGAAAATACGATTAGTATTCGTTCAATTATTTTTTGAAATAAAGACAATTTATAAATTAATTTTATGCCACAATCTGTACTTATGTATTAAACAGAAAATATTTAATGTTGCAGCAAGAGAGGCGAATTTTCCGCAAAAAAATATGGATTGGAAGGCTCTGATATTGAAAAAGTGATAAATGTGTTCGTAAACTACTTCATTAGACATGTTGTGTAATCATAATCAACATTTTGTAGCTTCTTTACACCAAAAAATTGGTTAATGGCAAAATGTGCTTGTCCGTCTCCCTAAGTCAACGGTAGCACCTAAACTGGAAGACTATTTTCACAAAATTGATAATCCTCTGTCGATCTAGCCGCATTCGAGGCCCCGCAAAATTGAAATGGATGTTTTGATTGTGGGGGGCACTTTAAAACTTAACAGCGTTTTCAAAATTTGCTCCGAAATGACTCCAATTATTTTTCCCTCGGATATATCAAAGGACTCTTAAAAATGGTGTAGGTTTTATTTTCGGCTAAGTCTGAATCTTCGAAAATTGCAAAAGTTCAAAAATGTTCGTTATCTTCCTACTTCTACAATATCAGCAACGAAGTTTTATTTCTCCATAAAATCTCTTATTAAAACAGATCTTAAAATAATGTTACATACAGGTTTTTGAAAATATGAGTCATTTTCGCATAATTTTGCGTAAATTACACGCAATTCCTTAATAATTATTTTCTCAAATGCGGCTACAATTTGTTTCCTTCCTTTCACTTTTTTACCAAATGTAGCATATGACACTAAAAACATTGTGTAGCACTAGGTGAAATTTCTGTATTTTCGAAAATTGGAAAATAATATTGCAAAACGTTAATATTTACGACAGAATTTTTTACTTAATGACATTTGTTCTACAAAATTAAATCTTTAAATAGGTTCCAAAACATTTTCAATACGTTTCAAAACGAAACGTCTTTAAATACGTTTCGTTTAAACTTCACGTTTTGCAAAAACGAGAAGTTTTTACTTAATTTTTTAAGCTAATGCAATGGATAAATATGTGAGAACTTCCTCCAAGTTTTTCTTTAATAATTCTTTGGAGAGAGAGAGAGAGACAGACAAACAGACAGACAGACAGAGAGAAGGACAGTGAAAAAGATAGGACTTACTTTTATTTAAATCTCTGAATTTTCGAGAATTATATTACAAGAAATAAGAGAAACTGGGTGCTGAAGAAGAACCAAAAGTTCTATTCTTTATAACTGAAAAGATACACGAAGTTTAAACAAAAGAAATAGAAGAGATTGTACCCAAAGTGGCACATTAACTTTTCCGTTCGTTTTCTACTTTTACTTATGATATATTCTAATGTAAAATTTGGCAACATGACGTTTCATCACGCAACCAAATATCATGTTGAAAAATTGCCTTCTATTTTAAACCGTATCTATAAAGCTCTGTCAAAGTGTAAACTATTGGGCTTAATGTAAATACGTTGCTTTGTGTTTCATGGCGACACGTTTTAGAAATAAGCTCTTCAATGATTGTCCTGATTTTGTAACTCCTTTGTAGAAAAAGTGAAAAGAAAATCGCATTCTGCACAGTGTAAAATTCCCTTGAATGATTCATTTATTAAAAGGGGTTTCATGCTATTGCTTTTGAAATGCTTTACATGAATTTGATTTCACAGTAACGTCAAATTAATGAGTAACCTTGTTTCATATCTAATCGCTTTGAATGCATTACAGACAGACCTTTCTAGAACCACGCAAACCTCGAGTTCAACTCTCCGCTATAACGTCGCATTTGACGAGTCTTTTTAATCTTCTTGGAAGGCGCGTTCGTTCCAGTTCCGGTAAAATGAAGTGTGGTGGCGATTCAACTGGCGAAGAAGGCTCGCTCTTGCCGAAAGAGTGTGCGGCCTCTCACTGGGGGGTCCTACCGTTAGAGTCGCGACGGTGGCAGGATTTTCGACACTAGCTACCTAGCTAGGCGAGTTCAGCCAATGTGTGGAGAAGATTTCTAGCGGCCGGCTGCTCTGAACGGTAGTTTTCCGTAGTTTCTCCGATGAACATCGGATGAAAGCTGGAGCAGTACACTAGCCTACAGACTATGGATCGCGCACGGTCTTGGATAGATTTCTTACAGTTCGCTGTGAGCTAATGGCCGGTGACAAACATGATAACAATTACAATTAGAACAATTACAAACATTTACAATTCGAATTATCATTGGAATTAGAGGGTGATATCCTATTTAATTAATTTCTAGTTATCTCTAAATTGACTTCTAGTTTAACACTTCAGTTCACTATACTACACTCCCTTTTTTCCATTACACTACACTTTATTGTACAACGGACGTGTCAATAATAATAATAATAATAATAATAATAATAATAATAATAATAAATATAATAAAAATAATATACGCAATAATAATAACAAAAATTGCACCAAAGCTAATAATAGTGTTAACAATAATATTTATATCAGTAATAATAACAACAGTAACAATAATAATAACAATAATAATAAATAAAACTGTCTCAGTATTGTTAGTGATGATCTAAATGGAATGAAGAATATTTTTAAATTTGACTACATTAGAAGGAAGAGCCTCTAGTGCAGTGGTTGCCAACTCAATGCACTGTGACGTTACTGAATCTGCTCTCTTGCTACAAACGGTTCCGCCGGGCAAAGGCAGAGCTCGACGCGGCGGCAAGCCCTCAGTGTTCCAATGATGGTACGGAATTGAGAGAAAGAGGTTCGCTTGGAAAATCGATAATTATATTTTTAACTGGTAATTATTATCGAAAATCTTTGATTCAATAACAATATGAAGGATTATTTAATAGTACATACATTATTACATAACTCAAAACAATATCCGGCTCCTTATCATAACCAATGCTGTAATTCCCCTATTAGATTATTCCATTCTTCTATTAGATACATTTTTTTGAAAAGACAGTTTTAACATTTTGGGACAATAATATTTTAAACAATAGTAAATAATATAATCAATTAGTTCGATCTGAAACAATAATTAATGTTAACAAATAGGTGCGGGTAGTGGTCACGTGAAAGAACTTTGACCCCAGGCTTGATTATTTTTTATGTACAGTTTTGTTTGAGAATGTTGAAAATCACGAGGATTTTCAGAATATTTTTAATAATCTTCAATCAGCAGATTCCTTTGCTCATCCCATGAGGCCTATGACAATTATCAGAATTTATTTAATCTCACATAATTTTCTGGGTTGAAAAGCTACGTAATGCATCTGTAGGTTGGACATTTTAACATACTTCTTTAGTTCTTTGGAACACACTAAACACTTCGCCACTAGCCTAGTATCTACAAAAGGAAACCTTTCTTCCCTAGCAGAAATAAAATTAACGGGGGGTAGATGTTTTCCCACTGGTGTTGCCTGAAACACCGGCAAAATTCCACTGCCTTCGTTACAGGTGACCGCCGTCTGCCTCTCCCTCCCGTCCGTTTTTGCTCGGGCTTCTTCCCATGCGCCTTATCTCAGAAAGCAAAACAGCTCCGACGTCATTCCTTGTCCAGTTGGATATCGCTGCACTAGTGCTTTTGTAGGTAGTTCCAATCTACTATAGTGCAATCACAAAGGATAACTTACCTAGCCCAGTTCTTTGCTTTCTGCAACATATTTTCTAAGGATGGCCTCTTCTGCTTTATAATCTGGATTCTGTAATATTTTATTGATATTTGCCCATGTTGTGTCTCCTCTGTATGTCTTGTACATTAAGCACAAAAGTGCCCGTTCCCTTCTCTTAGATAAAGACTCTCATTTTCATCGTTCATCAACAATGCGCCCATGATTTACAAACTTATGGGCCAGTTTTTTAATTTTATCTAACGCCTCAATTTACCCTTTTCTATACGGGTCCCAGCATGCCGATCCGTATTCTAAAATAGGACGAACAAGTGTAGTATATGCAAGGGATCGGGCATTCGGACAATTTTTACTTTCTCGCCTTACGAATACTTCGTAAGACGAGAAAGTTATGTAATCGTGCGCCGGAAAACGGCTAATTTTCACCAGAAAATCTCTTATAACTGGAGTCTGGTGAGGAAAAAATCGATAAAATCTGTTGCTAAATTTAGGGGGAAAATCCTCTACTTCTTGGTGTAGTCAAAATCCATGTTTTGTTGCTTCTTGATACTGTAAAATCGACTGACGGCAAAACGTCCGTCCGTCCGTCCGTCCTGTCTGTCCTGTCTGTCCTGTCTGTCCTGTCTGTCCTGTCTGTCCTGTCTGTCCTGTCTGTCCTGTCTGTCCTGTCTGTCCTGTCTGTCCTGTCTGTCCGTCTGTGGTCAACGCTAGCGCCTAAACCGTTCAGCCGATTTTCTTCAAAACTGATATTCCCCAATCGTTTTTATTAGTGTCAAGGCTCTTGTTTAGAAAACGCATTACAAAGTGTAGCGCTCTCCGGGATTTTTTGACCGCATTGTTAATATGATGCGACCAACCTAAGTCGCTTCGCAGGACCAAACCCAAATACAGCTTTTTACACGTGGTATAACACTAGTTCCTAATTCATAATTGGAGTGTACATTCGAGCTAGAGTTGCCTAAAACGAATTTACTCTTTTTCGGATTTAATTCCATTTTATTTCTGCATGCCCATTTCCATTAACAGTTAGAAACGAGTAACAGTAAAGAAGTGTTTAACGTTCTGTAAAACATTTTTATCCGCAGACAAGCCAATACTCCTATGTATTATGCAATCGGCAAAAAGTCTCTTTCGATTTTATTCCAGTTGCAATGTTGTTAATGAACGTTAAAAATAGCAATGGCTCTAACACACTTTACTGGGAGACCCCAGAGGCTTCATTGACTTTTGATGAATATTTATCATCTATTCTGAGTGCGTCCCGTACGAAATTCTTTTATCCGTAAGATTATTAGATGATCTAATCCATTTTCTGACAATTTTGCAATTAAAAGGCCATGTGGAACAACATCAAATGCCTAAGTAAAATCGAATATTACTGCATCGACCCTACTCCTCTCGTCTAGTAGATCTGCTATGCCCTGACATAAAGCATTAGTCTGCCTGTCGCACGAATACCCATGGCGAAAACCGTATTGATTTTCAAATAGCCAATCAGTTTTTTTTCTAAATTCATCTAATTTACTCTTCAGTTAAGTGATCCATCTGCTTGCATACGACTGATGTCAAACTTCTAGGCCTATAGTTGTTAACAACCCTTCGGTCTCCTCCCTTGTGAATCGGTACTCCAATTGCCTCCTTCCAATTTGAGGAATTATATTATTATTATTATTAACAGTAATGTCCATTCGTCGCGCATGGTAAGGAATCATGTCTTCCCCTCCCAGTTGTAGTATTTCTCTTAGTATTTCATCAGGACCTACAGATTTATTTCTCCTAATTTTTGCAATTCTTTTTCTAATATTTCTTGCATAGACTCGAAATATTTCTATTACGGGTGTTGTTTCACTTACTGGGATTTGATCCTTCGGCTTGAACACAGATGCGTGGTGTCTATTTTAACAAACTGCCTTTTCACTTTCATTTGCAATTAACGAACCGTCTGCTCCGCAGATCGCTGGAATACTTTTTTTGTTCCCTTTCTTATGTCTCACATACCTGAGGAAATTTTGCCATCAGGTCAATCAGTCGTTTAGAATTTATTTAAAGTAATTTTCTGGATATGTACCTTTAATGTTAATATAAGTCTTTATATAATTGTAGAAAATTATTTTCCTGTGCCTTATTTATATTACGTTTACTATATTCTTTCCTAACCTGCCTTTTCAGTCGCCTCACTTCTTTGTTGTACATAGGATCCGAGTGGCACCGTAGTTTCCTGGTAGGCACAAATTTTAGTAAACTTTCTGAAATGATGTTCTTAAAATTTGTCCATATCTGTTCTTCAGTATATCCGCTAGAAATCCAAGTGCGAAAATTGTTTTTCAAATATAATTGCATGTTCGTGACATTTTTTCTGCAAAACTGAAAATTGTATTTCTTTTACAAGATCATTTCGCTTACCCCCTCTGCAAATTTTTAGAAGGACCGCTTTGTGATCGCTAATTCCAGGAATTAATTCACAGGCAAGAAGTTTGTCCACCAGTCTAATAAGGAAAATGTTTAGTAAAGCTTTATCTTTCCTTCCTCTTCTTTGTCCTACCGTCACCCCTTACTTACGTTTCCACTTACATGCATTACACTACCATACATGTCGGGAGCCCAATCGGGAGTGTAGAGCTCGTCCCAGCAGGGGCGGTGCCACGCTGGTGGGTCATGCGTGGCTTGGGGAAGACCCCGCAAGCGGACGTGTAAGTTAGCGCCAGTTCTCGCCATCCAGCGTCGGCAGATCATCGCCACCTCCCGTGCTAAAAGCATGCACTACACTTACGAGACCAATAATCATATACTGTGATTTTCGTAACTTTGTCACTGACAGAAATAAGCTGTTCACGGTTTCATCCAATCGGGAGCTTGAACGTCACCATCGTGAAATATAAGCTCCTGATTGGATGGCAGCGAAACAGCTGATTCCTGGCAGGGACAAAGTTACGAAAATCGCAGTATAGCCATGGACACGCCCGGTCATCCGAAATATGGCGTGAATGAACCGGCGGAGTGCGGGCTACAGGCCGGTGGGGCGAAGCGCCCTTGGGCCGGCGGCGGTGCCAGAGGAGCGCTCCGCGTGAGCGGCCGCGCGTCATCCCTCCCCCTACGCACGGCCGCCTCGCGAGGCCCTGTCATCGCCCCCCGCGCGCCGATCGATAGCCCCCTCGGTGCACGCCCCTTATGCCGTTCGCAAGCTCTCCCTCCGGAGCGCGTGGCCGCGCCGCGGCCGCTTCGCGGAAAGAGCCCCGCACGGCAGGCGGCGGCGCGCGCCGCCCGCGAGGGAGACCGGCACGCTGGATTACAGACGAGGAGCAGAGGGCGCGATGGATTTATCTATGTATTTATTACTTTGTATTTCCGTGCGCGTCTATGGTCTTAGTTTATTTAATCATCAAATTTAATGTTTAAAATTAAAATTCATGCAGATTTGTTAAATAATTATGGACGCGAGGGAGACGGGCAAGCTGGATTAGAGACGAGGAGCAGAGGGCGAGTGGATTTATCTATTTATTTATTTATTACTTTGTATTTACGTGCGCGTCTATGGTCATTAGTTTATTTAATCATCAAATTTAATGTTTAAAATTAAAATTCATGCAGATTTGATAAATAATTATGGAGGCGAGGGAGACGGGCAAGCCGGATTACAGACAAGGAGAAGAGGGCGAGATGATGGATTTGTCTATTCATTTATATATTTATTACTTTGTATTTCCAGGAGGGCCTATTGTCATTAGTAGGGGGCGGATTTCGATGACCTAAAACATCGCTAAAATTATCAATCAAATGCCCTTAAAATGTTTTTAAAATACCCTAAAAACAAACAAAAATGACGTAAAAATGTGATGAGCACCAGTTCGGTTGAACAACACAAGCTGTTGGGTACGTTACTGATGCAATCGAGGCTTCCTCCATTCATTCAAGTGAACTCAGTTTGCGAATGTTTGGTTTGGACTGTTCTTTATCAGAAAATCTGCCTTTAATTATCCCGAAATTAGCCTAACCGCCAATAGCGCTGATAGGCGCCTCAGGAACGTTATTTTACATACTCACAACGGCTGACATTACAATTTATGAGCGTAGAAATCTAATAGGATACTCAGAAATTCCTTGGAGAGCATCTGTTGTATCTCGTAAATATTATTTGAAGCGAGTACCATTAAAATATTAAAATCGATTAAATAAGCGAAAATGCGTTGAAATTGTCGTGAAGAGGTGAAAACAACTTATTACTCGAAATCGACGAAAAATAAAAAGATTTAAAAAATGACTTGACAAAAGAAAATTTATTATTTCCTTTTGTCGTGACATAAAATGAATGTATATACTAAACGGAATTCTTTTAAAGTGAAAAGAAAAACAATGACATTTCGTAAAAATCCGCCCCTTAGTTATTAGTCACATACGTTTACTGTATGTTGTATCCCTGAAAGTGGTGGTGTACCTTCCCACACAGGAACGTGATATCCGGCACCGACCTACTCCTCGGCTTACAGTTTCTCCCTCTGGGTGTCTCCGCGATCTGGATCAATCCCCATCTGTTTGGACAAGTTAAAAGCTCGGGATTGATCTCCTCACACATATGGTAGTGTAGTGCAGGTTGCGAGTGTATGGAAAAGTATCGGAAAGAAAACAAACACGTGGCCCGTTTATTAACGAATTGCTGCGACATTCGCCTGATATTGATCGGAGAAATCACGTAAAACCACCGATTAGGGCAGTCGACCGCTATAATTCTCCTCTAGGCAGCGGTTGAATTCAACCAAATTATTTCCGGGTATTCAGTCGCCGGAAAGGAGGGCAGAAAGGAAGAGCAGCACGGTGGAAGCGGAGGGTGAAAGCGGATGACGAAGGAAGAGGATGGTCGCAGAGGAGAGCAAGAGATGGAGGCTGGAGCGACATAAATTCTGTTGGGTTCTGGGGATGGGGTCGGTGGGCAGAAGCTAGGGGTTTGAGTGAACCTGGTGGGGGACGGAAGTGGAAGAAGCGGAGTGCAGGAACCGGAAATCGACATTGCCGAACGGAATACAAAGTACAAGGGCTGGCTTCAAAAATGGAAAATAACAACTAACTCTAATAAATGCCAAGCAAAAGCATTTTCACTAAAAAATTAAAATAAATTTACCCTTTAATTTTAAACAATAAAGCAATAAAATGGTTTCCATCTACAACCCCGGACAAATATTTAGGACCTCTAATTGACAAAAAATTAACATGAAAAGATGTTTCAAAAATAGCAAGCAATTCAATTATTAAAATGTTAAAATTATATCCCCTGCTAAATAAAAATTCTAAAATTAAGATATAAACATCATTATCCATCTTTAGATACATTATTCGGCCCTCTATTACAAATGCCTGTCAAATAGGGCCCCTACCAATTTCAAAAAAATACTAGTCATTCAAAATAAATTTCTCCGGTGGACCTGCAAAGCTCCCTGGTATATTAGAAATGAACGGATACATCAAGAACTTTCATTTGTACCACTGAAAACTAAAGTATCATCAAAAAGCTATACTAACTTACCCTTGTGTCCTGTGGCTAAGACATTTTTGCTTGGAAAATCAGCCTACCCACAATCAAGAATTAAAACGCGTCATGCTAAAGACTTGTTGCGCCCTCCATAAATATCTGATAATAATTTCAATCTGTATACATCATCATCATCTTCCTTTACAAATTAGGCATATTGCTGGATCCAGTCTCCATCTCATTCTTCACCTTCCAATGTTTGCTGTACACACAATTATTCAAATTACAAACATGCAACGAATCAAATTGTAACATTATAAACAAAAACAGGATTCGAACGGAGGGACGAGGCATATGGTGGAGGAAGTGACTCAAATGGAGATACGGGGCACGTGGCAGAGGAAGGGATTCGAATGGTGGTACGGAGCAGGTGGTGGAGGAAAGGAGTCGAACGGAGGGTGGAACACGTAGCGGAGGAAGGGAGTCAAATGGAAAGACGGGGTACAGAGCGGAGGAAGAGAGTCGAACGGGGGACGGGGCACATGGCGGAGGAAGGTACTTGAACGGAGGGGTGGAACACGTAGCGGAGGAAGGGAGTAGAAGGGAAAGACAGGGTACAGAGCGGAGGAAGGGAGTCGAACGGAGGGACGGGGCACATGGTGGAGGAAGGGACTCGAACGGATGGACGAGGGATATGACGCAGGTTGTCAAACAGAGGGTGGGGAGTGGATGTCGCAGTAAGAAAGCGTCAGCAGAAATGTGTTCGCTTCCGAGAAAACTTACGTACAGTAATCCCTCTATATCCGCGCATTCACCCTTCACGAGTTCTGAACATTCGCGATTAGACAAATGCTAACGGTTTTAACATTCGCGACTTCAACATTCGTGAGTGCGTCTCTTGGTCGAACTAAAATTTGTTTTATAGCGAGCAGATATCATCTCCTCTATCACCGTCGTCTGGGAAATGAACTCGGAGGACATCGGAGTTCAGAGTATCACGTTCTGCAAAAATGACGAAGTTGGAATGGCAATGAACATTAACAGAATAACACAATTGTGAAATATTCAATTGAGTTGCGTCAAATTGGAGGTAAGGGTTGTGGCCAAATGAACAGAAAAGTTATTCAGCATCTGTTGAACTCTCATTATAATGACGTCACTTAAAAGGAGTTTCGGGAAATCAGCGAAGAAAAGCACCTCAACCGTAACGATGAAGTAACGGAAGCGAAGCTGCAACTGGAGGAACTTCATTGTCAAAACTGTTAATTACGTTCTAAAACTTCAACAAACTCTGGTGGAAAGGGCATATGAATGTGATCCGAACATCGAAATGTCTTTGAAATTTAAGAGAGAAATAGAAGCAGCAACTCTTCCATATTTGGATATTAGAAAAACGAGAAGAGTGATGAAACAAGAAAATTACCAAAATACTATATCCAATCAATATCAACTTTGAAACAAGTTTCAAATATTGTTTTTTTTTCTTCTCTATTGGCTGTCAGTTGCAAATTAGGTTTGTAGTAGCGCTTCCTCAGTTCTGCTGCAATTGTTTGTTAGATATGTTTTATTTTTTTAAATAGTTTTTTTGATATACACACTTTTTACATTATAATACACCTAACATACTTTTTACATTAAAAAATACTCAACTTTCGCGGATTTGACATTCGCGATGCTTTTTGGGAACCTAACTCTCGAGAATGTTGAAGGATTACTGTACTCTTAAATGTTTGTCCGGTATTTCGTTTCAGCGCTGCAGACCCATCGGAAACACCTGTTCCTGAGCGGTGACCCAAGTTTAGCGCCTGCAGGGGTCTAACGGTCGCGTTCTCCTTTTATCTCTGGAAAATGGAGTTTAAATTCGCGCTGGGAACATGCGGTGCACTAAACATGAAAACTGGGCTCGCCTCAGTTTTCCGAATCGCTCCCTTTGCTTTATTAATTATTTCCTATCTCTTGATCAGTGCTTTTATATATTTGATGTTGGGATATATTACAGGGGACATTCATGTCACAAAAGCAAAACAAAAACACTCTGTTTGATTCATTTGTAAATTTTATCTGCAGTCCTGCTAATAAATGAATAAATACCCGAGGCAGCATGGTTCTATTTAAATTAATTTTAGGATCTAATACAAATGTATGCCTGCAAAACTGGCACAACTAAAAAAATTAAGTTTTATGGTAAATTTGTTTAAAGTTTTCTTTGTGTTGAAATGAATGTATCACATTCTAGTTGATGAACAGTAAAATGCTTCATATGTCTGTTAATTATTATTATTATTATTATTATTATTATTGTTATAAAACGATCATAACTCAAAATTCTTATTTTTTAGGTTGTGACAATGTTACTGCTCATTAACAATGTAATGAGCAAACACTAATTTAAAACTGTCATGAATCTCACCATTTATGTATCTAATAATTATTTTCCAAAAACAATAAAAATAGGTGTAGTTGCTTGTGTAACGTTAGAATATATATAATTCTTTTGTTGGAGTTGTTGGATATTATAAAAGAGAAGGCAAGTGCGAAATCTGGAGTCCTCATCTGTGAACAATATCTAGAGTACAATTAGCATTTAAAAAACAAATGTTTCGAGATATACATAGGCTGCGCAGTAATAACAATTACTTTTAGGAATAGTTAATGTTTCTTCGTCCTTCAATTAAAAACTCCGGCATATAGTATGAGTCAAGCACATATGGAAACACTCTAAGAAATAGGTTCAATGTAAGAATTGTATAAAATTAGATAAAGTAGTATAGGTCTAATGATACTAGCCTAATCATTAACACAATACCACAGTGTTCCACAGCCTTGAAGGGGTAACAATAAAGTTGAGAAACGTTGAAAAATTAGAAGTTTTTAAATAACTGACCAACGACAATTAAATATTCCTAGAAATAATAAAGTCGTGAATTCCAGAGCAATAACAATTACAGTGTAAAAAATTAAACAAAATATTGTAATACACTATATGCCTCCCTTTAAAATGCTACATCTTCTTGGCCTGCATATACTGGTTATGAGGTGGAGGTAGAAGATATATACCACAGTTCGTGTTAAGGAAAATAGTGGGAAGAAAAAGGAAAGAAAATAGGAAAGAAAAAAGGAAAGAAATAAGGAAAGACAAAAGGAAAGAAAAAGAAAGGGAATGCGAAGGGAAGATTGTGCGCAGTCCGTAGCTAGTTTTACATTCCCTTCCAACAATCGTGTAGAAGTAACCAGAGAAACTACGGTAGCCCTCAATCAGGAAAGTCGGCCTACGAAGCTGTTTCCGGTAGCCATAAAAAACTAGCTGATGTTCAATAGAACAGCAAAGTTTCCCTGACACCTGTCCAAGATCGAAACCGCAGCCCCTAAGCCATCGGCAAGGGGCAAGCTCGAGCTTAAGGCATTGCCTTTATGATCGTTGCAATCGATTATCGATTCTGATACCACGCATAAATAATGAACATTTTCCAAGCGACTCTTCAAAATTTAGAGATTCTTTTAAACAAACGTGCATATTATCATTCTAATCTTAGATCAAAATAGTTGAATTAATCACAGAAAATAAAAGAAAAAAGTAGTAAATAAATGTGTTAGTAATTTATATACATCCAGTTTGTACAGCAGAGTATATTATGGGAGACAAAGGATCTAAATCTGCTTGAAAATATGCTATAAATTATATTTTCTCAATATATTATGAACTCGTTCACCTAAAACTAGAATATTGCTTGTCACTCTACTTTGATTATCGAAACATTTCGGTGAAGTATCAAACGTTTCTGGTTGTAGGCACAGTTGCCCAGAGAAACATTTGATATACGAAGAAAACAGGATGCTCGGAGCCGTGAAGTATATTCGTCCGCGATAAATACTTCGCGATATCTTTGTACTCGGGAAATAGTTTAATTTCCGCTGTCATTGCTTTTCCACTGAAAGTAGATTTACGTAATGTCCTTCTGGTGAAGGAATCGACCGTTGAGCCTTCTGCCCAATTTGCTTCATTCAACGAGTACTTCAGGTGCTAGTACACCAGGAAAATCTGACTACGTGCATATTGAAATATTACATCCACTTTAAGTATTTATTTAACGTATAAACAGTTAAAGCTGTGTGAAGGAGATAAGGGAGATGTGTATTCTGTCCATGTTTACTTGTATTTTGTGATCCCTACCCCAATTCATACATGTTGAATTACGAATATATGTGGAAACGAACCTTTTTGGCACCCCTTCCCTACGCCCAGGGGGTGGGGAAGGGGTGGAACTTGTTATTATTGGATGCCCCATGCTGAAATAATAAACTTTTATTACCCATTTTTTGATCCAATATGTATTTTTCGAGATATATGCCAGGCAGATTAAAATGACCCATCCTGTATTATGTCTATTGATTCTATTACTGAATATTCCCTCAATTTTAGGTTCCTATTCTTACGTAATCCTATACTCACTTAGTTTTGTATTGCGTTTACGAAGTTGAAAATTTAAGAAGTGTTAACTAAACATTTCATCTAGTTTTCTAAAAGTATTTGCTCTAAGATTGAAAACAGATTAAGAATCAGTTTATTAAGTACAGCGAGTGTGTTATCTTAGTATGTCTTTTAGTTAACTAGAATAAAGTAATAATCAATCAAAATGTGACACAAAACACGTATCAAAATCAACGGACTATTTCAATGTTGATGAAATAAAACGGATTAAAGTGGGAGAAGTTTAATACATTATTGTCAGATTTACCGTAATAAAAGGTTATTTAGAATAATAATCAGGATTATTCGGGACAACCTAACAATATTAATATACAGATTTTATACAAAGCAGTAAGGAATTTGTGTGGAATAAACAAAAAGTCTAACTATTTAATGATTTCATTCTTCTCTTTAATGTTACGGTGTTCTCACATCTAATTAGGTTCAAAACCGATTGTTTCCTCCATTCGCAATTGATACTCTAAACGAGGTCGGGATAAGTCAAAGAAAAATGCCCGGTTTCGTCACCGTTGAGAAACCGCCGTCCGTTTAACACCCTCGATAAGTATTAACAGATCAATCTCCGGCGATGGGCCGTCGCGCGAGGCAAGGCGCGCGTCGCGGCGAGGAGCTACGGGGCACCGGGACTGGGCACCGGGCCAACAGCGGCTGCGTCCCCTCCCTCGCCCCCGGCCCCGCCGCCGCCGCCACCGTCAGCACCATCTCCCCAGATGCGGCCCACCACACGCAGCCCCTGCCAGGACCATCCGCCCCGTTCCGCTCCATCCCACGGCGCCCCCTCAAGGACCATCTCTCCCGTTCAGCCCCAACCCTCCTCCTGCTCTTCTAGGATTCTCTCACCCGTTTTACCCTCCACCTCTTCCAGGGCTACCTCGCGTTCTGGCCCCCTCCCTCCCTCTTCTAGGACCATCTTTCCCGTTCTGCCCCCATCCTTCCCCCTCCTTTTTCAGGACTATCTCTCCCGTTCTGCTCCATCCCTCCCCCACCTCTTCCAGGACTATCTCTCCAGTTCTGCCCCACCCTTCCCCTTCTCTTCCAGGACTATTTCTCCCGTCCCGCCCACCCCCTCCTCTTCCTGGACTATCCTGTTCTGCCTCACTCCTCCCCCTCATCGTCCAGGACTATCCCGTTCTGCCCCACTCCTCCCCCTTCTCTTCCAGAACCATCTCTCCCGTTCCGCCCCACCCCACCCAGCCTCTACCAGAGCTCTCTCTCCCGTTACGCGTCACCTCGCCCCGCCTGCGTCATTAGCCCCGCTCCAGCCTTCGCAACCGCGTCCGCTCCGCCACCCTGCAGCCCCCTCCCCCGAGTCTTCTCTGTGCCGTCGTTCTCGTCCTCGATTTTGTCGTCGTCGTCGCCGCCGTCGTCGCCGTCGTCGTCGTCACCGTCGTCGTCGTCGTCGCCGTCACCGTCGTCGTCGTCGCCGCCGCCGTCGTCGTCGCCGCCGCCGTCGTCGTCACCGTCGTCGTCACCGTCGTCGTCACCGTCGCCGTCGTCGCCGCCGTAGTCGTCGTCGCCGTCGCCGTAGCCGTCGTCGTCGTCGCCGTCGTCGTCGCCGTCGTCGTCGCCGCCGTCGTCGTCTCCGTCGTCGTCGTCACCGTCGCCGTCGTCGCCGCCGTCGCCGCCGTCGTCGTCGTCGCCGCCGTCGTCACCGTCGCCGTCGCCGTCGCCGTCGCCGTCGTCGTCGCCGTCGTCGCCGTCGTCGCCGTCGTCGCCGCCGTCGTCGTCGTTTTCTTCCCCGCGCGGCTCGCCCTGCTGCGGCACGGAGCCACGAGCCAGGCAATCCGGCGGCCGCACCTCACCGGCGCATCAGCGTGGAAAAAGGAGCCTGCCCCCGGCTGCCCCGCGCCGCACCGGCTGGCGGCCTTGGACACCCCGTTCGCTCCGCACGCGCACACGCCCACGCGATTGCCCGCGTCCCAATGTGCGGCCCTCGCCGCCCGCATCCGTTCCGACCGTCTGTTTGCCCCCTTCAAACCGCCCATCGCCTTGCGGAAACGCGCTTGCCGACACGATTCTTCGTCCGGCCCCAACACTCGCACCACCACGGCCAAAAAAGTTAATGGTACGAAAGCGAAATTTGTACGCGTAAAAAAAGAAACGTTTCGAAATACTTCGAAAACTTGAATCAAATAGAAAATTTGATAAAATAACTAAAGTATTTACACAAGATATTTTGTAAGGATTTGAATAGTGTCAATGCTGACTGTCAATGTCAGACCATGTCAGGTTTACAATAGCCGATCATTTCACAATATAAGGATATTTTGTGAATTTTGTTCCTGACAACCTTTTGATAAGTGTCTATAGTTACTGTAATTATTGTTGTTATATTATTACCATTATTATTATAGACATTCATACAGAGCAGTTTTAAATCATTTTTAACAGTTAATTTGTTTATTAATGACATGACTCAAATTAAAAATGTTGTGGATGTCCCAGGAAGTATAGAAATTCCATAAATTGCCCTCTTTCTCTACATGTTCAAGTACCTTTTCGTATTAATGGCGTAGCTAAAATTTACCTTGCGGTGGGAGGGAGAGGATCTCAATAGTTTGCCCCTGATTAGAAGGCTACCCACCCTGCGTTGGAGTTTGGCACGTCACATTCTGTAGCAGTCAATTCGATCATTGCTAGATTTAGTCCCGTGACTCCGAGTTCGATTCCCAGAGGGGGCAAAAATTAAACGGTCACTTTTCACAGTTTACAAATCTGGTTGATAATGTGAAGGTTTCTCGCCGATATACAAAGCCAAAGACAATCGATGCCTAGAAGACAAAGGCGTAAGAGATTGTGCGACCTGCCTATAATAGGTCTCCCGAGCCAATGGCAGTCAAGTTGGGACTCCATGAATGACCATAGCCTAATGAAGTTGTGGTGCCAAACTACACAACCACACACACACACGTACACATCTGTTTATAAGATAGGAGTATCTAACGTACCAATAGCTAGTCATGTAATTTCACTGGGCAGGAAAAAAACACTATTGCAAAACATCGATCTGGAACTACTCCAAATAGTTTTAGTTGTACTACATCTCGTGATACTAGTAGACCTCACATTGACAGTCACCTCACCTTATAGTCACCTCATGGATAGTCGTTCCACACCTCACATTATGTGAAATGTGAAAACAAATGTGAAAACATTATGTGAAAAATGTAAAAACAAATATTATGTGAAATTATATGTGAAAAATTATATTTATCCTTAATTAACTTTGAATCTACTAAGGATGTCCAAAAACCTGAAACGAGAAACTTTTTACACAGTTATCATGAAAGAATGTATCTTTTTCATGTAAACATTGACTTTAAATGAGGTGACTGCATAACAGGGGTGGCAGTTTGTGTAGTGATCTTGTGCATCAAGTACCTATATAACAAAGGCGCAATCAACTATGCTGCAACATGTTTTTTTTTGTTTTTTTAGTGTAATCAACACAATTTTTGTTTGTAAGAAGAGTAGTTAAAGGAATGGGTGGGAAACAGAAGAAAATATATGGCATAAACATGAAGCAGCATAGAATATAACCCGAAAGAAACGCAATCAGTACTAATCACATAAATCTATTCCTCACTTTTTCAAGTCATTACACCCGAAAATATAATCCCAATGGAATGTGCTTTAGCCATGAATTAAATCTTGAGCAAAAGCTCTCCCGCAATATTGAATAATACGAGGACAAACAATTCACATTTATTACAAAAATATGTTTACAGAACTGTTTATAACAGTGAAATCAATTTACATTTCAATGTTTCAAAATCACAGAATCCCTGAAAGGGGTGAGAATAGAAGTCGTTTCAAGAGTACAAAACAGTTTGAATTTTATCACTAACTCAAAAACGCTATTTAAAGATCGCAGCTTCCTTCATATCAAGATGGTAAAAAGTTCCCCTCAACCAAATTACATATGAGGGGTTACACTATAATTCTAACATAAAAATAATATTTTTGAAAGGTTTCTTAGCCCCCGTCCCACCACCCACACCCCTATACAGCCAAAAACGTGTTTTTTGAATTTCAATTTTTTTCGACAACTTAACACTATTTTGTCAGACTGAAAAAATATGATAAATAAGAACACAACTTGGACTATCAGAAAAATATTTTTCAATATTTTCTCAGGCCCAAATTCGAACACAAAAAAAATATTTTCGAAAAAAAATATCAAGAAATATTTTTTATTGTGTCTTAGAAGCCTGGAACAGGCTCGAAAAAAATGTCAAAGGTTCCTCTTCACACACAAATTGTTGTGTATTTTTTTCAGATTTTTCCGATTACTGGGCTGCAGTTAAAAAAATAAAAACCATTTTCCCGCCTTTAAAGCACCTGGACTTTCAATATTCTTTGAACCTGACTGCAACGGTTCTCTGCATTTATTTTAGTGTTTATTATACATTTGTATACATTGCTGTATCACCCAATAAAGTTTTGATTTTGGAATATACTTACGAAGTATCATTTTTAAAGCTTTCTAATCGTTTGCATAAGTAATCGTATGCTACGGAAAGACGATAGTTTTGGCAATTTATAAGAAACAATCGACACAAAACCTTGTAAGTGTGATACTGGTGGATAAAGAATTACACCCCATCCTACATCAAACAGATTTTAGAAGAAAAAATAGAAGTTTGCAGATTATGACATGCAAAAATGATTATTGCAACACACATTATAATGGTAAATAACTCGGAAGCCATGCTTCCTAGGCCTTTTAAACCAGGTTTGCTTGTCTCATGGGGACACGCCTTTTTTTTTTTTTTTTGAGAACAAGTAAATTCTAACGCACATGTTTTGGGTGACGGGTAGATGACAAATGGGGAAATGATAAAAGACATTTCGTGTGCAGGATAGATGGGGGACAGTGGGGAAGTGAAGGGGAATATATTAGGCCCCGATTATGTTGTTGGGATGAATTTTTCAAAATACCACTTTCATGATCATCCCATTTTACAATTTTCCATATTAGTTCTTTTGGGTGCGCCTTTTCCGTAGCACAGATGGACAGAAAAGAGAAGCCAATATCAAGGTAAAATTAAATTGAAGGAAAATACTGAAATTATCTTTCACGATAAAATTAACGGGACTATTTTTTTTCTGCGAATTTTTATCTCAACGCTCAGCAATATTGGAATGAATTCTCTCGCACAGTACCGGGTCTATAATGCCGTAAACTACTTTTCGGGGGATGAACGTTTGCAGTTGGGTGCTACATTAAATCAATTTTCAATTTTCGTACAATTATTATTTACAAAGTGCAGAGTTTTCGCACGTGTACAGATTGTACGAGTGTCTCCATATTTATACGTATACAAGAACAAATACTTAGGTAAAGGAAAAGACAACTTTTTCTCTAGTCTGAAACAATCTACAGACGTGAGACCACAGGCTTCCGCAACCAATGCGTTACTATTTATCTGTCCGGGAGGCGCCGCGTTCTGGGCTCAGTTGTCAACGTTTTAGCTGCTATTCTGTGGCCTTCCTCCTCAAGCAAGGTCGCACGTGCTTAGGACACGGCAACTGCCGAACTGCCAAGTGGTTGACTACAAATGTCTTAGTTTTTTTTAAAAACTATGACCCAGCTATTAAAAAAATATGAAAAAAATTCACAAGCATTCTGAGATGAAGTTTGAAGATTATTTTCGTGCCAGTGTCTGTGTTCTAAGACAAGTAAAACAGTTCTTGTAAATCTGGGTTTAACCTCTTCCCCTTCATTTTTCCACATGTCCCCCAATTATCCCTCAAATATGACGGAATTATTATTTAATAAACTGCCAAACACTTTTATCTTTCCTTAGCGTATGATATTCTCATACAAATGATTAGAAAGCTTTAAAAATGATACTTCGTAAGTATATTCCAAAATCAAAACTTTATTGGGTTATACAGCAATGTATACAAATGTATAATAAACACTAAAATAAATGCAGAGAACCGTTGCAGTCAGTTTCAAAGTATATTGAAAGTCCAGGTGCTTTAAAGGCGGGAAAATGGTTTTTACTTATTTAACTGCAGCCCAGTAATCGGAAAAAACTGAAAAACATACACAACAATTTGTGTGTGAAGAGGAACCTTTGACATTTTTTTCGAGCCTGTTCCAGGCTTCTAAGACACAATAAAAAATATTTCTTGATATTTTTTTTCGAAAATATTTTTTTTGTGTTCAAATTTGGGCCTGAGAAAATATTGAAAAATATTTTTCTGATAGTCCAAGTTGTGTTCTTATTTATCATATTTTTTTCAGTCTGATAAAATAGTGTTAAGTTGTCGAAAAAAATTGAAATTAAAAAACACGTTTTTGGCTGTATAGGGGTGTGGGTGGTAGGACGGAGGCTAAGAAACCTTTCAAAAATATTATTTTTATGTTAGAAGTATAGTGTAACCACTCATATGTAATTTGGTTGAGGGGAACTTTTTACCATCTTATCGGGGGGGACCCTTTGGATTTCTCTTGTCATTTTGATAGTATAAGGTTTTTGTTGCCTATGTACAAAAGCAATTTTTCTTCCATGGTGAAGATATAAGGATATGAAAAATATAAGGATGTAAAAGCAAAAACATAACATGCTTAGTAGCAATCAATTTTAATTTTTTCGTTCATAATTAATATTAACTCAATTGTAAAATAAGCGTAACATTAATTTGTTCAGGAAATGTCTATCTGAAAACAACGCTGTTTTAGATAAAACCAACTTAATTTACTGGTACATATGTTAAATATTTTTCTTTAAAACATGGGCAACGAGCCGAGTGAGCTCCGAGTATTGTCAACACCGCTTGCTTGTGTTAGAGAAGCTAGTTGATCACGTATTAACCTTATGCTTATTACAGACACAAATCAATGCTAAATACCAATAATATCAATGTACAACATTAAATTAAACCAAACTAAATTATGTTCAATTTATTTTTACTGAAATAAAATAATTGCTCGCCCATTAATAACGGCACTGGACCATTTTCGAAAGGACTCATGACGGTCTATTCAGAGAGGAAGACCATGGAATACCCGCATAATCAACGCTGCGTTTTACTGATGGAATATCATTTTAGGATTTTGATAGGATATCAGTGTGTTAATATAATAAATTATGTAAGTCCATTTTTATTTCATCGTACTTTGTAAAAAGAGAAAAACGGAAAACGGCGAAATTTCAACACAAAAACTATTTATTGCAGAGCCCTGGTAACAAAAAAGTGGATAAATCTTGTTTCTAAATGTAGGAAATTATTACCTCTAACACGTTTTTGAGTCGGAATCCAGATTTTGTGAGTTCTTATCGAAAAATGAAACCACGGCAAAACCTCTGACTGCCCGTCTATCTGTGGCCTCCGCTAGAGCGTAAACCGTTCAGCCTATTTTCTCCAAAATTGATATTCGAGCTCCTTTGAGTTTGAAATGAATATTTTGATTTTGTTGGGTACTTTACATTAAGCCTCAACATTTTCAAATTATTCTAATAATGGCTGCAAAGTTTTTGATTAAATTTTGTTTTGGGAAAGCATAAAGCACGTTCAAGAGAATGACAACGGTCTCATTTGGCTTTATGAAAACTGCAAAAATTCACTTTTTCAGCATCTTTCTAGATCTGGGCAGAATGGAGTTTTTCCCCGCAAGCTCTCCCAGCCCGCGTATGGTGGTAATGACGAGGTATATTAGTTTGGGCTATCCTAAACTTTCCACAGCCTCCAGCCCAGATTGAAGGAGAAGAAAAGAAACTGCTGCTGTTTCTGATGATGATGATGATGATGATGACGATGATCTGAGTCTCGACGGTGGTGGCAGGATTTTTCACACTAGCCAGGCCCCAAGGTCGAATTCAGCTGCTGTCTGGAGGAGAATTCTGGTGGCCAGTTGCTCTGATAAGTGTTTTTCCGTGGTTTCTGCGATCAACTCAAGATAATTGCCGGAGCAGTACCCTGACGAAAAGGCCTCGGAGCACGCGCGATTTTTCCTTCCTCTTGGGCGCTGGATCTTGCCATTCAGCAGCGCCAACTGCGGGAAATTTAAAAAATCACTACACTTACCGGACTAATGAACTTAGCAGATGCCGTGTTGAGAAATACTAATCAATCAATCCAATATCCCTGAAAGTGTTGAGGAAAACAAAGGAAATTATTAATCAGAACTGTCTGTTTACGAGTTCCATTCCTGTAAGCTCCACAAATTCACGGATATTAATCGCATCAAGAAAATTCTCGGAACATTGCGGGTTGAAAACCGTGACTTCCCACTTACTGAAACGCGCAAACCTTAAAACTCAGTCTTATACTCCCTATTACTGTTGTGCTTAATAAAGGATATCTGTGGTACAACATAATTTGTCGCATTATTACGGTACCACTTGCAAATTTCAAAAATGTAGGCATTTCAGCAAAAATGGAACCTCTGCCATTTTTATTGGCGTATTTTTCTCTCTTCGAGAACAAAAATTAAAGAAAACATTTGGAGCCGTTTTGAGAAAATACATTTTGTAATTAAAAAGTTACAAATTCTTGTACCTTTTGAAAAAACATTCAAGATGATTCCCGTCTGTTAAATTTGAATGTTGAATACAAAGAAGCAAGATTATGGTGGATGACTTCTAAATAAGAACACCTCTCATTAATCTTATTCGCATTCTTTAGTACTATCTACATTTAGTATTTGACATTCATATCTTTCATTGGAAAACAAAGCTTTTTACTTTATACAACACCTACTCATTACATTTCCACATTTGCGAGTCAACGGTGTTAATATACAATCAATTTCGATAAATTAGCACAAATTCGTAAAGAAAGATTGATTCATATCCCTGAATAATTCGGAACTTGTAATCATTGCCACGTCCTTCTTGACCTTTTTGATAACGTTACATGGCTTTGACTAGAGTTCAAATAACGAAGTTCTTACTGCGATACTCTTGAATACAGCCACAGCTTGAAGAGAAGTCGTATGTTTGAAAATCACCCTGAAGTACGTCGTCGTCCGCGCGATCGTTCCGTGACCTCCAACTTGCTTGGAGGTCGGTTGATTGTTTCCACGTTCATGAAAATATGCAGCAGGGTAGCCCACTGCTTCGCGTGTTCTCTCGTATCAAATATTTCCTTCTAGTATTCTCTCAAATATGTACCGTAAATAAGGAAATAAAAGAAACTAATGTATGATAATGAAGAATGATAATATAATAAAAAACTGAAAGAAAAGAGAACATCCTAGTATGAGTTTTACCACTGCATTACAAGCACGTGCCCCTACTTTCAAATTATTTCGTTAAATTTACATTATGCCAATTTCTTTGAATGAATTCTTCACATTCATAATGAAATAATTCTATGAAATAATTACCTCTTCTGTGTTTCTGTGAAGAGTTTTTTCTCTTGCTTCTAGAAGTATTCAGCACAGATGTCCCTGTTCATAAACATCACACCACTCTGCTCCATACGACTTTACTTACCGCTCGCTTCTTCCGGAAATAGTTTTTTTCATACGCAAGACATCGTTTGGCCTGTTTTCGAATCTAGCGAACTCTTTCGATAAATTCTAACGCTTCTCTTTACTTCAGGCGCGCGTCTTTCGAACTTTGACATTGCTTCCTCGTGCCTGGTGAGAAATGTGCCTCGTTTTTTCTAAACATTAGGGAAAACGGGTTGTCACAATAGAATATTTATTTTGATAAATTCTTTCACTACGTAGGAGAGGAACTCTGCTAGGATTACAGAAATCGCGCAAGGATTAAAGTGATAATAGTTTAATTTGAGCGAAAATGAACTATTTTAACCAATCACACGCCATGAAAGTGTGATTAATGTCACATTTTAATCAATAAAATATTAATTAATTTGAACTACTAACTTGCAACACTTTGTTATCCTCAGCAGAGTACTTTGTAAATTTCAGCGTCACATTTAAAGAGAGTGACGTGAAATATTTGTGAAATTAATCTACGTAAATAAATGTATTGGTACAGGAAAAAGAAACACATTTTTGTATGTTTTTTTAGAAAACTGTATAAAAATGTTGCTTTTTACTTCCTAACTACCGAGTAGAGAGAAAGTTATGTAATGATGCGCGAAAAATGGCTAATTTTCGACAGAAAAAACTTATTACAATGCCCTGGTAACGAAAAATTGGATATATCCAGTTGCTAATTTAGAAAAAAATTCTCTAACACGTAGTCTAGTCAGAATCCCTGTTTTGTGGGTCATTGTTACCAAAAAAATCGAATGACTCCAAAATGTCTCTCTGTTTGTCCATCCGTCCGTCTGTGAACAACGCTACCGGCTAAACCGTTCACCCGATTTTATTGAAAACTGATAGTATCCAATCAATCTGGCTGCTGTCACGACCCCTTGAATTTCAAAACGATATTTTAATTTTGAGGGATACTTTACATGAAGCCCCTGGAACATGTTCTAAATTTTCAAAAAAAATACTCCTTAGTTTTTTATTACAGTTTGTTGTTGGATAGTGTGAAGGACGTTTAAGAGAATGGTGCAAGTCTCATGTTCGTTGAAACCCAGATTTTTCGAAAATTGCAAAGGGTCAAAATTTGTTCGGTGTCTTCCTACAATAAAATATTAAAGACTGTGATTTTCCCCTTAATAAAATCTGTTCCCTAGAGATAGATTTGGAAATAAGATCATGTATAATTTTTCGAAAATTTGAGTACTTATTGCGTAATTTTGCGTGAAAATACGGGCGATAAAGTACGTGCTGTTTTAGCAACACTAGTTTTAATCACCCTGCATATTCCTCGTGACAAGGAAGCACAGAGTTCAAAATCTCCGGTCTCCTCTGTGTCGAAGAGGGCGGCAGCACAGCGGTGAGCCCGAGTCTTTCCGGCGTTTCCAGCGTTCTCTCCCCCGTATCTCGGAAACGACAACGGGGCTCTGCAATTGGGAGCGGAGCCACCGTAGCGGAGGTAATGCACAGCGCAATGCGGGAGCAGACCGGAGATCCAGCGGAAGTGAGGAGCCTGCGTGAACTGCCTTCCAAGCCGAGACAGCCTCCCGCGCCCCCACGCCTCCAACGGCCGGCCGCTCCCTCTTGTTTGCTTTCGTTTCTTTTAATGTAATAAATGAAATTGGTTTTTTATTTTCTCGACAAAACAGCCGCAACATGAGATCATAAATGATCTTCTGTGGATAAATAACCGTCAGATGGCGACGAATTTTAATGAGTTTCGTAAGCGACAAGGTCAACAAATATATCAAGAAAGTTCTTAAAATTAATTGTGGGTTGAAAATTAAGCACACGTACGAGAGTGGAAGTACTAAAAAATCAAAACAATATTTCCCAACTCGTTTGTTAGGTCTGTTGTTTGTTAGGAGTGATTCTAATGAAATATTACTATTTTTAACACTAGAAGTATTACTTTTAACTTTTCAACTTATCGTTCATTAACACTGAATACATTAACTTATATTGCATTAACATACATCTCGTAATTGTACGAAATATAAAGAAATTGGTTTACGTTTGCTTCAATTTTCTGGTAATGCATCAATTTCATTCTGCATTATAATAATACATCTGTTAATGTGAACGTTGTAGATGTACATTTTAAATTGTTATCTTTCTTCGTAGAGTTTATCAAAGCGACATTGTTCTGAACCTTACATTTCTGTACCTTCCAAAAAATAAATTGCACCATTCTGTTATTAACCTATTACTTTCAACTGTATTGCGTCGCCAAAACTAAATGCTTCACTACGTCTTTCTGGGAAGATGAAAATAGGAAGCTCTGAAACGCAGCGCTTTCTTCGGAGAAAGAAGGGTACGTGATGTTGACTCTTCCTTACCGAAGGACATCTCCAACGTATCTCGGAGACGCCAACGAGTATGTACGAGCGAGCAGCGCTGCCGGCAGAGCGCAGCAGTCGTAGCGGACATAACGCGGAGAGCAATCCTAAGAGCAGCCCGAGATCTAACGGAAGTGAAGAGGCCACGGGAACTCCGTTTTCCCACACGAATGTTGGTCCTGTTTGCTTTCGTTGCTGTTGCTGTAGTTTTGTGAGCGGTGTCTCTCTCTCTATTTCTCTCCCACTCTGTCTCTGTCTCTCTCTCTCTCTCTCTCTCTCTCTTGTGCTCACGTGAACTGGGCGTGTTTGAACTTGTGTATTTCTGGGATGTAAATTTATTTCATTAAGAATAGTTTCCTGTGCGCGCTGTTGAAAAAAAGGGAAGACATTTTCGGGGTTACCCTTCAAGCATGAAGTGCCTTGAGTGTTTTGAAATGTGTTTCACTGAATTTTGAGAAAACAAATAGCATGCTAGATGAGTTTTCTATGTTACGATGTATCGTGAATCGTTGACACAACACATTTAAATAGTTATCTTATGACATAATATCGTTCAATACGTCGAAATCAATGAGTGCACTTTAAATGTTTGTTTTAATTTTCTAATATCACTCTGTTTTATCGAACCTCATTTGGAGAATTTAAATGTTATAGAGAACAAATATTTGCATTCACAAACGAAATGAATATTTTATTGTTATTTCATTTCTTCCCTATGTATTGTCTACATCTAAACGGTTTCAGTTTTTTGTGACTGACGGCTGAAATAAAGGAATCCACATAACTGGCCACTTCAGATACATTTCGATCCTGAAGCTGGAAAATGACGATTATTTCACTCTGCAATTCCGGTCAAATAAAATAATGTAAAGTTAAAATCGATGTAGGTTTATATGATTTAACATTTTTTGTGTTGCAAATACGTATCATGCATAGCACATTTTATTCTTTAGTTGTTCAATATTTTATTTAGTTTTAAATACTTAAAAAATGCTCACGTTATATAACAAAATATGTTTATTGAGAGGTCAACCATCAGAAAACCAGCGTCACATTTTTACTCGTTTCAGCAAACTGTAACATCTGTGGTTATATCAGCTCAGGAGGTTCAGGTTATCAACTGATGTCACTGCGCTGCCTCTGGCCGGAAAATCCACGGGTTCGAGTCCCGACATTAGCAGGATTTTCGACACTAGCTAGATGGCTAGGTCGAGTTCACCCGCAGGCGAGTTCTAGCGACAGGCTGACCTCCGTGAAGTTGCCCGGAAAAAATATGGGATTTTAACCGAACTTGGTACATTGTTCGCCCTTTGTTTGCCTAGGTTTGCCTACCAAAAATGTTCGTTTCCTCAATCCCACAAAAAAGTTACACGCGAAACAAATTTTCGGGCCAACAATTACGCTGGCTGAAAAAATCTAGAATTTCAACCAAACTCGTTATATCGTTTGCCCAGTTGGCCTACCAAAATTTTTTGTATGCCCACCCCCAAAAAATTTTACATGCAAAGTAAATTTTCGGGACACCTCCAAAAAGTTCAGATATTTTGACTAAACTTAATATATCACTTGCCCAGGTTTACCCACAAAATATTTTCGTTTCTACACCCAGAAAAAAGTTAAACAGGAAAAACAATTTCGGGCCAACTTCGCGCTCGCTGGAAAAAATCTGGAAAAACCTTTAAGCAAAATTCGTACATCGCTTGCTCAACGTTTCCTCGGGCTTGCCCATCAAAAATTTTCATTAAATATTATTCGTTGAAAGTGTGTTCTCGTTTGCCCAGGCACAGAATTGGAATTACAAGCGGATGCATGTATTCATAGGGGGCTCCGGCAAGCGCATTCGCTCGTATGATCGATCGGTCTAACGTCTACGCTGAAGGAACAATTATGATATTGTGCATGCTATTTCTTAAAAGTATGTTCTCGTTTTCCCAAGAAATATTTGCGTTTGCCCAGGCACAGGAATGCAATTACATGTGGAAGCGCGTATTCATAGTGGTCTCCGACATTCACATTCCCTCATATGATCGGCTGGGCTAACTCCTCAGAAGAGGCAGGCTCCTCTGATCGGTAGTTTTCCGTACTTTTTCCGATCAAAAGGCGAATGTCGGACTAGTATCCTAATAAACCGGCGACGGACCGCGCGCGATATTTCCTTCCTCTTCTTTGTCCTATCCTCATGCTTTACTTACACACGTTTATATTTACATGCACTACACTGTCACACATGCCGGGACGCCAGTCGGGAGCTTAGAGCTTGACCGGCCTGGGGCGGTGCCGCGTTGGTGGAAGATAACTGGCTGGGGAAATCTTGCAAGCCGACGGGTTGGTTGGCGCGCCGAATCTCGCCATCCAGCGTGTAAGAATCATAGCAAACTCCCGCGACAAAAGCATGCACTATACTTACGGGAATTATATCCTTAGCCAGTGGCGTGATCGAATCATAAATCAATCAATTTTTGGAATCATTGTTTTCGAGGAATTCGCTGTCCGATTCAACGGACGCTATGCATAGGAGACACTTACTTCAACCTAGCGGAGCGCACGGGCAGATGAACGTATCCTGGTCTTCAATTAACACGTTGAGTTGCAGACTCCGAAGACAGGAAATGTCACAACTTTAGCAGGCACAGACAACACCGTCTGGTGACAAGGTCCAAGAAGAATGAAAATTACAAATCCCATTTGTTCCGTCAGGCAAAGTGGAATTGAGTGAAGCCTGCAGGACAAATGTTCATATTACATTCTCTGCAAATAAATTTGTATTACCTTGTAAAACTTTCAAGAGCACACCTCTTTGTTTCATTGTTCTCTGACCAGTGATTTGACTTCTTAAAAGGTACGTCATCCTTTTTTCTTTATATAAAATATATATATGTATATAATTCTCATTATTATTATAATATAATTATAATATATGTATTACATATATAATATAATAATATAATTATTATATAATAATAATTATTATATAATAATAATTATTATAATATAATAATTCTTTATATAATATATATATATATATATATATATATATATATAATACGTTCTCTTGGGATTTTTATCCATGTTTTTCTACCATGGAAGTGTTGGGCGAAAATGAAGGTTCTTATAATCATTGCTTGCATCTTTTTGAAAGAGTAATCATACATTTAGAGGTACTGCAGAGGCATCCACGAAGTAAGCTAGTACTAATCACATCACGCTCTTTGTATCTGTATCACTACAGCCCACGGCATTCTGCCCACGCCTTCAATAAACTTTATTTTGTTACTTCAACATTTCGGATTGTGATTTGGACACATTACAAAAGTGACATTCTACCTATCACCATCACTTATTTTCAACTATGCTAAAACTGTATTTATGGAAAAGCTGAAAATGAAAGAGTCGCGCTCACACGAAAATGAATTTCGCAACTGACCTGGCTCCATACTGGCCGATAACACAGGCAGTTAAATGTTTCAAGAACTACAGAATTACAGAAAAGAAAGTATTGCAAATTATGTATTTTTGTAATCAGTACATATCTAAGATATTTTTGAAAATAAAAAATCATGTCATTAGTACAATAATGTAAAGTAATAATTCTATAACTTAAATTTCGCGCGCAAAGTGAATCAATCTTGTCGTTATACTTATTATAATTTGATAACGAGATTGATGATTTCATCTTTTCTTTACAAAGCCATGAGTCAAATTAACACTTAACATAATGTTTAACATTTAATCAATGTACATGCATAATGTTGAAAAACATTAAATAAATATAAAGTGTCATTTTATTGATAGAACGCAAGGCACTAATGGATTAATATAACTCCAAAATAAATCAACATATCTCTTATGTCATCATAAACAGTCAGATGCAACATTTTATATCGAAGAAAACGTATTTTTAAAGTAGCACATTCAACTGAAAACCAATGTTATATCAAGTTACAGTACGTATTTAATCTCCAATGGGGGCACGATTGAGCCATTATTAAGTTTATAGTACTCATTCTCAGTTCCCTTTTTAATTCACTGTCAGGTTTAAGGTTAGTTTTGATGGTGGAATGCAACGATCTGCTTGTAACTCAATACGGAGTTTATTATCCCAATCGTCTCCTATCGTCTCATATTATTTGAGCAGTATACCTTCCCTTTGCGGCTCTCACACGCAACCAATCTTTATAAATGAGGTCTCCAAAGAAAGATAATTTTACGGAGACGTGACGAATTGCACTTTGACTTTAAAAATATGAAGGTTTTGTTTAAAAAATGCATCTAAATATTCATGTACAATGCAACCCGTAACGCACGTCAGGAGTTTTGAATCTAAATCGTTAAATAACTCCAACACGAAGCGTTCTAGGGTCTTAAAAACTAAAATTTTGAGGCCGACGGCCTCAAAGTTCAAACGTTCAAACATCGTAATCTACAGGATGAGATCTTCTTGAAATTCTTTCATTGTTATATTTTTGCTGATTCGAAGCTTCTCCATTCTACCCCACCTGGTCAGAGTCCGTAGAATCTGCATCTGTATGTGAAATTACTAATTACTTGATATTCTATGCGATTGAATTACACGGATGGACCTCTTTGCTCGATAATAAACTTCAATAAGAAAAGTTTATATTGACAAGGATGTATTATATTTTTATCAACTACAAAATGACATTAAAAACAAGTGACGGACAATAAGAGGATCTTGAAGTAAAAATATATGTCACAGGATTAATAAGGAAATGGAAAAATTATGAAGAGTGTCCTCGCACGGATACGCTAGCATTCCTTTAATTACGTTTTGCGTACAAACATTTGTCCCGCTCGCCAGATACTATAAGAATTGTATTAAATAAAAACTATCACGATTATATAGTATTAAACACATTCAGTTCACATTATTAAGAATCATACATTTTTGTAGATAATAAGTTAAAATGAGTTAATTTTTTTATTAAGTATTTCACCACCTGTTTAAAATTGGATGTTTAAAAATTACGTGCGGATGCGCTTCAAAATTGTCAACTAATTTTGCAACCCAATATCTTGTAAACATGATATAATTGTTATACATTATATGTTGACTGTTCAGAGATTTACTGCCTCAGCCTGGAATCGAAACTTGATCTCCCCATAAACACACAGTTGCTCTAGCAACCGAGTTACCGAGAACGTTGAAAACATTTTTTGAACATACAACATACATTTAAACAATTTACTCAAATTTATGAAACCCAATTTTTCAAATTTAAAAAGTGTAGTATGCGTAGACCTTAAAAAACCGCGAACAGATTGCACTTTAGTACGTCACACACAGTTTTAACCGTTTTTGACAAATAAAAAAGAAAAACAATAATTTTTACTCAATAATCGAGTTTTCCTTTGTTCTCACCCTTATTCACCCCTTTCCATCTTTCTTCTCCACCTATTACCCTTTTCGTCATTCACAGAATTCTCCTTGCACTCATACAACGTTCCTGAGTTTCTCGGAACACATTCAGTAAGGGTATAGCCCGCACTCTGCTTTTACAATAGTTATTTAGGCAATAATACTTTATGAACAAGAAAAGCAAAATTTGCAACTGGAACTCACAATAATATTTTATCGTGTAATGAATCTAAAATGCTTTAAAATATTTAAATTACAATAAAAATTAACATATTTGAACTTATTAATATTCAAACAAGTGTGTGTTTCAATAATGCGAATTGTAGGAGTTTTATACTTTACCCAAGCAAAAATAGTCTCCGAAAAGTTGTAATAAAGAACACTGACCATTAACTCTATATTGATTTACATGCACATCGTTGAATTCAGCTACGTTCCTATTAAAACTGACCTTCACCCTGACTGTAAATTAAATAATAAGCTATCGTTAAAATGACTAATATAAACTTATTAAACGGTCAATGGGCCCTAGGGCTCGAGTCTCGACGGTGGCGGAAGTTCTGACACTAACTACGTAGCTACAGGTTGAATACAGCTACAGCACGGAGAAGAATACTACATGGCGGCTGCTCTGATAAGTAATTTTCTGTGGTTTCTCTGATCAATAACAGACGAATACCGGAGCAGTACCCTAACAAACGAGCTAAGGAGCGTGCGCGATCTTTCCTTCCTCTTCCTTGCCCTATTCTCACCCCTTACTTACACACACACTTACATGCACTACAATACCATACATGCCGGGAGACCGGTCAGGAGCTTAGAGCTTGTTGCGTTTAGGCAATGCTCCACTGGTGCTTTCCTCTTATTTGTCCTCTCGTCTTACACAAACACACCTATATGCACTAAACTGTTATAAATGTCAGCAGACCAGTCGGGAGATTAGAACTTATGCCGGCGTCGGTGGAGCTTCGCTGGGTGAAGGTACCTAGGACGAATCCCCGGCAAGGTAATGTGTAAGTTGTCATAGGATCTCACTAACCAGAGGGGAAGAACACCGCCACCTTTCGCAATAAAACATTCACTACACTAACTGGACTAATGATCACAGCAGTTGGCGTCAATCAATCGGCCAATAAAACATTTATAAAACGCCCACTTCCATTTACATAAACCGTTGTTAAGTTAGTATGTATTTCAGTAATCAATGATTAATAATGCGCATAATGATCGAGGTCACACGTTACTAAAATTTGTAAACTGTTTTTTATTATGATCAAATGAAATCCTAGAAAGACGATGGGAATTTAATATGATATTCAACTAATCAAAAATGAGTGAAAAATAGTTTGTTGAAAATTTGGCAATGCAGTCCTTTTTAATCCCGTAAGTTATATTTACTAATTTAATTATTCATGAAATTTTTAGAAATATCACAGAATTCTGAGTAATTTATTGAAGTTAATGAACCTCATATCATGGCTTAGAACAAAGGAATAATAATGTGCAGCAGAAACAAAGTAATTGAACTAATTATTAAATAGTTATGCAGCGAAAATGTGGCTATACAAGTAGATGAATATAACAGTCATGTATCAAAAGAGAATAATCAAATTTTCTATGCACAGGGAGAGGTATTTTGAAACTCTTTCACGGGTAAATTTTAATTAATATAATTCGTAGTAACATAGAATGATTTGCAGTTGTGTTTAATTACGTTTTTAATTTCAGAAAAAATGTTGAATTTAGTTATCACTAAAGGTAGTTTCAAATAATCGTGGCCGGGGTATTCTTCGGTTGCTCAGAATTTCAACAAATATTTAATTTTCAAAACTAATCATATCAATAAAGGCTGTAAAATCAATTGATTTTCGAATACCGAGACATTTAATTTAATAAATGCTTCATTGATTTAATGAATTAAATTAGTGAAATTGATGGAGTTTTTACCAATAGGTACTGGCTGTACGCGATAATAAAAAAATGCTTTCGTACATATTACTTTATATTCGTGCAATTCAGATTCTGGCTTATACGCTACAAATATAGAATTTTCATGAGTTACATACTTTCATAAATGCTCAATATGTCATTGGAAATGTTTTCGAATAATTCTAGGCTTGGAGATACGTTTTTTATCACATAAGAGCCAAAGCAATAAAAGTACCTTATAATTTGACCTCCGAAATATTCTCATCTCTTTGACCGGTGTTTTCACAAATAATATAAAACTGATTGTCGCCGGTACAAACACTACAAAAAATGTAATAGCTGAGGGTATTTCAGACAACTTAAAAAATATAGAGTTAAGTAAAAGTTCCTATACCTGCGCAATATTAATAAGGAGCAAAACAACATAATTGGTAAAATACATGATTCGAAACAGCAAAACTAAAGCTCACAGTAACGTAATCGTACTTTTCGGTAATGGGTTGAGCCCAAAGCAAAATTAATTTGATTTTTATCACACCTATAATTTTTTATGTCTGATTATGAGTCTTCTTTTCAGAAGGCTGATATAATAGTTCGTTTTTAATCGCAAAATGAAAGCACGAACACATAACTCACATTGTGAAATCATTTGACAGCATATCATTCTGGGACAAGAAAAGATACTATTTCACACTTAATGATCATCACAAGTTTTCCATCAATACTCAAAACTTTTCATATCGCAATTTTCTTAAGAACTGGGTTTTGGAGAGAAAGATTTCATTGTACATTATAATTATTATTTCTTCGTTTGTGTTTATTCTTTTAACTCAATATGAAAACCATTGATTTAAAAGTCTGAGATTTTGATATAGTTTGCCAGAATAACACTTTGTATAGGTGGCAGCATATTCCACAACAAATGTATTGAACTGATTCGTGACATGAAAAAACGCAGTTCGTAATTTATATGAACACGTACTCGAGAACGCATAAGCGAGCAGTAAACCATGTACCAGCACAATGCATATTCCTCTCCATCTGCTTATAAATAATAGGCGATGATTCCAGTCATAATTAAAAAATTCTATTTCGTTCGACAAACGTTTCGGTCTCTTTTCCAAGCTCCTCTTTAGAAGTTTGACTGGAATTATCACCGGTCATTGATTGTATTTGCCCAGTGATCCTTTAATTTTTTCCATATGTTTATGTTTGAACAAGAGTAACTCCTTGGACCCACTGCCGTGGCTCCACTGTTGCATCAGCGGAGGTAAATATGAAGCTTGGGAGACTTCAGATTTGAATTTTGTCGATTTTAGCTCTATCGTTAATAATTAGTAGAGAAAAAGTTATGTAATTCCGCAAGAAAAGTGCAGATATTTCGACAGAAAAATAGATTTTCTGTATGACTGATAACGAAAAATATGATTTATCTTGTTTCTATGTGTAGTAAATTATTTTCTTAACGTTGCCAGAATCCACGTTTTGCATGTTCTTACTACCCAAAAAGTAGTTTTTCACAAGGTGTCAGTCCATCTCTCCGTGTGTTCATTTGCTAGTCTGTCTTTCAATATTAGTCTCCAACCATACATATAATTTTCATCAAAACTTATAATCCCCAGCCAATGTAGTTGATGCTACAGCCCCTCAAATTTTAAACGAATATTTCAATCTTCGGGAGTACTTTAAATAAAAGATATACTACATTTTAAATGTTTTCTCTAATTTTTACATTTTCACCATCGTATGTACTTACGTTTATGTTTACTATTGTAAAGCGAAGGTATTGCACTGCTGCAGCAAAAATCGACCTTTTTTGAACAGTAAAAACTCATGTGTGGCCCTGTTATCGAAAAAGAGAATACATCTTGTTCCACATAGAGAAATGTACTTCCTCTATCAGTGCGTTGACGGAATCCACATTTTGTGGGCCATTGACATCGAAAAAATGGTTGACGACAAAAGGTCTCCGAATTTCCTACCGAGTGTGATCACCACTAGGGCCTAAACCCTTCAGATGATTTTCTCCAAAATCAATATTCCCTGATCGTTCTGGCCCAAGTCAATTCCTGGTGATTTGCGGTGAATTGCGTCTACACTGCAATTCTGACGGCTGACTGGCGGGCTAAGGCTCCGGCGGCCTAAAATCGGGTGCGATCGCATATTGTGAAGGATATATTATTGTTATAATTTACACCCCAATTACGTATGTTTACTAATTTTATTTTTCTTCAACTGTACTTGAAAACGTTTTTTTCTTAGGCGCTTTTTATAAAGGTTGTCGGCGCTTTGATTCATCAGTAAAATCTTCCGGATGATACAGAACAAAAATTGTCAAAAAACTGCTGTTCACACATATTTATTCATTTAATTCAGAAAAATACAGGATATTTTTTCTTCTGAAATGTCTCTTCCTATAAAATATACCGATCATACAATGAAAACCACCCAGATGACAGACTTAATGACAACAACCATTGTCGCTAGAGACCCTAAATGGCAGGGCCTAGGGTTGGAATCTCGCCGGTGACGGATTTTCGGCACTTCGTATAGCTAAGTAGAATTCAGCCGGATTATAGTAATCAGCTCCATGATTGGTATTTTTCTTGGATGGATGTTGCGATCAATATAAGGCGAATGTCGGACTAGTACCGCAACAATTGGTCCACGAACCGCTTATGATCATTTTTAATTTCATTTCCACCCCTCATTTCCCCTTTACCTACACACCAACATGCAATACACTACAACGTATTTCGGGACACCAGCCGAGAGCTTACAGCTTATCTGACTAGGGCGGTGCACCGCTGGGGAGATATCAGAAGGGACAAGGGAAGCCGACTTGTTGGAAGTTGCGAGATCTCACGTTCCAGCGGGGAACAAAAACACTACTACCTTCCAAATATAACATGCACGACACTAAGAGGACTAATGAGCAATGTAGTCGCGCACGGTGACACAAAATGCTCACCCACTCGCAACGGAAACGTATTCACGTTTGTAACTTCGTAAAGACAGAACCGCTTTGTCGGTGTCCAGAGAGGGTAATATGATTTAATTTAATTTGTCAAAAAACTGTATGTAACGTATGGGGAGAAGTACCATCTGCCCACATTTTCTTGAGATCTAGCATCACTTTCCAACATTTTAACTATAAATGGTTGAATGATGAATTAAAATTTTAAAAAAGTGAAGTTAGCAAATTTTCCAAACTAAAGATACACGGGGAAGACATGCCCACGAGGGAGAGGCAAATAAAACATTGCATCAAGCTGCGTAGATCGATCATTGATTAATGATTCCAGGCGCCTCAACTGTTAAGGCCATTAGTCCCGTAAGTGTACTGCGTGTTTTCATCGCGGGAGGTGATCTTCCCCCGCTGGATGGCGAGATCCGGCGCCCACTTACGTCGATTTACGTGACATTTCCCCAACGAGGTATCTCCCATAAGCATGGCATCGCACCAAGCCGGGACAAGCCTTAAGCTCCCGACCAGTGTGATTGTGTAAGTGAAAGGGTGTGTAAATAAGGGGTGAGGATAGGACAAGGAAGAAGGATAGATCGCGCGTGGTCGGTGGCCCGTTTGTTAGGGTGGTGCTCCAGCGTTCGCCTGGGCAGACCACGGACTACTACCGAACAGACCAGCCGGACGCTAGACGTTTCCTCCACACAATGACTGAATTCGATGTAGATGACAAGCCAGTGTCGACAATTCTGCCACCGTCGAGGCTCCAAGCCTAGGACCTGCCGATCAGTGGCACTGCGATGACATCAGTTGATGCCCTGAGACACCTTTGTCGGTCAAGCTGCGTAAAAGCGACCTCCCGTCCTGGAGAGTATTACAAGCTTACGGAAAACATTTACCAGGAAGAAAGGGTAGATTCTGGGAAGGATTCTTACCCCACAAAAGGATTTACCGAACATGTAACCTAAATGAAAAGTGACTAATATGTAACGCAATGGGGACGAGAAAAGTGATGCGAGATGCAAGGATCAGAGAAATTTGGTGGTGAATGTGGCAAGCTGAGAGAATCGAGGGCGTTGAGACGCAGTTGTTCGAAAAAATGAGAATGAAGACCGGGAGAAATGTCTCAGGGAATCAACTGATATCACTGCAATCCATCTGATCGGAAGATCCTAGGTTCGAGCCCCGACACTGGCAGGATTTTCGACACTAGCTAGATAGCTAGGTCCAATTCAGTTGCTGTCTGGAGGAGAATTCTAGCGGCCGACCTAGCTCTGATTGGTAGTTTTTCGTGGTTTTTTCGGTTAATACCAGGTGAATGCTGGAACAGTATCCTAACAAACGGGCCACGGACTACGCGCGATCTTTCCTTCCTCTTTGTCCTATCCACACCCCTTATTTACACATACTTACGGGCAAACCCTGTAAGACGACGGCAGGTCGGCGACGGATCTCACCATCCAGCGAAGGAACATCTCCGCCACTACACTCGTGGGACTAATGATCTTAGCAGTTGACATGTCCGCAACCACGAATCAATCAATCAAAGAAACGAGGAGGATGTGTCCCAGGGAATGGACTCAGGATGCGATGTTTGAGGATGGACGTCAGACGTCTTAGTTCATGTGGGACTTGAAATGGACAAAGCGGGTTTGCGGCAGGTTTTCTCGTTTTTTGTTGGTTTTTTTTTCGTTTTCCGTGCCTCTCATTCAACCATTGCTCCATCATTCATCATCAATCATCATTTCTTCAACCGCTTTTTTGATTATTTAAACAACAAACACGATGTGTCGATTGAAAAATATTAGCAGAAGCAAACTTTGCACACTGTTTTGGCTATCTTCATGAACGTTTTTCACAATGTAACTACATTTTTTACAATAATCAAATTCTCATTGTTGATAACTTGTAATTCTGGGAGTAAATCATTTTATAAGCTATACCTCCTTAGGAGATCGTGACAAAATGATTTTCAGTACTTCAGCACGTTGCGAGAAATGTGCCAGCAAATGATCTGGCAAATGTAACGAAATTGATTACAGAAAATGCGTAATGGACGATTTAACTCAATTACTTCTTTCTAGATGTCATAATTACACGAATACGTAAATATACATTGTTACCTACAAATAAGAGAATCAGCTTGTTTACATTGCAAAAGATGTTTCATTTACAGGTGATAATTTGGTCCATATTGCACCTAATAATATCATTACTAGAAGTGGTATTCACTGAAAGACGTAATATCATTCATATTCATATCCCACACACCAAACTATTAAGATGGAAATGTATTCACTGACATATATCGCATTAGCTTTTCATATTGTTTATGCCACTAGAAATAAAAAAATATAAAAGTAATTAACGCTTATCGTGCCTTATTAAAGAAAATCGATAACAGTATTCGAAAATTTAATTTTATCACTTCACCCAGCCTTATGCAAAAAGGATGAACTCAATATTACTGAAAATTTAAAACTACACGTATATTTTGAAATGTGTCCGATTATTTAACGAGTACTTCAAAATTTTAATAAGATATAATACTACTCCTTTTAAACCTCTAAGCTTAATAGTAGACAATAAAGTTCACATATTTTTTCTACAAATTTTGAGTAATCGTGATAAACCAACATATACTATAAATTGTTACAATGGGTTACAATTTTCATAACTAATAAATGTTACTCACCTTTAACATTATTTAAATGACCCGCACTAGTAATCTAAATATATTTTGTGAAAGTTTGCGCAAACCCTTAGTGGAAAATGGATGTAAACGTCGCAGGGCGGGCAACGAAAAAAAGGCACGCTCTTTCCTATCCAACAATTAATTAGTACTCCGGCAGTTGAGTATTAGAGATTTCTGACTTGTGCGACAAGCTCCCCAAGACAACAAATGTCAATAATTTTAATTAAAACAGATCAGTATTTGTCTACATGACATGTTGCAGAACAGTATTATGCTCAGGATAGTTTGAGACAAACACCCATCTTTGAAAAGAACAGTGGCGGCATGTGGGTATTCGTACGTTCGCATGTGCACACCCATTTAATTCGGTGCGATTTCTCTTAATCGTCTCTTAACAAGAGGGGGATACAAGTCCTCTCAGGGCGTTCCCGAAACTTGGTGTTTTAAAACACGCGCCGTTCGGAAGCTGCGATTGACAGTCCGTCGCCAATGCCCTTTGTGATAGCCATCCGGAGCACAGTCGGGAAAGGCGGAGGAAAGTTGAGGCGAAGGCTGCCGCGGGTCTGCAGGGGAAAGAGGGAGAACATCGCGGGCTTATGGACGGATGGAGCACTCTGCAGTCCATGTGAATATTACTACGCAGAGGCACTGGCGATCTCTACAAGTGCCCTGACATGCCTCGAAGATATAACACTTGTCTAGAACGAGTTTTTAAGAGAAGTGTGATATTGAACAAAAATTGTGAGATATCTCTCCACGTCAACGAGCTCTTATCCCTTCCAAAGCAGTTCTTTGCTAACGCGCGAAAAGCGAACGCATTGTTGTGCAGTGCTGCAGTATTGTGTTAATCGAATGTTATATGCACATTTTCTTATGTTTTAAAGCGAATTGCAATTACAAATCCATTCCGAAGCATATGAAAACCCAAATTAGTTTGTAACAGTATGTAGTAGGCTATTTATTAATGCGTTTTGAAAAACTGAAGTTGGTGTTCGGTTTTATGTCAAGTGGATTTGTGCAACTAACAATGAATAGCGTCGAAAATATTATCATGACATCAACGAAAAAGTTACAGAAAAAGTTGCTGAAAAGAAATAGCATTAACAGAAGCGACACGGGCCGTGTTTTGTCACACAGTGTAGACGGCAAGCTATCCAGAGTTTTTAGTATTGGGTATAGAAACTTGTACTTTTAACCTTAAATTTGTACAGCGGGCTTATGGAAAATACTCTAGCAAAAGCGCGAGTTATAAAGTTTCGAATTAATATGTAAAATAGAACTCTTGACACCCTTTGAAAAACCGTTCTGGAAAGTGCCAGCGGGTATTGTGAAAAGAAATGCTGATAAAAGAAACTGTTCAGCATGCTATCAAACTTCATAAGACGCCAAGTGTTTAATTGCGATTATTTATGTTAATTAACATCTGTGTATGCTTGTAATGTAAGGACATGCGTGTATATGTGTGTGAGAGAGCGAGAAGAGAGAGAGGGGGAGGCGTTACACACCCTAATAGCATGAACACGAGTCGCTATTGGAAGACAGAAATATTTTATTACAAAGTACACTAAAAACAAGTTTCACGACTCAATATAGCCCCATCCTCAGGCAGGCTGAAATAATACAGATATAATAATTAAATCGTTTCTTTACTCACTAAATATTGAAAAGCGAAAATTGTGTTTTTAGTAAATTTTTATTATAATAAAATATTTGTTTTAAATATACGAGTGTATTGTTTCTCTTTAAATATTCTGAGGATACCACTGTCCTACAAATTGCCTAACCTCTATTCACATAGAGGTCGATACATTCATTCGAGAGACGATATCATGGATTGGTTTTGTTGAGATTAAATCTAATTATATTGGATCGTACCCATACAAACATGTCTTTGCTACAAACAAATTGAGGAAAATTATTTTGGAATAACAAAATTCTGTTTTCCCTACATATAGAATTTTACTTTTGCGTTTTTGTCAATGTACATCATAAAGCTCTCACGATTCATATTGATCTTAATGGAAGTATTTCAATACATTTCTTGTATCATCTTAATTAGATGTTCAGGATAGCGTTTGTCTTTCATTATTGTTCGTAGTTTACGTCTGTTTGTTTTATTGAAGGCTTTATTATAATCAATAAACAGCGAATGAGTAGGAAGGATGAAAACTGTTTCTGTATAATTTGTTTAACCATCAAGACACAATCTGCACATGAGCGTCCTTTACGAGACCCATGTTGTTCTTCTTGTTGTACTTCAAAGATTTTATTCAGTCACCTAGTAATTATTTTAAAAAAAGTTTGTACGCACCGTTGAGGATATTTATAACTCTTAGTTATAAACGTAAAAATATGGCTAAAAATCAAAGGATTTTATTTTAGGCCTTCCAAACAAAATTTATCTGTAAAAACCAAAATCGCTGATGGAGTATTCAAGAAATTAATGTTTCTGTCCAAACAAACATTTTTCACGTTTTCATTATTAAAATCGGTAAACTTCGCATTTTTTTGCATTCTTTCTGAAATTATATACGTAGTATTATAAAAAATCACGCAAAAGAAATTGTATAAACGTTGTACCAATTGTTTGCAATATTATTAACATTGCAATAAAATAAATGTGTTTTTAAGCATATTTATATTTTTTCATTCGAACGCAGTATTGAACAAAAAAATCTAATATGGTGTTTTTCTTTCTTGTATATGATGTGGGAAGCTTTCAAAAAATTGTCAGCCCACTTCAAGGACCTCCTGCAGATCGTAGGCTGACTATGAAAAGAATGACCCAATTGCTTCTTTCCACGCATTGGTGTGTTGTCCAGATGTTGAAGATATTAAAAAATCTCTCATTAATTGACCTTGAAGAATATTTTATTAATTATGTGTTTATCTCGTCATTACTAGGACTTTTCTTGTTCTTAAATGCTTTTAAAACATTCTCTAGTTCTTCCATAATTTTAAGGTCAACAGAATGGTATGTCACTGATTCATAGGGAAGTATTTCTAATATTTCATCGCCAGGAGACTAAAGGTTTTTATAATAATTTAGCCACGTCTTTTCGGGTATGTTGTTAATTCGTGCTGTATCACGTTCTGTATCTGTATTCGTTCTCTATCACGCTGTATTGGTGCTGTGTCATAGTAACACCTTAAGGAGGCTAACGCGGCTGTGGGGACTGTGTAACCACCAGTATATGTGGTACCTCCCTGCCCGCCAACGGTTTCCTTGCAGAGCGGATGAGCGAAGGGGAAAGTTCTCTGACTTTGGGTGACTGGAACGCCCCTACACAAGACCAACTCTGCCCAGTTTGACCCAGAAAGGGCAGATGAACGGGTGGAGAAGGACTCGGAAGCCGTAGAGAAGACTACCTCTCAAAGGGAAGTAAATACTTTTACTTAAAACTATTATTTACAATATTTCCCCAATTTTTCTAGTTTAAACGTTGTAATTTTTTATGTTTATTGAAATAAGATAACTCACATAGCTTTTTGATACAACTTTCACATTTTTTCGGGGGGGGGGGGCTACGTTTCAGCACTGCCCCCGGGCCCAAAATTCTCAAGCTCCGTCACTGCGTTTAACAAAGGTACAATGAAATGAAACATTTAAAACACAATTTCAGTGCAACTAAACTTCATTAACTGAAGTTAAAACAAAACTTTAAATTGTCTTCTTACGTTCATAATTGTGGACCCCGATTCTCGAATTAACGCAAAATTGATCCGTTAATGAAGAAATGTAATCTATTTTGTAACGTGAATTCATAATTAGTATTAGTTTCCTCTTTTCCGTCTTTCAATGATCTGAAAGTGTATAATACCACGCTACTCCTTGTGAATTTAATAGAGACATAAGCAATTGAACAAAGTAATGCGATCAAAGTAAATGAGTACACTACTTTTCTTCTATTCTGGTGTTGGGAATCATATGGAATATGAATTTATAAGAATGTGACAGTCATTTCAATGAATTTTCTTTCTTAATTGCATACGTTTTTCTATGAACAGAAGCACGTAATAATATTGTAGAACACATAACATGCAAAACGTACTCAAAAGGTTATGTACTTACCATGTATTGTTGAGAAGATATCTATAAGCAAATGAGCGAAGCATATATGAAAGCATCATTCAAAAATTAACATTCCATGGAACTTTAATTTGATGACGATCCCGTAGAGTAAAGAAGATTGAAAATTGTGAACTTTGTACTTTTATGCATCCCAATTTCAACAAAAGCCGACGAATTATAAATCGATTAAATAATAAATTTATAATTTAATCAATTTATCAGAATATTAAATTATGAAATTTAAATTCGTAGGATTTTTAAAACTGCTATTGTTATTTTTTCATTGTAAATCGTGAAGCAAAATTGTAATAATAGATTAAAATTTTTCCGAATGGGTTGGAAGGATACAAATCCAAAAGAATTGTTCATTGCAATGTGTATCTTTATGTTAAAATTTTAAACGAAGAATACGTATTCGGTATGTGTAAAATTGTACATGAGTTCATTTGGCGGAGATTAATGTGCCATAAATATTTTACAGGAGTTAACTTTGTGTAAATGTTCAGGTAATTTAGAATAATTTTGATACTCTTTACTAGCACCATGCATTCTTTGAAGCATTCTTTGAAAAACTAAATACTATATATAAAGTATGCTCTCTTCATACGAAATAAATATATTCGAAACGAATCACCGAAAAGAGATATGTAATGCATACTCTATGAAAACTGGTGCATTTTCTACTAATCCAAATTGTGCATTTTTATAATACTTGTTGGCTACTCATGCAGGAAAATAGTTCTACAAAAATGGCAATATATCTCAATTCACTGTTTCGTAGAGAGCATACTTTAATTGGATATGTGTATTCTGCATAAGAATACTCAGGAATTTTCACGATATATACGTCAGTGTAGAGAAAACTTTGAGAAATATTTCTCTGATACTTGCAAAATAGTTCTAACACACAACACTTTTCATTTATACCACTTTACCGTTTCCTTTCTGTACGATTTCATCAATTTACTTCGTTACGTGTTCGCAAAACATGAAATAACTACAATCTTCTGCTAGGAAAAGCGATCTTCGTCACGAAGGGAGTAAGTTTGGAACATACTTTACACAAACCTTGCAGGAGGATCGTCCCTGACGTACACGTTACACCCAAAATACTTTCATGTATGCCAAAAATGGATGAAGGAATAAAGCATTTTAAATTTTGGTATTAATTTAGACTGTTTAGCTTCTTTCAATGCCCATTTTATTAATTTGTGATGTAGTAAATCAAGCAATCAAATATCAAATTTATTGCAATTAGTTTTCCAAACCGATAGTACTGTCTCAATCATTGAGATAAAGAACATTTGTTTTAATGTAATACTTTGGACAGACAGAACGTGTAAGACAGAACTTGTAAACAAAAGTCTCCCTGCGTTTAGAAGCAAAATAATTAAATATTCGCGGTATATATTATTACCAATAATCATGAGTTAATTTTAATTGTGAAAAAGTATTAATTACAGCAGAAAAATCTTGTTTGGAGAGACAGTAAAGAGTTACTACCAATACCAATTTTGACCTTGAATACAAATATGTATATTAAGTTCTTTGCATATTTCTTGCAATATATTCAAGTTAAAAAAGAAAAAAAATATCTGCTACCTTTGAGTACACGAACGAAGTAGGCACACGAAATCGTTAAGAGAAATTATAGAAAATTGTACATTGTTAAATATACATTCCTACGAGTAAAACTCTTCTTTAAATCCCATCAGATTTTTAACGGTTCTTATTAATACCACACGATAAAATGTTTTAATGCTTCCAAGCTTTGTAATGAATTTTAAAAATATATTAAAGTGGTAGACAGAGGACATTATAAATACGGATATAACTTTGGTTTTTAGTGACTGTGCGACATCCAAGGTGGTATTACACGTATCCAAAAGTTGAATCAATAAAAGCCGTTTGGCCAGCATTTCCTGCTCTTTTTCCTAAGCTTTTTGCAGAGATAAGCCATTTGACTTGATGATTGGATGTAATTTTATCTTGTCCAGTCATGCGAATTGAAAAGTTTCCATTTTAACAAGAAACCGTTCTCTAGACAAGAGCGCGACAAAGTAATAGTAATAATAATAATAATAGTAATAATTTTATTACTGCCAAGGATCAGGCCGTAGAGCCTGTACTTTGCCTAACCACTTTAAAAGTAAATTCTTAAAAGACGTCACAACTCTTGACCAGCATGGTGCAAGCCAGCATTTACGAGTTAAGTTAAAGATTAATTTCTGTTTAAAATTAAATACATTTTTTCCCATGTTAGCGGATATCTTAGATACCGATTTAGTTACTTAAATTTTAGAAATTATTTCTCTGCAAACCTTTGAAGTGCTATGTGAGATTTTACATTAATATTACATACTTCGGATGACATTACATTCTTAAAGAAATAAAATATATCAAACAATCACTTAATCAGCAATTTATTTGCTGACGTGAAAGCATTGAAAGTGTCGAAGGTTTCTACGTGACTTGTAAAAACTTCATTTTTGATAGTTTTTGTATGAATTAAAATGAAATAACTAAAGTATAATTTCAATAACACCCGTCAACTGATTTGAATCACCTTTTTTTTCGAAATGAGTGACGAACATTTCATTAAACTGATAAATTCCCATTCATACGAAATTATTTTCTGAATTCTTTCAAGAAGTCAAAAAAGGTAGTTCAAAAACAAAAACTCGTCACGTTTACTGACGTGTATATCGTGAACACGAACTATAAGAAGCAAAACCTACAATTTATAAATAAGAATTCCATGATGCTTTATAAAACTAATGGGTTAAAAAAGGCGAAAGGGTTTCTACTATTTAAAATGCGTCAAATCGAGATAAACCTACAAAAATGTTATTGTTAATAGGCAAACTTCGAAAATTTGTTAGATGATACTTTGGTAGCAGTTCTTAGTACTTACGTTCACTGTCATCAGATGTACTTTTCGGATCATGAGTGCCATCTTCATCTGAAAAATTAAAAAAACGTTCAGGTACTTGTGATAACAAAGTGTTCACATCGTGGAATTGCCTTCTTCGGCGTCCACATACTCTGATTAAGGCAGACAATTCGTGACGGTGACAAAGCGAAAAATGGAAACAAAAAGAGAAATAGAGCGAACACAAATTGACTACGCCAATGAGATACAGAATAATGAAGACTCAAACTGATATTAAAAGTTGCAAAAATATTTGACGAAGCGATGCTTAAGATGAATAGAAAGAGAATGTTGTCCTGGTCCGTAAGTATCTAAAATGAAATGTGATGTCCAGATAATGTCTTGTGAAATGATGTACGAGCATATACCATTTCTCTCACTCACTATATACAATTTCAGGGCAAAGCCATTCGATTTGATCTACTTCGTCCAAATGCGACCGTAGGAATTACACTTGAAGACCGACCACCCTTCTTAAAGCTGCCCTTTCAGAACAAAATTTGTTTCTCCAGGTCGCCCCAATGTCCCAGAGTATGAACAATAGCATATAGAACAATTTTTGTTTTCTAAATGCACTAACGTTTTATACTACATTTGTTTATACAATAAATTTTGTCATTGAGTTTTAAATTTTGTTATTGATTTAGTCATGATCATTTCTTTGATTTTGTCTCATTTAACAATTCTACTTAACAAGGATATATTTAATAGATTTCACTCATTTATAAATAACCATTTAGGTACACATTTTACTTTTATTTTATGTTATATTTATAAATTTATTTATTTCACGCCAAAAGACAGAAAAAGATAGAAAAGACAGAAATAGACAGAAAAGACTGTGATGTTGGTTAGGAATAAAATCTGCATATAAGCGAAGCAAGGACTACAGTCGACAACATTTGCTCAATGGATCAAGTAAAACGATACGAAGAACCCAATCAAATGGGGTTCATTGAACCAGAAGCTACTTACGAAGTTGTTACAGGCATAAAAATGTAAAACATAATTACTTTTCCTCCTGTAGCTAAACATAGAAGTTTCTATGTATGAAAGGGTAGTAGCCTAATGAAATTTCTCGGAAAGGCGAAAAATGTGTTATTTAGAAGAATGATCATTTCAGGAGTGCAATGAATTCTCTTGTCAACTTCATATTTATTAAAACTTATGACGAATTAATATCTCCCCTAAATATACAGAATGTGTTTCAAAAAATATATTCATCTCCGATAATGAGACGAAAACGGATAACAGCTCTACCACCAAAAATTGCTTTACGTCATATTGAAAAATTATTTCACTTCACTGTGCATGTAAATACGTCATCTCTGTTTATATATATACACGTAGCATACGGCATGAACTGCGCGTAAATGATGTTATCTCCTTTGTACCTAAATATATGGATATTTGTAGATATTTATATATCACAGCGAAATGCAAAAGTAATAATGGAAATAAGTATAAATGGTTGAGAATGCAGTTGGACTCTTCTTTCTGAAATTTTCGTGATATTTAAAATATCCTAAGCTACTGTTTTACGGGAATGAATTATCAGTAAATACGCAACCAGATTTTTCTACGTGAAGAAGGTCATAGGTGTTGTGTCCAGTCGACATGATTTCTTAAAAATATTTTTCATTTATGCTGCGTTTAAAATTTATTTTTATTGTTTGATTTATGTTTACTCATTAAATAATCAATACTGAATCACTCGTTATTTTAGAAAATCACAAAAAATATTTGTAAATGCGTTAGTTCGTTGGGAAAGCTGCGCTGATGCCCTTGTCCTTCTCGCCTTTGCTATCTCCAATGAAGATGAGGTTATAAATCGATTCAAACCAGCGTGGTTTGAGCAAATTTTCCTCTGACAGAAAAAACTGAAAGCCCTTAAGTGTGTGTTGCCGTATTTGTTTATTTATTTTACGTCAAAAGCAGTTAAGAACTGTGTATAACGTGTTACGGGGAGAAGTGCTTGGTGAATATTCTCCTAAAGAAATTTTGTATATTGTATCGTATTATCCATCATTACACATATAAGTAGTTTGAAAATAATGAAATACTCTGAAACTGAAGTTAATTTAGCTGATTTATTTTATCTATCGAGAGGAAGAATAAATGCAAAATATATTTCATGTGTCAACATACAAGTATGTGTCAACGCTGTACAATTGTTTATTAGAAGCATGATATATAGGAACGCGATATTCTTGTATATGGAACATTGTTTACCAAACAATTGTAAGTCCGAGAGGCAATAGAAGGTTTCGCGAGTAGATTTTTATGTGAAATCAACCAACATAAAAAGTGCTTGATTTTCATAAGAATTATTGTAAATGCTATTTTGTTAAAATTATTTTATCACAGTTTAATGTGTGTATATTTATGAGCAATAAGTTACTAAATGAACGATAGAAGTTAAAATTCAGGTGGAAAGGTCAGTTACCCTCATGTCCAGAGAATTCCAGATTTTCTTACCTTCATGTCAGAGAATTTCAGATTTCCTTACCCTTATTGTTAATTGAGCATCGGAAGCATCGTCAACCGATTAGTGCGAAACACCGTCTCTCAGTGAAAAGGCCTGGAATGATTGTGAAACTCATAGTAATATTCCTCGTGGCCTACTCGATGAAGACATTTCATTTGAAGTGAAAATTGCAATATATTTTACATTATTTCGGAATTCATTAAGACATAAACTAATAATTTGAAAAATCAAAAAAAAATCCGTATTATGCCAATAACAATGACGTATTTTCTGTAGCTATGTCTGACACATCGAGTTCTAATTCTTATTTAAGGAAATGAAAAATAACGAAAAGTAACTATAGGAGAGATATTCCTCCGGTTTTTCTTATGTAATGTGACAGTTAATAGCGCGCCAAGAGTTAATTGGATTCGACTTACGACACTAGTACAGAAAACAAATTCTGGTTCTGGAACACTTAGATTTCAACATTTAGTCTAGTTACTGGAATAAATCGAGATTGTGAAAAACGTTGATCAAGACACGTGTCATCTCCTCTCCTTTGACAGTAGAACCTTTCGCCCCCCAGACTAACCACGTGGCAATTCTCAGTTCCGACAAAGAGCGTCAAAAGGCGGTCAGGGAAGGTGTCTGGGAAGAGGGCAGAGGTAGGGCACTCGCAGCTCCCTCGTTAAGAGGAGGGTTGCAACGCGTGGGGACCTACCATCCATTATTCATCGAACTCGGATGGCAGTGACGGTGGCGGTGGATGCGGCGGCGGCAGAGAGGGAGCGGCGGGGACGTTGGAGGGAGTGGGAGAGGTGAGGGCGGGGAAAAGCGGGAGAAGGCGGCGGGGGCGGCGCTGGCCGCGGTCGGCGAACGCCACCTGCCTGGTCGGGAGAGGTGGTCTCCCCGGCTTCCGGCTGCGGACCGCGCCCGCCTGCGTACACCCTCCGCCCTTCGATTTCGCCCTCCGTTCTCCAACCTCCAACCTGTCTTCCACCCGCCGTCTCTCTCTGTCGCCTTCGCCCTCGTCCTCCGTCCTCCGCCCGCATCCTCCACCCTCCGCCCCGCTCTCCGCCATCACCCTCAGTCCTTTGCCTTCCGTTCTTCGCCCTCCGTTCTCCAACCTCCGCCCTCCGCCCACAGTCCTCCGTCCCCTGTCTGCCGCCCTCCGCCAGTCGACCGCCGCCCGCGAACACTGCCCGCCATCCTCCGCCTGCCGTCCTCTGCCCGCCGCCCTTCACCTTCGCCTGCCGCCCTCCCCCCTCCACCCACCACCCCCGCGGTACGACGCGCCGCCTGCGCGCTCCGCTGCCACGCTCTGTTTCCCTGCGTCCATTAACCTCGGCCGACAGGGGTACTTTGCGCCAACAGTAGAGAATTCCTGCACCGCACCGCAAGCCGTTGAGCGCTGGAGTACACTGCCGGTTTGCAGTGCTGCCTCCTTTCGAGAGAGGTGGCGTTTCTTTGAAATGCCGTGGGAAAGCTTGGCAAAGACTTGCGAGGCGCAGGGAACAAAGATCAGATGTGGTTCCTAAGTGGCTGTGACGCCAAGTCAGGCTGATATTTGCTACAACTGATTTCTTGCACATTACCAATTTCTGTTATCTGACTGTATTTGATGTGTGACAATGAGTATCCTGCTTTGTGACAGCACATCTGGGTTTTGTTCTGAAAACCTCGTGAATCCTTGTCAAATTCCGTATTCACAGCAATGTTTCTCGAAAGGAAAAAGCAGTGGAAGTCCATGGTGTTCTCCAGTTGATCGCGGTAAAGGTGAAACGCCAGGAAAAAAAAATATGTTGATCATAATTTTTGAAAACTGATTTCTAGCGGAATGGGTCCAATACAAAAATTTGTTCTAGAATTATGTGGCGCAAAGTGTTCCAAGGAATATTTGAAACAACAAATTATTTTCTACGAAACGTACTATCTCTAATCGACAGTCATCTCACACGTAAATTATTTCAACTATTTGATTGACTTTTAGCAACTACTTGAAGAGGCAGAAGTTGATGTATAAAAGAAAAGATGCTATATATAGGGAAGTGGAACACAATATGAGAAGGGAAGGGATTCGTAAATCAATTGAGCGCTCATTGGTAACCTCGTGTTTTGTTCAAATGTTCTAGTACAATTTACGTGATCACAATGTTTTATTTTGTTCCGATTCAGAGAAAGTATTTCTATGACAATAGTATTTTTCTGTCTACAATTATGGAGATGATTTCATACGAGGAAAGAAAATTTACTTACCCTACATGTGTAATTTTCTGAATAATTATTTTCAAATTCGACTGAAAGAACAGCGGGTGTATTGTGCAACCAATATGCCATTTTGCACTTGATTTATTTTTATCAGCATAAATATTATTATTTCATATTTCAATCATATTTTTAATTGTGCAGCAGGAGCTTGTATTTCCAGCACAAAGTTAAGTTTTATTATACAAGCAATTATTCCATTATTCCGTTACCTTTCCCTTGACGCCTTTTTTATCACGAGAAAGTACTTTTAGCACTTCTGCGGAAAAAATTAATAAGCTTCAACTATCTTGCAACATACTATCTTTAAAAATAATCATATTTAAGGCATGAAAAGTCATTGCCTATGAACTTCACAATCATTCACAAGGTAGTAGGGTTGAAATCCAAATCGTGACAAAAGGTAGTATATGTAAATAATTCATTGTATAACCTAGTTCTTTTTCCGTTTTTTTCTTCCAACATAACTACATACTATTTCATTTCTTATAATTGCCATGGTTGCTTCTTCCTTCATTGGAAGGCAGTCCAAAGCACACCCTTACAATCAGTAAGGGTCAACAATCAATAATTAAAACGATGACGAACGAAAAATATCTATGTACTAATTCCTTATGTGTAGACTCTATGAAATTAAACATACGGTACAATATCATATTATATGTTCACGCTAATGCATTTTAAAGTTGACAAGATTTCATTTCACTTCTTCTGTGGTTACCAAACACACTTATCCTGGCTAATTATTGCAAAATTCTGAATCCAAAAAACACTTTCGAAAGTGAAATTACAAACTGGGTGAAAACTGTGATCCAAATGATACTTAGGAAGATATATTTTATCGTGAATCAAAGGTAAGGTTCCTTGATCGAACTTATTAAATATATCAACTAGAAGTACATTACTCGCTTTTCCGATTATAAATTTAATTTCATAGAACTTCGAGTCGACGTTCTGCCAGACTTAAATATAATGAAAATGTATCTAGTTAGTTACCCAATAGTTTCCTTGAGTGGCAGAGTGAATGACACTTCAAACTACCATTTTTAAATCGTAAAGTAAAACCCTATCACAGCGAACGAGTCCGAGTAAAACTTTTTTCTGCTTCTGATTTATGTGTTTATGTGTTGATTTTTTTCGCTTGACTTGTGTTGGAATAAAATGTCAAATGCAGTCTGTCGTGGTAGTCACAAGATTGGTGAAACCTGCACCTCTGCTTATGAATCATCCTCATACTTTACATCGCGATCGTCAACATGCGGACAAGTAGTCCATTTTCTCAGAAGAGGGATAACGATCTTTAATGCTTATATCATGGTGAAAATAGCTTGAATGTTAGTGGTGGCTCAAATACATTTAACCATTCGTCCGGCATAATACCCTTCATTACATCATCGGGCGCAATGAATGTGAGACTTTACAGGCTCAAGAATGCAAATTTTATAAAAATTTAGTCTGAAAGGTTTCGGTGTCTTTTTTAAGTTTCTATTTAAAGTAATGTTTACACACAAGCCAAAATAAAAGGGTTTAAAATTATGTTAATGTAATGTCTTAACTACTCAATAATGTGTTTATCAACGAAATAAAAATATTAACAGAATTATCAGCAAAATATTCGAATTTAAAATACATTCTATTTATTTTTGTTGTACGAATTAGTAAATTGAACAGCAAAATATATTTCTTTAATTCGTTATCATGAGCAAATTTAAAATGAAAATATGGGAAACAATAACTTGCTCGAATAGATTATTTGCCCACAAAAGGAGCTAAGTGTTTGTACACACTGGTCACAACTTGGATGTATTCTGTGTCATGAAGCGGAAGTATCTCAAGGAAACACGCTTTTCAAAAAATATACTAACAATGAGAGATGAAGGATACATCACTTCATCTGACACTGTCCCCCGCCTCTGTCCCTCGCCTCTGTCCCCGCCTCTGTCCCCCGCCTCTGTCCCCCGCCTCTGTCCCCCGCCTCTGTCCCCGCCTCTGTCCCCCGCCTCTGTCCCCCGCCTCTGTCCCCGCCTCTGTCCCCGCCTCTGTCCCCCGCCTCTGTCCCCCGCCTCTGTTCCTTGCCTCTGTCCCCCGCCTCTGTCCCGCCGCCTCTGTCCCGCCGCCTCCGCCGACAACCACCAGCTCTTGCCCGTCTCCGCCTGCCGCCAACGGCGACCATCTGCCGAGTTCGCCCGCAGGCACTGCAGTGCCGCGTGGGCGAGCGTTGGCGGCGCCGGCGCGAGGCGTGGGCGGCAGGCGGCCTCGCGGCGGAGGGCGGACGGACTGGCAGCCGCAGGGGCAGCGCAAGGGGCTTGAGGCAGGGGCGGACGTGCGTCCGTCGCGAGCAAGATGCATGTTTCATTCGCAATGTAGTTGCAGATGGAACCTCGAGGCCTAATTGCCGCCTATACTGCCTTCTATACTGCTAAACACCTCCTGCATTCTTTATTGCCGGCAGCACCGATGCCTGATAAACTCGGAACGGGTTTGAATGGGACGATTTTTGACAGGCTTGGAAAGTATTAGACTTCGCCAGTGTGTGACGGAGAAAACGGATTGGCGGCCGCTTTACGCCTCTCTTCGGGACGCTTAAACAACTTGGCGAGCAATCTTCCCATTCTGCTCTGATGATAGAAAATCCACCTCTTCCGTTATAGCTTGGGTAATTTAGGATGGGGTCCTTGTTCAGTTTATTCTGATATCCTGATCAACGTTTGTTGCGGATGTACCGTATTCCGTCATCTCTTCTTTCACCGCTTCTTTCGCCTTCCGCATCGACAGCCACTCTGTGCCATCTATCCTTTGTACCATTAGAAAACATATGCAGTAAACTAATTTCAGAAAGCTTAAATCATAAACAAAGTCGTGGACGACAATGATGAGAATGATAAAGTCGCTGATCCTGAATAAGGAAAAGTCATTATACCCTGAAGAGATGCAGTCTTTAAACCCTAATGGTATAACCTGTGTGACTTCTCAAAAAGGTTTCATTAGAACTGCTAACACCACGAGGTGGAAATGTCAAATCAATGGCCATACCATATCGTCCAGGGTCCAGCTAGGTCTAGGGGTGTAGGTTTTAATCAATATCGTGGAATTGCTAGCTCCATTTATTCTGTTAATATTCTCGACACTTACATATGCGTAAATAGATCTGAAACTTATTCCGTGGGTGGTCCGAATCGTATTTCTGAGTTTCTGATTCGTGAAGAATTGATCTGATTTCCAACACGCACCACAAACATAAAGAGTTTTTTTATACTTTAGGGTATTCGTCGTTTTTCACAACTTGATACTACCCAAGATATACTATGCGAATAGATTACCTTCTAAAACGGACTTACCAAATTCAATTACAACCTTGGAATATCTGCAATGATTACTTCTTTTTAATTAGTCGCAATAAAATATCCATAATAGGGAGTATTACATCGTTCACGTAATTTTTTCACGTTAAAATACATTCTCTAATTTCAATATTTAAAGAAAAGACTATTTCCTATATTTTGATGATCCCAATTTACAATTATCCATAATCAATATGAACTGTACAAACATTTCTAATATATTAGTTCTTAGCAATCAAATAAATCTCGCAGATATGCTAAATATTTTGTAATTATTTATTTATTATACATTAAAACAACTGTACTTCACGAATGGAGAACAACACACATTATTACCTGTATACCTAAAAGGTAGATCAATTAAAATATTCATTAATTTATTCAACAATATTCTAAAATTCTAAAATACAGAAAAACTAGTTCACAACTTTATAAAATATATTTTTAAAGTCTGAGAAGATGGGATTTTATAAAGTATTTATAGGTGAGAAGAATAATTAAGTTTTGCCGGTAATGCCTAAATTACATTATTTTTTTCACAACAAAGAAATTGCTGGTATAAGAAATGTGATTCAAGTAGATTTTCGATATAAAATATTGAGTAAAATTTAAGAAATCAGTACGCTTAATCCATTATCGGAGAAAACTACAAATAAATTGAGAGGAATGCTACATTCATTCCTTTTCACTTCTTATTCTAGAAGAATTTAAACATACTCTTAAATGGTGAATACTATTTCCTGATTCTTACGCTCCACACGTTTTTTAATAATAGTATCCAATTGGAAACGTAGATCATTTTGCCTTGATAAATGGAAATAACGGGTAAAACAAAATTGTCACACATGGTGCTAATTATTCACAGATGTGTTACATTATTTGTAAAAATCTAACGAAAACCATGTCAATATCATTGCACACACAATATTTGAACTTTGCAGGGAAGACAGAAAAAAGTTAAATGTACGCACTGAAAATTTTCAAATGAGATAGTCAATTGGAGATACGCGACATACTTGGGCAAAAAAGGATAAACGTTCCTGTTGCGATTTTCAATTGATCACGATTTATCCAGATGAAAGTTTCAAGTAAGGATTTAGTGCATTCATATCTACCAATTGATTAAAATCTTTTCTTGCTCAAAGAACAGTTATTTTCAACACAGATCATGCCAACGCAATAGTCTACATCAAGTGATCGGGTATTTTAATGGTTTTGAAATGCAAGGAAATGGGCAAGGAAATTTTAATGGTTTTGAAATGCCATTGGATTTGAAACGCCATTATATTACTTGTTCGTTGATACAAGATTTTTGATTATCTTATGACAGATATGAGAAAAATGAAGAATGAAGATTTCGATAATTATACCAATATATATTTCAACAATTATTCAAAGAGAGCTAAAATCATGCATGCAACCTCTCTATAAAACACATACTGAAGATATACTGTTATATCGCAACTGTTATGTATTCTTTGATATAACATGGGGATAAATAACTTTGCTTGAACAGTTGGAATTCTTTACACCAATGGATTTTATTGTTATCTCAAAAATCAAGTTTGTTACTCGCTACATCATATTCTGAAATGAAGTCACTTTAACAAACAATGAAAAGTTCATATAGAGGTTTCTTATTCTTAAAAAAACAACGGAGATTAAAAGGCTTCACTCTCTTCGGTCAGAAACGGAATAAGTTGTTCTGATCTGAATTAGTTGATAGTTTTCAGACAATGGATTACATAAAATTACGCAATACAAACATTCCGCCCCATTCAACATTCAAATCCCCAGTACATAGTTGGGCTATTATGCACTAATGATTGACAATCCTCAGTATTATTTATACAATTTATATGGGTTTCAATATGAAGTTAATCCCACGTTACCAGTGTTATGAATGTCGATCTTATAAAATTCACACCAGATGAAAGGTAAATTACATGATGAAATCTTCAATCACGGTTTTCTTTTTCTTTTTACTCCAGAAAATAAATTATGTAAGTCGACTGATCTACCGTTAAAAGGTAGGCTGACATGCTGTAAAACAATGTATTCAGTAAACAAAAGGGAAGCGAATAACTCGATGATCGAAAAGCCTACTTTAAAAAGTACATGAATATTTGAATAAACCGCACACATCGCATGCCCAACAATAGGCTGTCTCACCTGCTCGGCTCAAAAGTGTCCATGGGAAGGAGTTTTGGACGCCCCCGGAAAAGGTGGCCCGATCAACAATAAGAAGCCGCAACAGGCGATTGTCCAAAGCCTGAAGTAGAAGAAGATTATGAAAAAATAATGCTGAATTGAGTAATGAAAAACATTAATAGCTCATATGAACTGATAGTGAAATCACTGACAAAGAAACATCCAACACATTCAAATATATTATAGAGACACTGCTATTCAACGCAACAATTAAATTTATAAAACAGAAAAAAAGTATATCTGATGATGTTTACACTTGTGTGAAGAAACACTATTGATCAATAAACTGGCATGAATTTATGGCTTCGATTGCAACGGAATATATTTATATGGAAATGCAAAAGAAATACAAGTTTTTAACAATGCCGGAGAAGTATTTATTGAAGATTCTGGAGCAAGAAAATAAAATGTACCAACAACATGAAAATGGCGTGTTTGTATGACTTCTTACATTTAGTGAAGGCTCTGTGAATAGTTCTAACGTAACGCAACACCGAGTGACATGACATGGAGTGAAAGAAAAGGAGTGAATGACATGAAAGGATGACAAGGAGTGAAAAGACATGGAGTGAATAATATCTTTTTTAAATGTTATTTAAAACCACCCGCACCCGATTTCCGTACTCCACTGCCTCGTCGCCGTCTCCTGTGGACTCGCATCGACGCAGTCCTTTCGGAGGCCGAGCGGTCCCGCAAACTACGGAGATCAGCGGGTTCAGTTCCGGACACAATTCAGTTCTGGCGTGCTTGTTGCCACACACGCCCTACATCCGGACCTCTCCTAAGGTCCCGTCACACATGTCCGTTCCCTTACATGCGTCTTTTGCCTCACTCTTCACTCTGTCCCTCTCACACTTCATAAGTCTCTCCCAGTCACAAGTCCTACAATCGGACATCTGTTGGAAACTTCCAACGCCTCTCGGGCCCCGTAAGCCTCTCTCTCGAACACGTCTGTCTCCTCTCGCTCCCTATACCCTTGTCTTACACATACGTCCGGCATACGTCTCTTACATACATTCCCCACAAGGGATCGTATGCACGTAGGTGAGCACGATCTCTGGTGAAGAGTTGGAGATGATCATCCGGATCTTCAGTTTCACGGTGGCACTCACGCCGTTAGTCTCAAGTTGGAGGCAGTGAGTATGCGATGCTAAGCTCCTGGTTGTCGGTTCAACCCGGCAACCCACCAGCTCGGCCCCTGGCGCATCGATCTTAAGGCAGCATTGGGTGAAGGAGACGTAGGGTATTCTGGAATCCACACATAGAAGTCCGGCGGGAAATTACCTACCATCAGGTTGCCTTGGTTACGGTATGGATGCCCCGACCCGCCTGGACCTTAGTTCGGGTGGCCCCCAGTTTGGCTCTTGGCTTCGTCGTGGCAGTGGCTCAATACTAAGGGCACAGAGGAGGGACGTGTCCCGGTGCATGTAAGTGGTGCATCGTCATACAGGCGATATTGACCCCGGTACTAGCCCGGATAACTAGTAGCTCTGAGCTGGCAGGGCGGTCTTAGACCCAGGCATTGAATGGGGAGGTTTCCGAGAGGGCAAACTGCGTTCCGGCGGGATCTGGATATTGGTCCAAGGCGGTACTTGTACTCCTGCGGAGGGTGCAAGTAAAGGCCACCACCGAGGTTCTCACTCTGGGGCTTGTCCCCCAATAAAGTACAAGTGCAAGGGCTGCCTAATACGGCATGCAAGTATATTATAACCTAATAGTTATCAGGCGTCCAAATAATAAGGAACGAACAGAAGAGAATGATTAGCATTCAAAAAGAGCGCGCGCCGAGTGGAGAATCTCGTAGCGCGCGGGGCGACCCGTTCCCGTGGTGGGGAACGAAGAACGAGAACTGGAGTCAGAGCAGACAAATGGCGGCAGACAGATGGTTGTGTGATTGCGGAGGATTTTAAGTGACGAACTTGGTCGAAAAAGGTGCAGATAGGAATCAGTGGGAGTCGAGAGACAGAGAACGTGTTTTAGGGAAATAATTAGGAATTGTTGATGGATAGTTGGAATTGGATGAAACGTGATGGAGATGGATACTTTAACGGCAACAGGTGGCCATTTGTGTTAGACGAAATGAGAGTGTAAAAGTGGGTACGTGACGGTACAGTGACCCGAGGCTCATGAAACACAAGTGCCGAAAACAAGTTGTTGCATTAATAAACAGAGTGTCAACGTAACAGGAAAGGACTCAGATGATTGGGAAGGAACGTAATTATCATCTCGCGGGCACGTGTGTGAGAACAACGGTGTATTCCGAATTTGATTGCGTGGTGCACGCGAGGTGGCATCGTGGAAGATGGACCCGAATCCTTGCCGAGCGGGACACACCGGATACGAGTTCGGCGAAGAAATAGTGTAACAGTGAAGGCCGGCTGAAATCTTCTGGAGCGACGCGGGCTTGAAAACAGGTGGCGGTGTAGGCGGCGCGACAGGCTGGGGACGCAACCGCTCGTCGGGGGAATGAGTCGGGCGAAGCCGACGGAAGCCGAGCGCGGGCGATGCCGCCGGACAACGCGGAGGCACAATACTATTAGAATATTTTGTGAAGAGGGATCAGTTAGAATTAGTATAGTGAGTGGGCAGTATGGTGCAAGATTATTCAGATGCATGATGTAATGACTGATTCTAGTGAATCAAAATAATTAAGTAATTTCTTCCATGAAGTTGTTAGTAACGAGTGTAATTTTAGGAGGTATTTTCAATTAGGTTCACATGTGAACCGTTAATGAGAAGTTAAAACAATGTCATTTGTTTGTAATAGATTTAATTAATGCATAATAATAATAATAATAATAATAATAATAATAATGCAGTATAGAAACTTCAAGGGAATTTATTTGAGAATATGCTAACTAATGTCATATCAAGGCGATCCCCCAAAAACCAACCCTGCTCTTTTCATCATCGTTCAAGATTTATATATATTATAACGTAATGGTTATCACACCTCCAAACGCTAAGAGAGAGAGAATGATGTAACATTCAAAAAGGCCGCGCAATAAGTGGAGAGTCTCGTAGAGCGCGGCGCGACTCGTTCCCGGGGCGGTGAACGAGGAAGGGGGAACGCGGCAGTGAGAGCATGGAAATGGCGGCGAATGGATGTATGTGCGAGCGCTGAAACTTCGTTAAGTGGAAAGTCGGTAAAAAGGCGCGAAATGACATTAGTGGAAGTATAGAAACAGAGAATGTGTTTCGGAAAAGTGATCAGTGTTTGTTAATGGATAGTTGGTACGGGAGATACCGTGATGGAAACGGATACCGCATTGACAACAAGTGACGATACGTGCGATAGACGAGGTGAGAACGCGAACGTGAGTGACGGACGGTATAGTGGCCGTGGCACATGAATGCGAGTGCGGAAACAGGTTGTTACAGTAACAACAGAGTGTTGACATAAGCGGCGAGAACTCAGATGATCGGGAGGGAAAGTGTCCAGCATCTCGCGGGCGCGCATGTGAGAGCCCGGCATTCCGAATTCCAGTTACGTGGTGCATGTGAATGGGCGCCGTGAGGAATCGACCTGTATTCTCGCGGGAGGGACACGGCGAATGTGAGTCCGGCGAGGGAATATTACAGCAAGACGGGCAGTTGGAGTTCTGGTGGTGACGCGGCTCGAAGTGGGGGGCGATGTAGGCGACGCGGCGAGGGTGCGCCAGTTCGCCAGTAGAAGAAGTCGAGTGGAACCCCGAACCGAAGCCGAGAGCGGACGAAGGTTGCAAGACAACGCGAAGGGATGACTCGAGTATTAAAACATTTTATAAAGGGAGAAACAGTTGTAATGGGTGTAGGGGGTGGGTAATTGGTGCAAGACTATTCAGAAACACGATACAATGTCTAATTTTAGTGAATTAGGATAGATAAATAAGTTGCTCCATTAGATTAGTTAATAGTAAGTGGTGTTTAGGACGTATACTTAATGAGGCCCTTATGGGAATTATTAACAAGAATCCAGATAGTGTAATTTGTTTATAAGAAACCTAATTAATGCATAATAATAATGTTGAATCTGAGAGGTGTGAAGTGATTTTATTTGAGAACATGTCACCACATACCTTATCAAGGCGATCCCCTAAGAACCAACCCTGTTCCTCTTATCACTGTAAAAGATTTATATGTGTGTAGCTTTCCATACCTGATCGAATACGGAAGCAGGTAAAGTACGATTACTTTATGTGTGTGTGTGTGTATATATATATATATATATATATATATATATATATATATATATATATATATATATATACACGTTATTTGAAGGAAAAGAAATTTTCGTAAGTTACTTTTCTAGTTTTCATTAGTCTTTATTCAATCAATTATTCAGTTAGTATGGGTTCAACATTATGAAGGACAGCATTTCAAGTATGCGAAAACAAAACATGAGTGACTTCATTTCATTACACCATATTAATAAGAACGTTAAATTGTTCCATTCCTACAGTTACCATGTCAAAAGATACGTCAACTGTTAGCGAGCTTTCGAAAAGGAAAATGAGACTCACGCTGATAAATTAATGTATAAAATATTGAACTTTTCATAGTTCTTTGAAAACGAACACGTAATGATTCCAATTTGTGCAAGAAACGAATACAATAGTATGGATATTGTCCCAATTCAGGTTTCTTGAAACTGGCTATGACAAACAATATCGATTGTCAATTTTTTCTAGAACGTATGTTTACCTAATAAACTACTAAGTTCAAACGCTGATAGCAATTCCAGTAAGATGTTCATATCAATAGAAATGCAATGATATGAACTCGAGGTTAGAACATTTATTAAAGAGGAGCATTTAATGCATGATCAAAATATTTAATATTTTGCATGCGCTTTTTCAACTTCATTTTATTTTCCAATTCTTAACTTCAATATTGAATTGAGAATATATGTTTATAACTGTCAACTTTTCCGTCACCTTGTTGGACACCCAATCGGGGAAACCAATTCTTTGAACGATTTTAATTTCTGAATTTATAATATTTATCTCCATTTTTAAAAATAGATTACCCCCCCAAAAAAATCATATGAATATAATTAATGGAATGTCGTACCCCAATGCAATTTCACTTCTTGAAATTTGGAATTGTTCAGCCCATACCATTTCCTTTTGTTGTTGCTTCAACCCCTCGCCTAAAAGTCACGCTTCACTTCACAACACCATATACCACCTCGATTCTTTCATTTACATCACTTTATTTCATTCTTTCCATTCATCCTTAACAGTTTTGCATTTATATTAATTCAACATCACACTGCATTTAATGGCTACTTTACATTTCTGTTATTAATTATTACATTATACCTCAATTGTAAGACAACACAAAGGTATGCAACTAGTTATTACTAGTCATTTTTCGATATTTGTATTTCTCAATTTGTCTAACATTTCTGACCTATCCAAAGATGTGAAATAAAATGAAAGCAAAATTAATGACTTAAAATAAAGAACCTATTGAAGTATTTTAGATCTATCTAAAGAAAAGCTTTTCACGTCATTATCCGTTCCATTTTGTTTTCAAAATAGTAATACCCTATTGCCACGAAAGTACATTATATACTTATCTTCCCAATTATTTGTCAACAGAGTATGGGGTCACACAGGGTTCGATTTTATGTCCTTTCCTCCGCTTTTCGTCCGTATAAGATATGCTCTTTCCCATTAGAAAACGAAGAACCTCTTCGCTGTTGACACGAAAGTTCTTTGCAGCAAATAAATAATAAATACGATTTCACATGTTTCAAATCCGTTTTGAAATAAATTAATAGTAAATGAAATAAATATGTTTACAATACAGTTTTGCATTTCAGACAATCAATCGCATTCTCGACTGAAAATGAACAATTTCTGAGTCTCTCAATTCAATCAAATCTCAAGTGAAATATCCATGTAAATGAAATTAACTGAAAATTACGTTCATTATGTTACGCTTTCAAAATTCTTTCAAATTCAGCCTGCTTTCACGCAACTTGTTGAGTTTGTTCGCAAATGTACGAATACATTCCTGCCTGAGTTATGGTTTTTTGGGGGAGGGAACCGCATCCGATAGTACCCAAATTTTTAGATTGCAGAAAAATCTATTAATAAGCGAATGACATCCAGTTGATATCTGAAAACCTCTCTGCATTGACCTTGGAATCTTATGATTGCCTTGCTAATTTAGTTACAAATCTCTACTTTATGTCAAAAAAACAACTGATTCTATGTCTCAAAGGTGGGAACATAGTTTCATACAATATATACATTTACTGCTGCAAGAGCTCTTGAAATTTCGAACACATTCGAGGACCGTTGGAACAATATATTTAACCAAATGCAAAATATCTGATTCGAAAGATGGAAATCGATGAAGGCTAGTGAAACACACACAAAAGTCTCCAATACTATATCTTTAAAACTATTCAAAGAATTCTCACAGAATGATCAGGTTGTCAATTCAAGATTGAGAACGTAACATTCAAAATAAATACATACTCACCTAATAACTAGACAAAAATCTACTAAATGTGACCATTGTCAAATTGTTCTAGATGTACAACACATATTAATTTACTGACATCTATACACAACAGTAGACAAAAACACCGATTAGAAGGCAGACATGATAACATTCTTAACTCGAAAGATTATCAAAAGAGAATTATTGATTTCTTTAAGAAAATCAATATTTACAATAGCATTTAGAGGAACTACTTGTTATACATAGGTTGTTTGTATTATATGTATTGTATTGAAAGGTCACTTAAGTTACTTTAGTTGTATGTATTGTTATTGAATGTATTTGATGTATAGTATTGCATGTATTGTATTGTTTGTACTGTATTTTTATATTGTTTTTGACCATGAATATGGTTTTAAATTTCATACTGTAATTGTAAAATGCATCTACCTATTTAGTCGCTAATGACCTTAATGTCAATGCGACGATAAATAATAATATAACATTTATAGTTCCTACTCACGTCGTAGGAATCGTATTCATCAGGTGTCTGTAAATTCTGACCATGAAAAAGGAAAATAATATTAATTTTAACAATGCTATTTAATGCATTCGTTAACATTTGTTTTATATTATTTTAAAAGACTATATCTGTATAAGTAATGCTCTTCAGAGCCTCCTCGATCAGATTTTATGTCCCGTTTCCCTTCATACATTTGATACATTGAGCAAATGCCAAAATGAACACTTGTTTTGCTTTTGAACGTAAATGAAGCTTTACAATGAACATATTTTGTTGTGTTGACCGTTCGAAACTATGTTTGGTATAGAGCCGGGGGTGTGGGTTGCAATATTGTTATCATGACTATAAAATCAAATCTGTAGTTCATAACCACCGCTGCGTACCTGTTTTCTATATACCAGGAGCAAAAAAAAATCTAGTTTTCATATATTGCTAACTTCGCTATGTTGATTCTTTAATGCTTTATTCAAATATAGATAGATAGATAGATAGATAGAAGGAGGGAGAGAGAGTGGAGAAAGTATTATGGACATCAAGAAAATGTGTTTTGGTTCATACTTCTTTCTCCAAAATCACATGCGGTTTTTACTTTTAAGATGAAAATAAATGGAATAAATCAGAAGTATTTAATTTACTTGTGCTGTTATTAGAATTCAGTTGTAAGAAAGGCAATGGCAGCAACTCGTTCACTCCTGTGATACTATAACAGAATTCAGTATAGACATACAATATTTTATTTATAAATGATGATATATCTGATTATTGTGAATTCAGTCATCTACATTATTAATTTATAATGCGTGAAGGAATTGAAAGAAAAATGTGCAGCTTCCGGCAAAGTGAGAGGTGCCAATGTTATTTTAAGCTACACAGGAACATGGGGAAAAAACAATGAAACAATTTCGATTACGCCTGGAAAATTCGTATATATTGCTTACGTCATTCACTTATTATCATTGGACACGTACCGATTTCATTTTCATGCTCAGAGCGCCACTGTTTAGAACACAGCTGATATCATGCTTCAGCAAGCTTTCAAGGAAAAGACGCTCGCCATTAAATATTTGCTATTCACGTTTTGCATTCTGGAACAGCGACATTTTTTATATCCTAAGATATATTTTTATGTGTTTAAAACCATTCTGCATGGTTTTGTTCAGCAACACTTTTACTTCTGAAGCCCACTAGTTGTACACAATTTCCTACATACTATAAATTTATTTTATAACATTATTTCATAAATATGTTCAAAATATTTTTCCGGCACTGCGTTTCCTTTCATTTTCGACTGAAGATCGATATCGTTCATTCAAGAATTACATCCTACAACAGTCACTTTCGCTGTACAGTTCACTCGATATCTCGATTCACTCGATTCAGCTTCATTTATTATTTATAATAGCATTTTACAGTTTTATTAACTTCACTTTGTATCAATTGACATAATTTTCACTACACCATATTCAATTGCCACGTAACATTCTACTTTGAATCAAAAATTAGTATTAACCATTATAATATAGTGCACTATACCTCCCCACACACTCGCCTATTTCACTTCTCTTCCGTTGCCTCTTCTCAGCTTTCTCGTTAAAAAGAATGTAAAATTATTTTTAGTCTAATTATTACGTCACTTCACTGTATATCACTGCCATACACTAGTCGTTTGTTCTTTCCTCAGAAAACTTTTCACTGCGTTACTGCACATTAACTTCTTCTAATCATCTTGTTGTTTGAGACTTAATTTCACTCACCCTGAACCCGTTTACTGCATCACTTCATTGGACCTCTTGTCAAATAACTACAGGTTCTTTGTTGTTTCTTATCCTCAGAGAACGTTTCCGCACGTCACTGCACATTAATCGACAAATAAGAACCGTGTTTATTTTGTGCTAACGTTTTCTCACAGTACACTAATTTTAAATATACACATTCATTCCGTCACTTCAGTGCTTCCACTTTAACTAACTACTAGTGTATTTTTCTTTCTTATTTTCACAGAACGATACTTTCTGCGTCACTGCACATTTAACTGCCAATAACTGCGTTGTTAGATTTGTACTTCATTTCTTTCATACTACACACATCGTCTATTAACTGCATCTCACTTCAGTTAACTACTATTTCTTTCTTGTTTTTAATCCCCCGAGAACTTTTTATTACGTCACTGCACATTTAACTGAAATAAGTACATTGCTTTCGACATAACTTTACTTACACTCTACTTGTTTATTTCTATACTTCTGTATCTTTTTACTTCATTTCACTAAATTGTCTTCTATCTCCCCCGAGAACTTCACACCACTTCACTTATCTTTAATAACTAATAAGTAACTTGTTTGTTTGCGATTTATTTCTCACATGATGCACATAATGAATGCGTCACTTCACGGCCTCTCACCTCAATTATTTATCGTTTCTTGTTTTTACCCTTTAATGTCGCAGAACATTTCTCCACGTCACTGCACATTTAACGTCACATAAACAACATTGTTTTGTACTTACATCCATTCACACAGCAGACAGGATTGCGTCACATCACTCACATTTTTTTGCATTGTTTCCCATATCAATTAACTTGATTTTTGTTTTTTTATCTGCAGACGAATTTTGACCACGTCACCGCACTTTCACTGCTACTCAATGAGTAAACTTGTGTTTTGACATTAATATTGCTCTCACTCTGCAAGCATTGATTGCGCCACTTCACTGCACCTTAACTACATTTAACGCCACCTCACTGCACCTATTAACTACTTTTAACGCAACTTCACTGCACCTATTAACTACTTTTTAGTTACGTATTCTCATATCTCTTAGGACCTACATATATGAACACTGCATTTCACTACATTTTTGCGCGTCTTCACTGCATTTCACTTCAATTCACTGCTGTTACTTTATTACATTTTATCTCAGAAGAACTCACCACATCACTATACATTTAATTGACAATAAATTTTTGTTTTTGTTTTGCGCTGATTTTTTCTTGATATTCTTTCTGACTTTTCATTTCGCATTGTCTCCCAACTTTTGAACGCTTGATTGAGTTCCTATTATAACGCACTGATTTTTTCTTCAATTGCATTTCTTTTTTTTACATAAAATCAATGTGAGCTAATATTTAACTTTCCTTTCGTTGAATATCAACATCGGCTTTTCACATTTTAATTTTTACACTTTTAGTCTTTCTCTTTCATTCACAAACTAAAAACAGAGAGAAACAGAGTGAAAATATGATACACAAAACGAGAAAGGAATCACATAGCACTATATTTATTAACACCAGTCTCTTTCGGGAATTTAAAAAAAATCTTCAGGGCACGAACATTCGCCGTTTTCCCGGCGCACGATAACATAACTTTCTGTTCTTACGAAGTACCTTCGTAAGGGCGAGAAAGTAAAAACTATTGAGAGTCCAAGCAAGCAGATGTCCTACCACGTTTTTCTTTTTGTTAACGAATTAATCCACCCTTTGATTTATGTTACTTTTTTTTCAAAATACTTCCAGTAATAATTTTTTACGATATTTATTCTATCATACCATGTAACTTCATTTATTTTTACGATAAGTTCCTTTCCCCAAATATTAATGAACTCGCTTCACTTTCCTTCGAAACCCACATTCCAGAACGAAAATTATTTTTCACTATTCGAACATCACTTTGCACTTCACTGCACACTAACAATAAATTTATCACATCTTTATCCAACAATCACACATTGATACACTTCATTATACTTCCATCATTTTCCTCAATCAAATAATTTTAAGATAACAGCTTTGGTCATTCATTCACCTTGTAACATTCTTGACTTCAATGCATTATCTATATATTAATGTATAAAAGCCATTGACGTTCATTAAGACAGATTATTTAATAGTACAATTATATAACACAACAGTATATCATTATTAATGAAATAGGAGTCACAATGGCGATGGAAAACAATTTGCACCTGAATGATTTTCTTTGATGAAGATGAACTTTCGAAAAATAATTAACAGTGTAGTTGAGTTTTAAAATTTATCTTCGGCTTTGCTTGTTGTTTTTTATCCCAACGCAGTGAACGGAAATGTAATTCAATCAAATTTGTGAGTTTTTCAAGAATATATCGTAAAGTTTAGTAAGTTGATTTATAGTGATTTTGTAATACTATGTTTGGAGAACGATGTAGCTGTAAGTTCGTGGAAATTATTGTATATTATCAACCGCCAGGCCGTAATTATGACATTTTGGAATCAGACTCAGGTCAGAGATAAAAAGCAATTGTTCCGTTTTCTATGCAGGTTACACTATCATTCATGACGTTAACTAGAAAGTATATATGTGAAAATAAAGAGCAGAACTTACTAATAGGCTGGTGTGTCGTGACACTAACTAATGATACGATGAGCGAACGGAAACGGCAAAATTCCCTCACACAATTTCTTTATTTTTTCAAAGATAAATAGATAAATAAATAAATAAATCTAGATCAAACATTCCAATTAGTTTTCTTTAGTCTATTGAGCATATGCTTAATTTTACTCTGGAGATAAGTGTTTGCTTCCAAATGTTGCCAATCAAGCTTGGTACATTTATTTCTAATTCAGCTAGGTAAAGCAAAAGAGTGAAATTGAGGTTCTGAAGTTAAGAAAATGTGCACAGATTATACTTCTTCCATGGAATCACGCATTATTGTTTGAAATAAATAAATAAATAGTAGCCTGCATTAGCAAAGATTCTGCTGGACAAAAGCACGTACAATATTTTTACAAAATATCCTTCGCACACTACTCTGGACAAACTAAACCACACCCGTATTACATTGCAATAAATGAAATATATTAATAAAAGCAGTCTTCACAAATACTGCAATAACATAGAATAGAATATTCACAATACAACAGATCTATACATACCAAGAATCACAAATAATTTGCTGTTTCATAACTCAATATGTGAATAGCAAATATTCAATTGAGGGCGACCTTTTTCTTGGAATTTTGCTGTCGCATGACGTCGACTATGCCATAAGCAGTGAGGCTCTGAGCGTGAGAATTCTTTAAGTACACTTGATATCAGAATATACGGAAGAAACTATTAAATATTTCCATTTGAAATCGAACCTCCTTCATTATTTTTGGCTTTTTCACTAGTTCCTGGGTTTGTAACAAACTCTTTGACATTTTTTTTATTGAGAAAAGTTGCATAGTGAACATTTATTTTCTGCACGTACCTAAAATTAATAATACTGATGAATTTGTATTATTCGAGATTAACTGAATTAAAATGTGAAATCTAATGAAACCATAGACATCCCGCACATGAATCACATTCCTTTTAATTTCCGCGCGCATTTGAAATTAATAATATAGATACAACAGTTGTGATCCTCGTCAAATCGGCAAAAATATACTTTTTTGGCACATACTTGCAAGGATTGGTGATCTTCAAGCGTGTTTTGTGTAGATTTACGCGTATCTTGCTGATTAGGAGCAGCAATGCGAAAGCAGAATAATGCTCATTAGGAGAACATGTCGACAGGCAAAACAAAATCAAGAAACATGGGAAGAAATTAATCAAATTCCAACTCCCCAATAGGCTAATTTTTTCCTTACTTTTTATTTTACATTCCATTTAGATTATAAACGGCATATTTATGTTAGTAAAATTACATACAATGTAAAAGATTTCGAGCTAGAACATTTTTGTACTTGAAAAGAAAGAAAAGGTGAGATTTTGCCGGTAAAATATTAGAGAATAATATTGGCCATAATAGAATTGGTTTTAAAATTTTCAAAAAAATGTCCCAGAATGAAATCCGCCCGAGTTTATTTATTTATGTAAAAACTTAATTACACATCACAGGACACACTTATACTCAATGCATGAGAAAAGGAGATTGAGAAACTACCAACTAAAGAAGCGATAACAAAAACTGAGTTCATGTAAGCTCTACAGAAAAGCAAGAAAGGAGGAACTCCGCGGGTTTGGATGATGTTCCAATAGAAGCATGGAAATATGCAAGAGATCGGAGGAAAAGACGCTCACTAAGTTTTTTTAACAATCTTTGGACAGAAAGCAAAATATCTGCAGATAGAAACACATTCATAATAATGAATAAAGGGTGTCTTCGAAAAATGTTACAAACTTCTAGGACATGTAAGGGGCAAAGGTCACTTTTTGCAAATGAATATGACAGAAAATCACCCACCGCGCAGAGCACACAAAATTCCATATGGATCAAATGGAATTAGAATCGTGAACTCATTCCGATTCCAGTGGTGGAAAACAAGTCTCAACGCTGCCCAGGGATTCAGTTCAAGTCAATTCAATGATCCCTTATTTCTCGTGGCGATACACTTCTCTTGCGCGTAAACACACAGATTTTGCTCCGCTCCTTTGGCAAAGTAGCAGCGAAAGACGGTATCACTCAGGTGATGAAACAGGCGATTTGAATTGAGCTCAGAGGCTTCTTTTACGCTTGAGAATCTTTCGCAGATAGTAAATCTACAAAATGGGACCGCCGGTTTTACTTCCTCTTTGAAGAAAGGCGTAAGAACGAATTTTTCGTCCTTGAACAGCCAAAGCTTCCACCGGATCTGAACTTTGTTACATCAATAGATTCACTTACCATTACACTACCGAAGCCGCCAGGGATTGGCCCACATCGTGGGTAGAAGAAAAGAGAATAGGGAGAATTTCTATCGCCCCTTCCCTTGCCACCGCTCCCGCCGCCAATGCCCATGCCACAGTCACCGTGTCTATCGCTGCCGCTCTCGCTGTCGCCAGCGCCACCTGTGTATACAGTAAATCCCCACTACTCCGAACCCCGCAAATTCGAAATTTCGGATAATCCGAACAAAATTCGGGATAGAGGAAAAAAACAACAAGTAAAACCTGATTTGTATCAGTTTAATTTATGAACGAAAAACCATAAACACAGTGTAAGTCAACCCAATTCTGAATTACAGTACGTAGAATATGCGTTAACATCTGTGACAAACATTGTGCTTCATCTCTTCTAAACAATCTAGCAACTACTACCGCATAAGATCGGTTATGTATGTACTGCACTCCGTTGTTCGCAACATTGCCTCTTCCTCCTGTAGTTACGATATGTTGCCACTTTCTGTCATCGAACGCTAGATTGCATTCTGTCTAGTGGTCAAGGTGGTTATAATTAAACTTTCCCAACAGAACACGTTATAACAAGGAAACGAATTACAGCACGAGTACCAAACTTGCTAGCACTATTACTGTATTGGCTGGGCTATCAAGGACTAGTGTTACTATCCATAGTATGTGGTGCATGATTTCTATGCGACCGAGCGAAGTGGCTCAGCGCATAGCGCGCTGACTTCGCACTCGGGAGGTCCGGGTTCGATCCCCGGGCCGGCCATCCTGACCGGGGTTTTCGTGGTTTCCCTCGGCCACAAGGCGAATGCTGGGATGGTTCAAAAACTCCACGATCACCTTTCACCTTCCACCATCATCCCATCCTCTCCTAATTCATTAATAATAATAATACTAATAATAATAATAATAATAATAATAATAATTCACAGCGGGGACAAAGTTGCTCGCGTCCGTGGTTTACCACACGTGTCCCCTGGGTAACGCTAAATGAGCAACAGTGATTCGCCATCTACGCGCGAGACCATTGTGGGTCACATCTCAGCGCGTCACCAAATGGCTAACATGCCAAGGGTGGGCGTTGGCAAACAAACAAACAAACAAACATGATTTCTATGCGTCTTCTCAACATAAGAAGTGAATTTTCTCATCGTCACACAACAACACATACTGGGACATTGCAGGGAAAACGCACACTATATTCTTGCCTCGATCGGGAATCGAACCCGGGGCCGCGTTTTGGAAAATGAGCACGCTGACCGCGATATAACGATTTCAAGCAAAAAGAGATATAAAATCTAATGCTAGAAGCAATGTGGCAACGCGCTCCATCGCAGCGATAGCTTATCGGCAACATCGCTGTCTACAGCGAGTGAGATGTTCAAGTAATGGATTTTCCACGCTTCCTCCTCCTTGATCGAATGCAAAGAACTGAGGAGAGATCTATCTGCCGGCTCCTCTGACCGGTATTCTTCTTGGTTTCTCCAAGCAATATCAGCCAAATATTAGATCAGTAGTCTTAACACCTAATCGCGGACCGTGCATGATCTTTCCTTCCTTGCTTTTGTCCCGTCTTTTCTCTTTACACACACATTTACTTTACTACCAAACATGACGGAAGACCAGGTGGGAGCATAGAAATTGCCCCGGACTTCGCATGTCCGCAGAGGGGAAACATCTAAAGAAAGAAAAACCCTCATCCCAATGACAGCGGTGGATTTCACGTTTCATGGATCTCACGTGGAGAAACTCAGTCACCTTTCGGTAATAACACTGCCCTACCCTTTCGGGTCTAATTGCGTCAATAGTTTACATGTCTGGAATCAAAACTCACTCATCTGCTTCAAAGAAATGTGAATATTCATCTTTATTCCGTTTGGTGAAGTCGAATCTTCATAAATTTAACTCTGCAGTGACAAACAAAATTGCTCTTCCTTTTCAGTAAGATTCCTAAAATATGTAGGTTCTTTCTTTTGAAACGCCTTGTATAAACAATATGAAAGTGACAGTGCCCGGGTAAATTGATTATTTCCGGGCACGTCACCGCATGGTAACGTGTTTCTTTCGCTCTGGATGGTAAGATCCGGTGCCGACTTACGTGTCGACTCGCGAAAAGTTCCCATCCAGGTCCTTCCGCCCAGGGGAACAACTGGTCTTTTGATACTCGTGGTTGTGTTGTGCATTTAAATGAGAGGATAAGGGGAGAGGATATGACATTATAAGGGGAGAGGATAGGACATCGAAGAGGAAGAAAGATCGCGCGAGGTCGTCCAAACAGCGGTTGAATTCTACCCAGCTATGTAGCAAGTGTCGAAAATTCTGCCACCCGCCAGGACTCGACCGCTGTCTCCACCCCCACCGCTCAGAGCATCTTCAGAGAAAGGAGGAATGCAGGCTCTGCGCTAAATTGAGCAGTATGCTCGAGAAAAAATTCTATCCGTTGCTTCTTCGAACAAGTTGTTGATTGGCAGGGTTGCCAAATTGGGTAGAATTCCGCTATTGAGACAGGAAAACTGCTCTCTCTCTCTCTCTCTCAACGAAATTTTCAAAAGATAACCACACGACGTTGACAGTGATTTGATTTATTTAGTTTTTTATTTTAAACGTGAATTTTTATTCATCACTTATTAATTTGTTAAAACTTACTTTCAGAAGTGAGTAATCTTAATTTTTAGGCCTCTGGTGTAGGGTGTGTCACAGCGTCGTAAAGTCATAGTGCGTTTATAGTGTACTTCATATATCACATTAGCACTACTTGCAGTTAATGTTAGAACACACCGTTTAAAATTAGTTATATTTTGGAAGTACGGTGTCACTGCCAGCATTTTCCGTTAAATTATTGGGAATAAGCATTCATATGTAAGCATTTCCGTGATCATCTTTTTAAGCGCCGATATTTATGAGGAGCAATGTGAGTGAACATGGTAAAGTGGAGAAAAAAATGTGTCCCTTAAAATGTTCCTCCCATCTCTTGTAATCATAAGAATAGTCATAAATAATTTTTAAATATGAAGATATAATTTAATATTACAAAGATTATAAGTTTTTACATGAAATATTATTATTTTCCCAAAAAAACTAAGCAAGCATTTCACAGGTTCTTCTTTTTGAAGTGCCGTCTCAGTTATTGGAGGTTGGCGACCACTTCCCCAAACTTTTCTCTGTCTTATACCTCTTGAAACAACTCAGATGCACCTAGGTCATAGGTATACTATCCAAAAAATACTTCAAATACAATTATTTTAATTCAAATTCAAATTTCCCGCTTGAAAAGTCGAATTTTTCTTACCGGGCGGATGTACAGCTATCTAACGCCAGATGTGTGTACGAAACATCTGGCTACGTTGTTAATTGGTTCAAAAATGACAGTGCCAGGGAGACTCAATAAGTGCGAATTGATAAAGAAAACTGTCCTTCCCATCAGCAGAAACCTAATATTTGTATGATTCCTCAAGCAATTGACAAACGCATATTCTTCAAGAGCCGCATGCCAATACAATCTCGTAAGAGAAGGGTCAACAACAGAACTCCAGCAAAGTTTCTTTCCACTTTGCTTAGGCGAGGAGCTACTCTTTTATCGTTTAAGACTTATTATTAGAACATTTCATTATCTTAAGAGATAGTATCATTTTTCAAGGGTTATCGAATTTTAACAAAACAATTCGAAGCCGTCGCCATGCGCGCTCGCTTTGTAGAAACTGTGGCAGTCTTTTATAGTCAAACCTACCACTACAATATAGCAATATTATATGTACATGCTATATTGTAGTATCTATTATGTAAATACTAGTTATGGAATCGAAGCAGCATAGTGAAGATTCAACGAGTCCTTCAAACAAAGGACGTACCCATCAACGTATTTGCGGAAAAAGCCGCAAATACAGAAAATGTTCAAAACATAAGATCTTAGCATACCAAAAAAACAAATAATATAAAATTTAACACAAATTTGGAAACAATGATTATTATTATATACTGATTAAGAATTTCGAATATTAATTTTTAAATATAAAAATGTTCCTACAATTTTTAACTATTTAATCTGGGGTCTGCCGTTGACCCCCTCATTGGTTTTCTCCGCGCACCGGAATGGCAATAGTACGCGACTGCTAAACCGGCCTAGGGGGCTCAGGGTACCAACTGATGTCAATGTAGTGCTTCTGAACGAGAGATCTAGGGGTCGAGTCCCGACAATGCCAGGATTTTCGACATTATCTAGATAGCGACGTTGCACTACACTACCACTAATGAGAGACCAGTTGGCAGCTTAGAGCATCGCTCCGGCTGAGGCGGTGCCCCGCTAGTGGACGATACCTGGTTGGGGAAGAACTCGGCAGCCTATGCATAGGTCTGAGCCGGTTCTCATCACCAAGTGGGTGGAGATAACTACCATTTCATGTAACAAAACATGAACTACACTTACGGGAATGGCCGTAGCCGTTGACTCACTCGGAAACACGAAATATTCAATTAATAAAAGAGACTGTTAATCATAATAAATAAGATGCATGAATGTGACAATGGCCGAGTCCAACTTCTCAGGCGCAGCTGCTGAACTGCCCTGGTCTAGCTCTCATCTACGTGCACAGGCGTCGCTATACGACAGGGCTGCCCAGCTGCGGCTCGCGGTGCCATTTCTTGTGGTCTGCGAAAGAATTTTAGTCAAGCGTGAAAATCCTTTCCGTCTATTTCGGGCGAGAACAATGTGCGCCTAGCGCACGCACTTTATCGTGGTTAACACCTCCTTAATGTCAATACAGTTAATGTTTTAATTTAAGGATTTTTTTTCTAGTAAATTCAGAAATTTAAAATCATCTCAATGTGTTCCACGGCGTTACGCGTGGAACGGCCTGGTATGACGCATGGATCCACCTCCCCGTTTCAGAGCAGCCAGAGAAAATTAGTAGAGATATTATTCTCTAGGTTGCTGAATTTAATAAAAATTCTAAAGGTTATAAAATGATTATATGAATAAAGGGAGAATAAATTATACAGGGTTTGAGGCGGCGTTGAGCAATTTGGCTGGTTGTTGACGCCGCTGGTGGAGTTAATATGGGGGGGCACGGCCCCCAAGCGATGCTGGACCGCAAAATGTTGGGGTTGATTGGGTTGTAATTGATTGTTCTTGAAATCATGAGAAGGGTAAAGGGTTTTCTGGAACGGGGTTGTTTGTTCCGAGGGTCGGGAACTGCCGTGATCAACAATGCGGGGCCACGTGTGGATCGTCCGGGTAATGAAAATAAGGCCCGCAACCATGTTAAAGGTTTTAGTTGTAGCCCTTGAGGCCTTGCAAGTTGAACACCCCTGTTATTCGAGATGCTAGGCGGACACGGAGCGGCCGGGAAAGACGCCGCGTTGACCGAGAAGGAGGCAGCTTTTACTGCGGCTCGTAACCGCGTCTGCCGCTCCAGCCTCCCCTCCCGTTCCTCGGATGCAACCCCAACGCTCGCGCAACCTCAGCAGAAAAAATCCCTACCCAGGAACCACGTTACATAACACAATGCGTCGAACTATTCAAATGTAGTAAACAAACTAAAATATTAGGCTTGATTTACTTATCTCTTAATTATAAGTGCAGTCCGACCGAGGCAAGACGTTCTTCGTCTAAAAAGAAACTTCATTGGCAAATGGACAGGAGATGATGCAACCACCAGCGTGGGTTCGTTGGTAGCAAAGCGTGCTTCCGTTTTCAATTGCTGCAGTTTTTTTAATCGGGCCTCAAATCGAAATAAAGCTTTTCTAAGTTCTTAATTAAGAAATGGTGTTTATTTAAAGATTAATTTCTCTACCTGTAAGATGGATCTAATTTAATTCATTTGTTCCACTTCCAATTTTATTTAAAAGACCAGTTCACTGGCTTCATTCAAGAGAAAACTTTCGTGCATCACCACACTGCAAATACTTACTCGCCTCTTTGCGAGCCTTCGATAAGCACAAAGATATTTGCGAGCTATGAGGATCTGTTCTAAAAATAGGATGAGAAAATAATAGAAATTCGGGCAAGTTGTGGTTCTCTAGTTTTGTACTAGTTTCCCGGATAAAGAAATGGGGGTAACCATAAAAATGTTCATTAGATTTGACGATTATTAGAATTATCACGCTGATAAAAGTTTAATTCGTCTTACAAAGAAAATAAATGTTTCTGGGCCGCTTTCAATCATTTCAATGCAAGTTGTACTTGTTCAAATTATACAATTATATTTTTATTAATGGTTCAAAAAAAAGGAACTTTTCAAAGGCCAAAGAGCACTTCTATGCTCGGTGAACATAGTATTAATTGTACAGTGTAAGTCAATACGTATCGGCACTTTCATGCTAATCGCCTGTAGGTTGTACAGCTTTGTGTACTTACTACATTTAGAAAGACATTGTTTACTTTGCATATGGTAAGTTTCAGAGTTAACACCTTAAATTCGTTTGAGTAAATAAAACGAAAACATGGACAATTGACCCAATTGACACAATTCGACTTTCATATTTCTCGCTTATTTTTTCTGTCTGAGCCAATATATTCATTTCTTATGTAATAATAAACAATTTACACGTTTCTGTAGGGGTTCTATGCTTCCACAATGCAAATTTTTGCGTAGAAATCATTGTTTCAAACCAACTTTTGAGTGCTTATTGCGGCTCAACCATTCGAAATATCCTCGTAGTTTATTAGACACAATATGCTTACAATTGTCTTAAGAGCTTATTTTCGAAGTTTCGACATTTCCTCCCCGGACACCTGTATAATCATGATTGATGGTAATAAATACATAAATAAGTGCATTCTTCCTGAAATAATGGTCGCTTCATCTTGATTGTTAGAACGAAAGATGAAGGAATTTATGAATAATAAAACGTATTTGTTCAATAAAGTATGTTCAGAATAGATCGATTAATTTTTTTCGTACTACTGACATTTTTCAGTGTGGACAAGTTTTGTTAAAAAATAATTACTTTTGACGTGAAACTATAAAACTGGCGAATACTCTTAACTTAAAACTCTTACGTTACACCAAAAACATTTTTTCGACGCTTCAAAAATGTTATATGAATATAATATAGTAGCTACAATATCGCATACTGTTGTATATTATTTTAAATTCGCATATCATTGTGTATTAACTGCAATATTATATAATGTCAATCTGAAAATTACTGTCCAAAGTCCGTCTTTTAGCTGGATTGTCTTGATAGTACAGACGGCACGATCTCAAAAAGAGAGAGAGCGAGCGAAGAGAGAGTGAAGAGAGTGGCGTGAGCAGAGTGGGGAGAGGGAAAGGAGAGAGATGAGAGAGAGCGAAGGGAGATAGATTGTACAACTTTCTTCGTTTATGTATTTCGAATTCAACAAATTAATATTCCGAATTAATGTAATTGTTCTTCAATAATCTAAAGTCTAGAGTGCAAACAAAACTACACATAGTTCGTGTAATTCTCTACAAAATTTCTTGTTGATTTTTCCTTCAAGTGTGTGAATGGGAACCCACTTGAAATCACTAGAGATGTGTGTGAACTGTTATACGACAAGCGTCTATTTCAAACGGAGCAAAGTATGTCTGGCTAGTGCATACAAAATATAAACCGTTCTGATTTAAATAAACGCAATATACATGTATAGCGCCATGATGTACCATGTGGCTCTCTCCATCGGGCAAGCTTGTTTATAGCGTTCCCTCTCGGTGCATTTCTGCCGTTCACAGCTTTGTGCGTAATTTATGCGTGTATCCCACGCCCTCGGGAAGGCATGCTCATAAAAAAACATTTCCAAGTGATGCCGTCGTTGGCCAGTTTGCGTTACGGCATTTTTCATTGGAATATTGAAGACCAGAACATTCTGACTTTGAGTGCTTCCAAAACGTTCAACTCTTTCATTAGACACAAATTGTAAGCTTTATGGAGGTTGGTCCAAATTTTGTTTCATATTTTGAGTTGTTTAAAATTGCAGACGTCCACCCTGCGTAACTAATGTTCAAAGTGGTTTATCTCTTAAGTGGCCCGAAAACGGTAACAATTCGGTGTAAGGAATGAATATAACACTACTCAAAATCGTCTTTTTACATTAAAATTATCATCAGTCTAAACGCTGTTTACATTAAAAGGTTCATCGCTCAATTCGAGGAGAAGTGTATTATTTTTATTACATTTACGGCTAGATTTCATTACATGGGAGCACATATTTCCATATTATTATATAATATCATCATATCTTCCAAACATGCGGTTCCAGTACTGTTCTAAGTAATCCGACTCTGCGTCCGGTAGCAAGATGCTGCTGAATCATTCTTATCTCCATCATCTCTTCCACTTCTTTTTCTTCTTGAGATGAAAATCACTTGAGATGATTGTGTAATGGATGTCAATCTACAAAACAATCACAGCCACTCTGTGAGTGTCCAGGCATTAGCTTAAAACGAGGGAATTTTCACACGTGTCTTATGGCACAACCAATGAGTTCCACGAAAAAATGGCCGTTATAGAGGTGACCACTTAATTGATGTGGCCATTGAATCAGGTTTCACTGTACGTAGCACTTTAATTGAGAATACATGGAACCAACTGTACGTAGCACTTTAATTGAGAATATATGGAATCAAACTACTATAGGAAAACGTTTTTCATCCTATCCGGGGTGAGAAAATATAAAGTTTAATTGAAAAAGTCCGAGAAATATTATCAAACCAACAGTATTATTCGACCATCCTTCTTTCATGATTGTTTGCTGTCACCATGAATGGTTATTTTCAGTAACTCCGTTAGAAAATCGAACCACGTCCCAGCATACAAAAAGCTACGGTACCAAGAGCTGCCCTAAAGACCAGATATGTATTTAATTATTTATTCACACAAATAGAAACTTTTGTATATGTATGAAAAGACATAACCTTCAAATAATGCCCAAGAATGTGGCTGAGCACCTGTTTTTAATCAAACAATTTCCCGGTACTTGCGTCCTATCGCAATTTTATCAGCATATTTGTCGTAAAGTCTTCCTTAGTACTTAAGACAAGGCGTTACATGAATTATCATTAATTGCCATGGAGTTGTGTCGAAGCCATCGGTTGCGTAGATTCCAGAAATCGGCCAACAGGTGTATTTCCGGCTGAGCTCGGAGGGTTTTCCCAGGCTGACAGCGCCAGAGCTCCCACACCGCATCCGTCGCTTGTGATATGAGAATGGGCCACGAGTAGACATGCGGCCTCAGAATCAAATTCCTGAGAATATAAGACCTGATTCCCTGAATATGAGACCTGCGCCATTTTCTTAAACGTATCCAACAACAAAATTTAATCAAAAACGATGGATCCATTTTTTCCTTAAATCTTGAAAATATTCCAGGGGCTTCATGTAAAGTACTCCCCAAAATTAAAATATCAGTTTTAAATTAAAGGGACATCCAGATCGATTGAGGAATATCAGTTTTGGAGAAAATCGGGCTGAACGGTTTAGCCACTTGCGTTGTTCACCGACGGATAGACAGACTGACAGACGGACGGACGGTTAGACAGACGTTTTGCCGTCATTCGATTTATCGGTATCAAGGGCTCACAAAACATTTCTGGATACTGGCTACACCACGTGTTAGAGAATTTTTTTTCTGATTTTAGCAACTCTATTTATCCATTTTTTCGTTACTAAGTCCCTGTAAAAGTTTTCGGTCCAAAATTCTCCTCTTCTTTCGCGCAGCATTACATAATTTTCCCTCTACTGCACAGTCGGTAGCGAGAAAGTAAAGACAACACTGTGTCCTGGAGTTTTGGTTTTCAATTCAAGTCTGTCTTTAAATCTGCAGGTCATGTGTTTTGCGAGAAAATACAAGAATACGTCAAAGACATATGAAGATTAAACACAAGTAGTCTTCGCCTGAAAGGTTGAGAGAACAGTTAGATTAGCGACACGTTGGACGGAAGGTGGAGACCCTACTAAACTTTAAAAAAATCATTTATTGACACCTTGAATTTACATAGTTTAGTTTTATACTCTGTCAGTTATTTTGAATGATTTTTCACGCTGTTGAAAATTCATACACCTCAAACAGAGCGAAATTTTGCTCTAGGAGGTTGAAATATCAGGAAGCGCATCAAACTTCATCCACGAAATTCTTCTAAAATCTATTTGGAAATATAGTATCCATCTTTGGAAACCTTTCAATCCAATATTCAAATTATCCACAATTCAATGAAAAGTATCAAGAGAAATGCTAAGTCTTCTTGATACGTGAGAAACGATATATTAAACAGTGATTTTAAAACGCCAATTATAGAATATGTAATCAAATATTTTGCGTAAAATACATCAATAAATTATAAACTTATTGTGATGTACTGTGCATAAATATATTGGAATATATTGGAGTTCTCATATCAAACAATAACAAAATGTCTGAACTTTCGATATTTCATTGAGATTTTGTTTATACAATCAATTTGTCCCCATTTACAATACGCTAATAAGGAATAATACTCCGATAGGTAAAAGTTTCTGTGCTTTCCTCCTCTGTATTAAACGATTTACTTACAGTTCAGCGTAAAAATGAACAGATGATAAATAAATATAATGAAAATAATTACAGTTTGCGAAATTCGTCACCCTAAAAATACTAACAGCTACTGTCGGAAAGGGGACACGACTGTTCTGAATCGCTCCTGTCACGTTCGCCGCCCCTGTCCGTGTTGCGGTGTGCGCCAGTTAGGGTAGGGGAATGAGCGGAAGGGAGAGGAGGTCGGTGTCGGCGCAGAGTAGTGGCTGGAGCGGGGGTGGTGGCGGGGGCGGGCGCGGGGCGGCGGCGGCGGCGGTGGCAGTGCCGCCACTGGTGGAGGGTCACACCCCCGTTCGAATTACCGCGACGGTAGCCCGAAGTAGGGTAATCAACCTAAAGTGGATTTAATGAAACGTTAGGCCACTTCTGTTCTATGGGGCAAAATCCCGTGGTCGTTGAATAAAACACTGCACCGTGGTGCTCTCTACCCACACGCACATCGGCGCTCAATGGGATAGCGGTGAGTAGTAACATTTAACTAATGAGCTGGTGCGCATCAGAAAGGAAGAAGGTTGCTCCTCGCATAAGGGTGAAATATTCCAATGCTTTTCCTGTGCGAAGAGATGTATCTATTTCAATGCGAGAAAATATATAATACCGTCGCTAAAATATTGATGTAAAAATATTTACAGAGCAGAGAATGGAAAATAAGAAAATAATGGTTACATTTATTCAGACAATATCGTTCTACTGGCGAAGAACGAGGACTATCTACAAAGGCTAATCTACAAATTTTACTTAAAATGTAACAAATTTAAAGCCACGCCTACAAAACCAAGCCTACAAAATCTCCAAGAATTTCACGGTGCTTGAATGTTATTATTTTGTACAAACGAATTTCAAAATATTAAAAAGTTACAATACATAAAACAGTTTTCTCCCAAACTCTTACTTACTCGCCAGAAACTAGATCCGGTATGTCTTAAAGAAAGGAAATGTTGGAAATAATTGCAAAAATAATTATTAGTAAAAGTTTATGCGATAAAGATAGGTTCTCCGAAATTATAAAACTGTAACATCTAACTGCTAGACCAATGGGTGGAATAAGGAAGGAAAAATGGGCCAAAAATATCGAGAAACATGTCTAGATAAAATCGTGAAGAACATGTCGTGACAGTGAACCTTAAGAAATATTTAGCCTGAACCATCTAAAAAAAAAGCTGGAAGCAGTATATAGTAGGTCCAGATAGGCTTTAAGTCTAGAGAAAAGAAAGTAGACGCTATTATAACGATGATAAAATGAATTTCCTTGAGGTTAGTTCCTTTGATGATTATGATCAGAAATAAATTATTGTTTTCAAAAAGAAAGAAAAAACTGTAACATCCAACAACGAACTCCAGGTAATGGACTGGATTTTTTTGTACATCACGTTACGGATTGGCAAGATTCTACTGAAGACTCGGAAACCCAGAACACCGTTATTTGAGCGTACAAAAATCAATTCTATAAAAATTTTTATCTAATTGTCAAACCATTATCAAATTTATTGAATTCTTAATTTTTTATTTAATTGAACAGCATACTATCGTTTGTTGTCCGTTAGATTATTCGCTAGTGTGATTCAGGAAAAACGTCTCATGAAAGAAACATCCTAATTATTTGCACTCCTAGTAGTCAGAATATTAGCTTGTGAGCTTTTAAATCTTGAGGGGTTATAGAAGAGTCGAAAATGATCACTCTTTGTTCACTACAATATTTTTTATTTCGAACGAAGTAACTAGTATTGTCTCGTATGGAACATTTTCAAATCATGTTTTCAAAGAAACAATGAAATATATATTTTTAATTCTGCTATTATATATTATTTACTGCTGATTTAAAGGATTTTCCGTACCTTATCTACATCGATAAACATTTCTGCGAGGAGAAGAAAAAAGTTGCTAGATTCCTCTGACGGAGTCTGATCATTACGCCTCCTTCGATGAACGAGTGTCATGTAATTGTTTGAATAGATAGTGCAATAAATAATAAAGGGTGTATGGGAAAGTTACCAGCTGCGGCAACGGAACAATCGACAGCTCCGATGATTGGAAAGATCACTGATTCTATTCAATCCGGTGCCGGAAATTTGGTACATGTGTTGAACATCAGGTACTTTATGGCCAATCTGGAATCGAGTGCATACATCGCCTTTTCTGATAGGTGGTTCCCGTGCTTTCCCTGACTACTTCGATGCGAATGTTGGAGCAGCACCCCACACAACGGGTCTCGGACCACGTTCAATTCTTTCTTCCCCATCCTGTCCCCCTCCCAACACTGAAAGCTAAGCAATGCGCTGATTTCCATTCTCAAAAGATCCTCTATTGATCTCATAAAATCTGCTACAAGCGCCCGAGATTCGTAATGCGGTGGCAAGTTGCATGATTATCAAGACATTATATGTGGTTCGTGGATAATTAGCTGAAATATCGATAAAGATAAATATTAGGGAAAGTTGACATCATCCTCTTTGTTAGAATACGTGATTTTGTGCAGGATTCTGTAAGAAAAATTAATGATAATTTTGAAGAAGCAGGTAGCTTCATATTTACAATTCTTCACGGAGATACACGCACGTTGATAAGTTGATGTTTTACCAACGGAAAATTGTATTTTGTGTTGTTTTCTTGGAGTCAACAATTTCTGTTTTGATAATGTATTCCCGACAATTTACTACATTTTCTTACAGATGTAAGTTTGGATTACTAAAAAGGTCTTCCAGTAAGAAAAACATTATTTAATAGCTTATAAAATATTAAAAATGTAATTTTATATTTCTAATTCTTTGAGTTGGATACCTTCTGTAAGTTTTCCGGTAGATATTCTATTCGGGTACATTTTGTACTGTAATTGTAAAAGCAACACAGAGAAAATTATGTTATTTAGCTAAAAAACAACACAGCTGGTGATAAATATCGGAGAGTGACCGTCAGCTATGCGGAAAAGACGGAATAATTGTGGTTCTATTTTCATTTGTACGCTTTTTCCTGGTCCAAGTTAATTTCAGCAACATCTAAACTTTTCATGCGCCGTTAGACAGCCTGAAAATAAGACGAGTGATGAAATTCATAATAGTATTCGAAGATAATTTACAAGATATTTTTACAATGTATCTGCATTCGTAGGGCATTTGTCTTGAATTTCAAGATGTCATACAATGCCATTTTAGAGTACACGCATGCTTGAACGAGAATTTTGTGTCGTCAAAGTGTAATAAAGTAAGTAGTATATCCACGCACCACGCGTTCTCAATAAAGAAAGGAGGTCTCAAATATATTTGTCCATAATTTCATCGAAGCGTGATGATGCTTCGTTTTGTGTATTTCAGCATTATTCACTACTAGACAAAAGTTTTAGACGCAAGTTACATCTGTATCTAGAAAATAAATTAGAAATTCCTATTTAAATTTTCAATAACGCCTCCACTCACGCCATTCGTTGGCGAGCGCGGTATTCTAGAAGCACAGATGAATTTCTCCCGTATAATATCTCTATTACTTAATTTCTTTGCCAATTTTGAATATATACATAAACTGACAAAAAATAAGCAACCTTTGACGGTGTGCGAGATGCCAAAGGTTTTTTTAAATACCTTGGAATATTAGAAAATACAAACACAATAAAATGTTTCCGATTTGATTAGAAAATGCAAAATTTTGATTATGTTTATCTAAAATTGATCATACCTTATTTTATGTCCATATTCACATTCCCAGTGCATCACAGCGTACGATACAGCTGACTTAATGCGACGAGGAATAAAGAGTAATCACTTGTCTGTTTCAGAACAGCCATTTTTTTCTGCTCCAGAACCTCATTTTCTACATGCTCGACAGAAGCATTTTCACTGCTTATGTCAGTAGTTAAATTGTAATTTCAAAGGAACATTTCGTACGATGTAAATTTCTTGAGATATTTCGATGCCTCTATTTAAATGACCGTCCTGAATGTAAATCTTACAAATAAATGTTTTTTCCTTCTCTGAATATGATACATTTGACATCTCCTCAACTGGGCAGGTTCGTTTCTTAGACGCGATATCGGTAAACATACGTCACGTCACACCTGCCGAGAACTTCAGCTTTAGATAAATAAGAGTAGATGACCTATTGAAGAGCAGTTTCCTGATACAGCTTGCAACAGTTCTCACAACATCGGAAGAACAGTCCCGATTACTTAATGACCACTCTCTGCTACCAAGGACACATGCATGCAAACAAACTAAGTGCGCTAGCAAATGCTTTCTCCTATTACTGGTGTCGGTTATGTAACGTAATACTGCGACATCAGTCCTACCAACATTTCGACCATCTCTTGAAAACTCAAAACAAGGAGGAGTGCGAGAAGTTTGAAAAAAATACACAACTACAATTTTTGAAAATTCAAAGGTTTTATTCAAAATGACCCTTGTTAATGAGTTCAGTGCATTCGGTTCCGTCTTACCAATTCGTTTAAAGATGCAAAAGGTTTTTCTTTCAACAAGGTGTTGAACTTGACCGCTTAAGCTCCCTATTCGCCTGACTCGATCAGTTACATATTATGGTAATGTCTGAAAACAAGCCCACAACTAATTCTTAATGCATCGGCGATTATGGTGCCTAAAAAATTCTCAAAGATTTCAATGAAAATCGAACTCAAGCGCACGGTTCTCTCGGAAGAAGGTTCGAAGAAAAATTTGGAGGTTTGGTAATACAATAAAATGTACTGAAACTGAGATCATTTGAACTCCATTTCATATGTTTTCAAGGCTAGTGACGTATTACTTCAATTGGAGATATCCTCATTGTAAAAGCATATGCTTATTTGATGTTTTCAAATCGCAAAAAGGTTTGACAGAACTAGTGTTTGAACTCGAACACATAGGTTTACCTTTTCAACGTGAACCAATATCAATACCGCGGAGAGTCCAGAGCAATACTGGTACCCAAAAACACATTTCATTTTTAAAACATAAAATATTTTAATGAAAATGGTACTTGTGCTCTAATCTCCAGTGTGTCCTAGTCTAGTCCGATAAAATATATAAAGAAAAGTAGAGGTGTTACTATAGCACATACTTCTTTCTCGTGTTATTGGTAATGATTACGTATTATTATATCCTACTAACACATCAACCATCGCCTTAAAAAATCACCGGGTAAGTTAGCACAACAACTGTTCCACTGCAGAAACTCTGATTGACAGGTCCTTTGGCTAAGTTCCGACGGGTGCGGATTGCTAACACAAGCTAAATAGCCGAGTCGATCCGATCCAGTCCCTGGAGAAGACTTCTAGAGGCTGGCTGGCTGCTCTAGTCGGTATTTTTTCGTGGTTTCTCCGATCGATTCCACGTGAATGCCGGAGCATCACATCAAATGGGCCACGGATCTCGCGCGACCTTTCCTTTCTGATCCTTGTTCACGGCTCTCCCTTTTAAAATACACAAACATGTACACTTACTCTTACTACACTATCGCAAATGCCGGGAGAAGGGTTGAGAGCTTAGAACTTATCCCGGCTGCGCGGTGCCCCGATGAACACTACCAAGAGGAGCAGAAAACCCCACAAGGTATCGTATAGGTTGGCGTCGGATCTCACATTCCAGCGAGGAAGGAACACTGCATCCTCATGTTGATGACGTGCATTTCAAGGACGAATGAAGTAACCGCCGCGGCCGGAATCATAAAATATCGCTCACTTATGCACTCCAACAACCTTCAAGTAAATACCCCAGAACATTATAAGATCAATTTCCAATACGTAGGGTTTCGAATTTGACAAGGTCGATTGAGTAATACCAACTTTTCGAGCCAATTCATTGTACAGTATAAACGCTAATGGTGCCCTACAGGTGTTTGGAATAATCCTATTTCTCAGTATCTGGGACCGCCAAAATTTGTTTTTCCGTCAAAATTTTGATATCGCTTTTTGAAGCATTCTATAACATTCCATATACTATGTATTTACTCTACGTACACTATTACACGATAAAATAAAACATCTTTTTCGGTATCAGGAGCCCTCAAAATGGATATTTGTCTCAAAATTTGACATTGATTTTTGCAGTATTACACAAGTTTCTTTAAACTACGTACATACACCATGCACACATACTCCTTAAATATGAAATATATGAGTAAGTAAGAGGAAACGAAATATTGTAGAGACATTGTAATTAAACATTCGTAGCGTTTTAAATGTCTCGTTTTTTATATTATCTATACTGCTAAAAGTTTCAACAGTTATTCAGTAAGTTAAACATGTTTTTCAAATATTGATAATAACATTTTCCCCTCTCCAGACAAATTCTATATCACCCTCTTTCTCTCTGTGAGGGAGGAAACACTGAAGACCGTAATTAATAAAACACTAAGCCTGCATCCCATCGCTCGAATTGTTTTATTCTCATTGGGCCGTATACACGTTCAACTATTATAATATTTATATTATATTTATGTTGTATTACAATTATAATATTTATGTTTTTAACGTGCCTCTCCTAGATAATTCATCTTTAGTTTTCTTAAATTTTATCAATTTTCTTAACGTATTTTGCTGAGTTATTGTAATTCATGGAAAGTAGTTTAGGTGTCGATAAAAAAAACCCCGAGAATTATGCTAATAAACAAATACGTGGCAATCTAAACTTTTTAATTTCATTGATACCTGGACATCTATTTGAAATAATGTACATCATAGAAAAATAGTACAGTGTAATTAATTATACTAAAATATAAAGTATACATGGTGAAAGCTTTATATCAGAATTCAAATCAGTGAATTGAGACATTATCATTTGCGTGAGATGATATATTCCCCTAGAATGCTTTCTAAAGTTTTCCTGAAATTCAAAATCGTAAATGCCGGAAGATTATTTTATACGGAATAATTTACCAAAATATTATACCCAAAATTTTGTCAATTATTTTCAAAATTTTAAAGGGTACAACGAAAAAAATTCAAAACGCACACAGAAATCTGCATTTACCTCTCCCTCACATAAAACTAATTAAATTACTTTAAATTTTTGGTTTTTCTGAGACTGCCGTCAAATGCACAATTTGGGAATTATTAGCATCCGTTTTTCAAGACTTGCCTAAAAACCGCTAAAAACTACAGAGAGATCTGCCATGTGGCTGGCAGTCGGCGGGCCGCAAGCACCAGGTCACAAAATTCACAATGAAAACTGCCAACGCACAGTGCCCGCCACATGAGAGATACCTCCGAAAAATGAGTGATACATTATACACCTTTTAAATATCGTAACATACATCGTGCCTTAACTCTCTCTTCTATATGTCTTAAAGTACTGTGCATTTGCACGCCCAACTCAGACGATATATAATACAAATAGAGTTCTGGTAAGAAAATAAATACATAATGAGAGAGAAATACATTTAATTCTTTTTAAGTTTTTTAACAAATTTCAAAGAATGAAAATTCCAACTTTGGAATTTATTTATACAAAACCAAAGCTCAAACTTTCAAGCTGATATAATGACTTTAAGATCAAACTTATCCAAGACACAAAATATTTCGTGTGATCATTCATGACAATATTCCAAACAAAAAAAGCACTACATTAAATCACTCAGTAAATGGTGTAATTTTGGTAAACTATTCTGTTCCATTGATGAATGGTTGACGATATAAGGAAAATTCTCCAATTGTGTAATTTCAACATTAATTTCTGCCTATATCAATATTCAGAATTGTACATGATAATGTCCATCCTAGTACATGCAGGTATACAAAAGATATTTCAATCAATTTTACTTCGTCGTCTTTCTAAATACTTAGTAAAGAGAGAAAGTATTGAAATTCTGCACCGGAAACGGCGATTTTTTGACAGAAAAACTCGTATTATCGGGCCCTGATTTCGAAAAAGTGGATAAATCTTTTACATATATGTAGTATTCCTTCCTACATGTAGAATTACTTCCTCTAAAATGCTGTGAATTCAGAATACTCGTCTTGTGTGTCGTTGTGTGCCGTCAATTGACGGCAAAACGTCTATTCGTCTGCCCGTAATCACCGCTAAAGCCAAAACCGTTTAGACGATTTTCTCCTACTTGATATTCCCCGATCAATGTAAAAGATCTCAAGGTCCAGCACGTTTGAAAGGGGTATATTGAGTTTTCGAGGTCCTTTACTTGAATTCTCAATAATATTTTCATTTTTTTCTCACAAGTGGCTCCAAATTTTGTTGTAAACTTTGCCATTGGATAGCATAAAGGACACTTAAAAAGTTATGTAGATCTCATTTTCGTTGAAATATTCAAATTTTCGAAAATTGCAAAAGTTCAAAATTTCTTCAGCGTCTTTCTCCGAGTAAATCATGAAGTACAACCAGCATAATGCTTGCATGGGTACAATTGTAAATAATACGGAACAGCTCTCTTCTTCACTCTATGAAAACAATCTTGAAACAATTCTCACGAGACCAAAGACTAGTCGCACTGTCTCCAGACTGAGGATAGGCTACTGCAAGTGCAACTGTCTAGGAGAAGTGTCTCGACTCACAGACGGAGACAGTTCATCTTACGTAATAAGTATATTTCACTTAAGATAAACAACGATGATCAATGTTCTTATCAATAATTATCTTTTAATTTGAGAAGAGTTTCAGCACCAGTGGCTGGTAAATTGTTGTCTGTAAGTTTCTTACTTTAATGGCGAAACACGTGATTTTGGAGAATATGCAAGAATAATGTAAAACAATAATAACAAAAATAATAATACAAGGGCCGGCCCCCGTGGCGCAGGCGGTCTGGGCAGCTGTCATTTACGCCGAGGAGGCTGCAGGTTCGAGTCCTGCATAAACATGGCTGTATTTGTGATTGTACCTTCATCATTCTATATCCCTCTAATTCATAATTCAAGGCATAGCAACCTTGTCTTACCAAGGGATACAGTCGAAAAGCTGATCCCCATAATGACACACGTTAATTTCTACGGGATAAAATATGACTGGCCCTCGGAAGAAAACGTGTAATGTGGTCATAAATCGCTGAAAGCGCATATAATATTATTATTATTATTAATAATAATAATAATAATAATAATAATAATAATAATAAGTTAAAGAAATTGTGGAGAGACAAACCAATCCACGGACAATATTTGAAACTAATGGACAAGGTGCAGATCAATAAAGATCAATCATTTATGTGGCTTAAAAGGGGAATAATGAAGCCAGAATCGGAAGCACTTGTAATAGCTGCCCAAGATCAGGCCTTGAGAACACGACATTATGATAAAGCGGTTCTCAAAATTTCCCAAGATGATAAATGCCGCATTTGTCAGGAACACGTAGAAACCATTGATCATATTGTCTCAGCTTGTCCAATCCTAGCAAAGACCGAATACTTGAAAAGACACGACAGGGTGTGTAGTTACCTCCACTGGCAGATCTGTACCGCCCTCGAAGTTCCGAACACATACCCCAAGTGGTACGAACACTCACAGAAACCGGTGACGTCTGTTGGATTGTGTACGATATTGTACGACCAACAAATTCAAACTGATCGCACGATAGCAGCAAACAAGCCGGATATAGTCATCCGGATATGGAGAAAAAATCGTATTTACTTGTCGATGTTGCTGTACCTTGCGATCAAAACGTCGTTACCAAGGAGGCAGAGAAACGTCTTAAATACAAGAGTTTGGAAATCGAGATCAGCCGAATGTGGGGCGTAAAAGCGCAGGTCGTCCCGATAGTTATCGGAGCTCTGGGATTTGTTCCGCAAAATTTGTGTAAGAACTTGTCTAAACTCCCAGGTAATTCAAAAGACTGGGAAGTGCAAGAAATCGCTTTATTTGTAACAGCCCACATTTTGCGTAAAGTATTGTAGAGGCACCGACAGTCCCTAGATCTACTCCTTAGGTAGCTGGTTGCAACCTGGAGTAGATTTTATATTCAGCCGACACATAACATCTTTAGTCGTGATGTAATGGAATAATAATACTAATAACAATAAAAACTAAGAATGAAGCGATTCTCTCTCAAATGCTGTCTATCGTTATGGACATTAGCAATGACATCAGCATGAAGTTTGGTCTTGACAAATGTGCAAAAATCAACTTAAAGAGAGGCAAACTGACAACGTCAGAAAGCATTGAAGTTGATATGCACACTGTGATTCAAGATCTTGAGCCAGGTAAAACTTACAAATACCTGGGCATTGAAAAATGTGAGACAACGACACAATGAAAGAGAGAATTCGCAAGGAGTATTACAGAAGAGTGAGACTTGTCCTGCAGTCTGCTCTGAACTCCAGGAATAAAATATCTGCAATTGGTAGTCTGGCCGTGCCTGTAGTAGAGTACAGTTCCGGCCTAGTGGACTGGACTGAGCAGGAAATCCGCATCATGGGTCGAAAAACCAGAAAACTGCTAACAATGCATCATGTCGCCCACCCTCGAGCTGATGTACATAGACTTTATGTGTCACGTAAGGAAGGAAGAAGAGTCCTCAGACAAATTGAAGACTCCTGACACAAGACACTAATCGTTATGGGAAAGTATCTAGTCAGTCATTGAGATGACCCTCTAATGAGGCAGGTCATAAAATCTGACCAAAAAATGTGAAACAAAGGCATTGTTAGTGTAGCAAGAAGCATTACAAAGAAAACCATGCAAGACACGCCGTTCCAAACACATGCCCCAAGTGGTACGAACACTCACCACAACCGGTGACATCTGTTGGACTCTATGCAATATTGTACGACCAACAAATTCAAACGGATCGCACGATAGCAGCAAACAAACCGGATATTGTTATCCGGGATTTGGAGAAAAAATCATGTCTACTAGTAGATGTTGCTGTGCCTTGTGATCAAAACGTAACTAAGAACGCAGAGAAATGTCTTAAATGCAAGAGTTTGGAAATCGAGATAAGCCGAATGTGAGGCATAAAAGTACAGATCGTACCTAGAGTTATCGGAGCTCTAGGATTTGTTCCGCTAAATTTGTGTAAGAACTTGGCTAAACTTCAGGGATATTCAAAACATTGGGAAGTGCAAGAAATTGCTTTATTTGGAACACCTCACATTTTGCGCAAAGTATTGTACACGGAGAGAAATGTTTCGTTCATACAATTAATCACGTAGTAGATTCAACTAAACGGTATAGTATATTTTTGTAGAACTAAGTGCTTATTCAAGTTCACAAAACTGCTGTTTACTTAAACACACTAATGCACGTATAGTAATGTTCACTAAAGAGGTATGTGAGCGTGACCCGTGACAAATGACGAATGGCATCTAGTAGAGAAAACTAAACGAATCGTTGCATTGACTAATATACTGAGTAATATTTACTAAACAGCGCAGTGAAAATAACTAAACGCAACGTGTAAGAGAATACTTTCTTTACCTCCAAGCAGGTAGCAATTGGGTTTCCGCAGCGGTCACCTATCCTACGGCCCCACGGACTCGTATTTCCTTAACCTCGATTACCTGACAGACCCTAGCCTGGTAGAGCAGTTTGTTCGGGCCCACAGCAAAGCAGAAATAAATACGTTCACAAGCAAGGCAGAACAGTTGAATTGCGTAATCGGCAGAGCGCAGCCGTTGACCGCTGAGATCACATATCGCCTTCACATCCGTTGTTCCGCGTATTTTTCAACGGACGGGCGTGGCCGCTCGTACGTGATCGCCTGCCCAACTCACCCCCACAGCGCGGTCCGTTGAAGGAGCAACGGACAAAAACTGCCAGATCATTGCAAATTCAGATCAAATGGCAAATGGTAATTGGCCATCGCCATCCCCACCTCTGCACGCGTGTGAGCCCTTTCCTAACGTCTCTGCCCCAACCGAATTCGGCTAAACCGACTTCGTTAGTCCGCATAAAGACACCGTGCAAGATAGACGCGCGTGTTAGGGCTCCGCGCAGTAGCGTGTAAAGAATCTATAATCGTGCAAATGAGTTGCATACGGCTCGCACATAAATTGTTTAATCGTGGCAGTGCACGCTGTAATTGTGTCTGTCGCTCTTACGTGGGTTTGCGCCCGCAATTTTGGTTGAACTATGTAACTCACGGCTGCTTCTGGTCGGCGGTCCAAAGTGTCACTACAATAACTACACTTGGACAGGTGTATTAATGCACCAAGAGAACTTTTCATCTTAATTCTGTGCTTATTGTGCATTTACTGTGTGAATACTGTACATTTACTTATTAAACATTGTTTGCGCTGGAAACTTGCTCGTATATGCATCCTGCACTCCTGCGCCAATCCCAAGAGCTATCAAAGGGTTTCGGGACTACTGTACTTCAACAATACAGTCCATTCATACAGTCCACTCATGAACATTAAGTGTATAGTAGCCCCGAACACAGTTACAAACGCAGACTTCTGGCTTCAGGCTATCGACGGTATTTCTACCATTAGCTTAGAGAATATAACATAATTATTGAAAGCCAATAAAATACTACACACGCTATTTATATAGCGTAAAATACTACAAACAGCGTTGAATTGTCACACTTCCGACGGTTCTATAACCATTCGAATTGGTCAGGTTGCTAAGAATGCGTGCTTACTAAGCAGTATTTAGTAAACAGTGCTTACAAAACAGTGTTTAGTAAGTCTGACGACATGAAACGTAGATCTCACCAAATGATTTTATCTGCGAAACAAGAAAAGTACCACTGACAATTTTCTTTGTTCATTCACTCCCGATTATGAATTGTTGAAACGAAACTAAATCAAGTTTAGTGAATATTACTATACAAATAACTGTATTTAGTATACGGTCGTTTGCTAAACACATTTAGTACACTCTACCACAACATTCTTCTCAGTGTAGAGGCACCGACAGTCCGTAGATCTGCACCTTAGGTAGCTGTTTGAAACCCGGTGTAGAGTTTATATTCAACCGACTCATAACATCCTGATTAGTCCTGATATAGGGGAAATAATAATAATAATAATAATAATAATAATAATAATAATAATAAGGTCATGAATTTGGTTTATGTCATAGTCAATGTTATAACGTTGGATTAATCTCAGACTCCCCTTCTAATTTTGCAACTCTTTACTTACGCCCTTTCAAGATTGGTAGATTCTTGCATTCCCGCGGCAACTGCCCACCTTCATTCCACGATGGACCTTAAAGCAGTCCGCCAGTGCGCGGATGTCGTATAGGCGATGTGCGATGTCTTGTAAATCGGAATTTCTTGGTGTTGTTGCTCACCAATTCGTAGTGAAATTGAATATTTATGACGTATTAAAAAGAAAAATAGTTCTCTCTTTTGAAGTTGCGAAAAGAAAAGATTTTATTTTGTTTTATGCATCTTTGTGTTTCCAGTCTTCCTGATATCTTCAATGCGTGTGCGTTCATCAGCAAATAGGATCTGAACGTACCATTCTGAGCTATACGGAAAACGTGAACTACAATGGAATGTATCATGAATGAAAATATTTTGTTATAAATTAATATCAAAGTACATTGTGATAACAATACCTCTCTCCTAGTACCCTGCGTTGGCTGAATAAAAGTATCTTCAAGAATAGAATATACAGCTATGTCTTCAAAGCGAGAAATATACTGTCATGTTTCATTCATAGCGATAAACGAAACGAAAATAAATTTTCTTCTTAGAAGGAAAAATTCAATCATTATCCATTCCTGTACGTGGATGACAAGAGTATGTTTAAAGATTTATAATTTTGAAAACCATTATTTATGTTAAATATAATGGATATGAAATCTACTTTCACGTAAGCTTAAGCCGATCACTCAAAATGACAAAAAAATCAATTATGATCATAAAGCTAAAAGATAATTCACGTAAAAATTCCAATACCTTACATAAGCAAAGATATTCTCGTGCTGTGGGATCTTACATAAGTTGGGGCCACCTCTCTTCATCTCTACGGAAGAACCCGATTTTAGGAAATCCCTTTCGTATTTCTGGACGAGGTTGCGTAATACACAGAACACTCAGGATCCCAGTAGGAAATATAATTTTATAATGAAATATTTCGAGAAAATGGACAATTTATTGTTCAAATACACTTTTATTCTACATAGATGTGGAGAATTTTGAGGGAAGATAAATAAAAGTCTGTTTATTTTTTCAGTGCCAATGTTTCGCCAATTATTTGGCTTGCTTCAGGGTTATAAATAAACAAGACAATAAACATATACATGATCATAAGTACAACTGGTTATCACGGTTTACCATTACTTAAGAAAGACAACAATATTCAAACTCAATTTGCTATATTAAACGTTGGCACTATAAAAGATAGACTTTTATTGAACTACCTTCACGATTCTCCACATATAATACAAGGTCAAGATCAACATAAATTTTATTCTAATCATTATTTTTTCAAAGAAATGAATTACATTTGAACGTTTTTAATTTTATCAGTGAAATAGTGTGATCAGCCGTGCTTATCTATATTCTACCGGAAAATGATCAAAAGTTACGCATGTGATATTTGCCTCTGTTAGGCAACATCTTAGGCTCTAGAGATCAGCAGAGCACGTTCCGATGCAGTCAAGGGGATTTCAAGAACCTGACAAACACTCGTGCATTTGGTGGTCCCTAATAATCAGCGGCAGACGTCGCAAGTGAAACTATTTTATAAAATTTTGCACTAAAATAAAATCCCATGTAAGAATTCGAAATAAAAAAAACTGAAGTTCATTGCCTCATGTTGGGGACAATGTGATTATACGGGTTAAAGTGCATTTTTTACCCATTGTTTTACGACGCAAAAAAATACATCACCCACAAAATATTTGAAACGAGAAGTTAAATAAAATAAATGAGTTAAAATGAAACAAAACCGTTTTGGCAACAGAATGAACAGTACATTTCTCACGAACGTCTCTAGTCTTAAGATTAAAGAGTAGAATGTTCCGACAATAGACGTAGGAACATGAATTTCGCATTTTGAACCTTGGAATATAGAAACATCGCAACTTATCAGGAAGAGATTTTTTTTTCGCCTCTGAAATCAAAAATATTTTTACACGTTTAGTTACAAGCATACTTTGTGATTACAGTTTTTTTTATTTCTTTGTTGGCACCGACAACAGATCGAGATTTGCATCCGGGCCTTTCATGGCACTTCAACTTATTCATGAAAGTCCGATGCAGACACCCCTAAGAGTCAGCTAGTACTAGATATTCAGATTGATATTTTTGTATAATATGTTTGTGTACAGACAGAATCTTTTATTTTCTCATATACGTACGTATATACGAAGTATATACGTAGTATAGAGAAAGTTGTGTAATGCTGCAGAAAATCGATTTCGAGATTTCAATGGAAAACACGTTTTGGGTTCCCCTGATACCCAAAAAGTTGTTTTTTTTAAACGTCCGTCCCTCTGTGAACACTACTAGCGCCTGAGGCATATGTAGGATTTTTTCCAGAAACGGATATTTCCCGGTCGATCTGGGTCGAGGCGCTGCGATTTTGAAAAACTTTCTTTAAAATTTGGGGGTACTTTACATGAAGCTCCTGCGACATTTTCAAAATGTTCTCAAAAATGACTCCGATTTTTTCTTTAAATTTCTTATGACAATAGGGTAAAATAAAGGTGGCATAGGTCCGATTTTCACGGTAAACTAAATTTTCGAAAATTGCAAAAGTTCGAATTTTTTCGGCGTCTTCCTACAACTACAAAATTGAAGATAGAGATTTCTTCCTTCAAATGAAATTTGTTGTCCGCAATTAGTTCTTTCATTAAGGTTCTTTCATTATTGCATTGATAAGTACATGAGCTTTAAATGATGATACATAAAGTTTCTCAAAAACTCAACATTTTTCTGTGAAAATAAACTCAAAATTCCGCAATTTCAGGAACGCTCAAACGCCATTTTCTCAAAAACGGTTCCGATGTTTTTTCTTCAAATTTTCGTACGTATAGTGCTGATTGCACTGTTTTAGATGACATAAAAGTCATTTTGCTATATTGTTTTGAATTTTCAAAAATTACACAAATGTAATTTTTTAAAATATCTCTCACGCCTTTAATTTTCAGCAATTTCTATCTATTATTCCTTTTGTGAGTAGAGGTGCTTTAAATGACTTTCAATGAATTTTTTCCAAAACTCAAAATATTTCTGTGAAAAGAGTTTGAAATTTCGAATTTACACTAAAGCTTTAACGCCATTTTCTTAAGAACGGCTCCAAATTTTTCGATTAAAATTGTCACTTACGACGAGGTTCTTTTCTTCTTTAATATTCTGAAAGTCATATTTCAGTTCTACTATTAAGAAACTAAAAAATCGGGAAAATTTCAAAAAATGTACTTTGGCGAAGAGAGATGGCAGTTGGCAAAAGAATGTGATAAGTACGAATAGCTAGCCCTGTTCCTGTTTCCTGTTCTTTGGCTCGATAGCCCGTTACGGACCTTGGCCAACAAGGAATAGTTAGCCCAATCCAAAAAATTGAACACATATACGAGAAAGTCTGTGCCATTCTCTAGCACCACTAGTTCTATTTTTTATCATTTAAAATAAGTGAATTCTGAAAATTTAATTTTACTCTCTGTTTTCATTGCATGATTGAAAACATCTGCTACGGCATTAACCATAGGATTGAAAGTTCACCAATCACTGTTATTACTTTCCCTAAAACAAACATATGGTCAGAACCTACACACACTTTCAGAATAACCCTCTGTCCTTTCTATTCAAATATTCATCTCTTGGTTCGTTTGAATTTGACCGATCGATGAAAAATTTTATTGAGGAAAGGCTACCTCACAACTTATGCTTGTTTAGTTTAAAATTGAAAGAAAATATACAGCACAAAGGGATAATTACATGAAAGAATATTACCATTGAAATTTGAACTACTGACTTAAAGAGACGAAACAAAGGAAATGAAAAAACAAACTTAAAAGCATAATCCGTTTAAAGAATAGAAGGAATTATAGAAAATGAGTGTACTGTTACTAAAATTCTAATCCATTCTAATCCTGTTTACAAAATAGAAACATTCAAATGAAAAAAAATTTGGTATCGTAAATGGAAGAACATTGCAAATTAGAGGACAGCACGAAGAATCATGGCAGCTTGTGAGGCATCGAATTTATGTGACTTCTAACATAAACAGGACGAAGGTGAATGCGAAAAAAGAATGAACCGAGAGGATCTATAGAAGACTTAGAAAGAGGCGCCGTAAAGAACAATGAATACATAGAAAGGGTTGCAACCGAGGGTGGGAGGGAGAAAGAAAGGGACAGAGAAAGGGAGCCACACAATGCATACAGAGACGGCGAGTAGAAGTTGCGGAATCCGCAAAACGTTTTCTTCGAATTGCAGAGCACAATGGTGGCGAGCACCCACATAACGCCAGGTGCCAGGACGAAGTTCAGGCGGAAATGAAATAAACAAAGAAATAAAACAGTGGGTTTCAAAATGTGCTTTAAAGTAGGTGGAAATAGATTTGACCTAATTATACGACGATGGTTTGATCTTCGTTGAAAGTTTAAAACTTTTTCATTGACATTTTAATAAATATCAATGAATTAAATGTCAATGTCACGTTAACAAAATGAACAACTTCCTTCATATTTTTGAAAGAGAATATCATTACTACAGCAATACGTATAATGCATTTTTATCCGGTTTACACACAAAAAACCTTTGAAGTATTAGGTGCGACAAGTTTTGTTGAGTTTAAAGCGAAGACTTCGTTTTCCTTGGGATCAAATAATTTCAACCACAAATAATTTCAAAATCAAATCCCCCTGGAACATCGGAAGAAAAGAATATACATGAATTGCATTTCATGAAGAGACAGTTTAATCTTTACGTTAACTTTTACCAATGCATTCATTTTAAGGTGATAAACCGGATCATGAAAGTATATATGCAATAAACTATATCATCCAAAATAATAAAGACTTTCCATAACTACATTTATTTGTCATCTTCTAGTCCAGGTTCATACGCAAAAAAACTTGAAAAAGATATTAAATCAGAAAATGTTAATTTCTTGATCACTCATTTTCACGAGAACACGAGTAGTACATATACACAATGCTAACCTACTCACATTCAACGTACCTGGTCCACAGTTCCATTCAAGAAGGGAATTTTACGATATTGACCCAGCCACTTTAGAGCAACTAGGAAGCTTGCCGAATGTAAAGAGAGAAGCATTACTAGATCACTAAGTCCCATTCCTAGGTGAGAAGAATAGAATACGCTAGTCACATACACCTAAATATAATCATCTCATAGCCTCTACATTCTTCCATGAATCCGAATAGGTTTAGTTTATTTATTTGACGTCAGAAACAGTTAAATCTGTGTGACGTACTACGGGGGAAAGGTGTAATCTGTGCTCGATTTCTTGAGATTAGAGACCCCGTACACCAACTCCTATATTATATTAAGTTCAATTGGACGGTGTTATGCATCAACCGACTAAGCCCATTTTTGAAAAATATGAGATATGGACGCCACCAGTTGCATTGGACCATGTTCTAAGTGTACGCAAACTTTTGGCGCCAAATCTGTAAAAATAGCCTTATAATTAATGAAACATGTAAATGCCATCAGTCAGGGATTTTATGTTTCGGGACAACTGGCTAGAAACCTAGATCTACAAATTTGCTGTTCCTAATTTCACATTATGGAGGTAAGCGCCAGATATTCCACTCATGTTTGTGTAGTTTGGCGCTGCAATGAATTAAATAATTAAATTACAGTTTTTAGAGCTGAAAATGTAATAAAACCTTTGAACACGATTATCTCAAAACTTGTATGATGTCGCATAGCCGGTTGATGCATGACACCGTCCAATTGTGAATTCAGGTAGGAACGGGCGCCTTTGGCCAGATGTTATACGAAAATATTCTATACGAAAATATTCGCTCCAATGTAATAAAAATCGCAACGACAAATGAGCTACGAATTTTGGTTTATATTCCTCGTACCACACGTAATGGAATCGGCTTACTACCGCGAGAACAAAAACGATTATTTGGATAACTATACTTTTTCCCATGAAGGTCAAGAAAAACCTGCACACATAGTGAAGCTGTATATATTCGTGATTGAAGTTTATCAATGGTTCTTGATGACTGTGCATTTAAAAGAGTTATTTTGAAAATGTGCAGAAATACGTCTTAATAAGTAAAGAAAACAGCTTTTGTGCTAATGAATAATTTTAGTCAGAGTATCTCTTCAATTTTCAGTCTATCCATTCAGAAGAGATCGCATACACAAGGAGGCGCGAAGATTTTACCTATGAATATCGGGGTTCAAATATCAGAGGATCCATATGAAATGTATGTGGACAAACCAGGATCACGGCAGGGCTCCTCGAGGGTCTGCCGTTTCCTCTATTCCTGATTTCACCAAAGCTCCAGCATCCATCTTATATCGTCACAATCATTTACTCATTAAAACTCCCATCCATCCATCCATCCATCCATCCATATATGGACATACGAACTGAAATTTTAATTTGGAATAAAGATCTATAGAGCGATTTTTAATTGGTTCTAATAAGGTAAAAAATAATATCTTTGAATAAATTTCAAATTCGAGATCGCCTTGCCAATAATCACGTGGCGAGAAGATACTGTGCTTTGGAGAAAATGCAGAAAAATGACTAGTAAGAGTAACAGCACATTCCTGGAAATGCTAGTTCTTTCGTTTTTATCTACAAGGGGAAGAATATCCGTGCGTGCCGAGTCACGTAGTTGAGCGACTTAAACATCATCTAAATCAACTGCTGCCATCACTAATTCATTTGATCATATTGGTAAATGTATTATTGTCTTTCATTTCAAAGACAATGACGCATCGCTATTTACTTTCTTACAGTCTGATCAAGGAGATGTTTACTTAAAATAATCCAACACTACTGAATTATATGAATTTAATCCATTTTTCGCGTTTCGTGTTTTCGCTCTCGTTTTCAAATAGGGTAGTACTGAAAGTCTTTGAATTTCTGTATATAATAAACAGGTTTATAATTTTTGATTATAAACCTATTATTAAGAGAAAAATTAAATTAAGAAAAAAATCACAGATCTAGAAACAGTACGTCATTACAAGGTAAATAGCGAGAGCAATACCGCAGCGTGATTGTACGGCAATGTTGTGTCCGATGGGATATATGCACACATAATATTGTCGAATATTGTCGAATATTCATATCATGAACTACTAGGCGACATGCTCGTGGTTTTAGCGATATGAAAATGAATGAATTCTGCTCAAAACCATGAAAATATTAAAATAAATCAAATATCCCCTCAAATTCAATTTATTATTAAATATTTTAAAATTATCAATCTGTTACGGTTATAATATATAGAAGTTCAAATTGGGTGCGCTTGCAGCCGGACTTCGCGCTGCTTAGGCTTCAGCCATATACTATACAGACAGTACAGGACACTCGGCGATATAATGGGAGACACTTGAAGCCAGCGACCCTGGTGGCTGACCTGTCATAACCATTGTGATATCAAGTACGAAGTGCAAGTTTGAAAGATTTTTAGTTTCCTTAAGATTAAGTTTACTAACGTTTCGCGGAGTGATTCGAAAGTTATATAATAACTTTTTTCAAATTTCAATAGACATACACCATCTATTGAAATTTGAATTAGTCGTCGATTTTTCAGGTTACGTCATTAGGTTCGCAAGTGAGCAGTTGTCCCCCAATAAAAGTATGAGAAACGTAGAAGTCTGCATTCTCCGCGATTTTTACCGACCAGCGCTCGCTCGCCTCGAGACCACGCGCTCGACTGTCCGTCACAGCCGGTTGCGGACTCCGGTTGCCGGCGGCAGACAGAGACTCGGCCGGTTGTCGACAACCGGCGGACCCCATTCAGGCGAACAATCGGCGGACACGTCGGAGTAAATATCTAATGCCAAGTTTCAGGAAAAGGAAGGAGTATTGAATGGTTTTTAAAATAAATGACCAATAATTTAGTTTTTTTTCAAAATTTAATATATAGACGAATTTTAATATTAATTTTCAAATAATAAATTTTAATATTAAAAAAAGAATAAAAAGCTTTAAAAATCGACTCCTCGGACGCATTGGAGAACCTGAAGTGGATCTATTGCAGTTCTGCCTGTGAATTCAAAGAAAAGGTATTCAAAAGTTTTAGAGATAAATTCCGTTCTTTGTAATGACTAGACATTAGATGTTTAGGAAATTGCTTATTTTATTCTAATGAATTCAATTAATAAAATCATTAATTTTCCTTCATTTTATATGGTGTAAATACAAATGCTCTTCTAAATTTAGATGCAAGTGCAATGAAATATATTAGTACCTTTGCCTTCCAATTTTGTATTTTTGTTGCCTTTTTCCAAATATTTTTGTTGTTGTTGTAATTTTCAGGCATCTGAAACGCAGGTTATAGTTTCTTAACCCGGCAGTAGGCGCGCGGGGTGCCTCAGTCACCCTAGCATTGTTTTTGAGCTCATTGTACTTTTAGTTTTATTTATAATCTTGCGAGCTTCTCAATACCTTTCGAGGAAAGCTTTGTCATAGACTAAGGATGTATACATCTTTACTCTATGGCTTTGTGCCCATATCTCGACCCTTCTCGTTCAACTACTTCCTGTCCTTTCCTGGAAATTTCGTCGCAAAGGCGATGGCGCGCTGCGTGGGGGCCACCGAGTCACCTCGCGCAACCTTTGTTATCGCTTCCTGCCACGCTGTTCACAGTAGTTCAGCCAAAGGAAGTCTCGTGGAGCTTCAGTACTACTCCACAGAAGTCAATGATTCACAATTGGAGCTTTTACGATTTTTTAATTACAATTAATCGCTTATCTTGTACTGAAACGAAAAATAATGGAGTAATTGAAAAATATTGTACTCGTACATATACAATATTATATGCATCATTTCGTGAATACATATTTTTGCCGAATTTAAAATAATGTTAAACAACGTGTGTATATAATAGTAAATAATGTATTTTGAATTATTGAGTTGAATAGGCTGATGTGCTGTGAGCGTGTTGCCGCCGACCGAGTCGACCAATTCAGAGGCCATTGCAGCTTACATCATTATTTAGTAAACTATAAATTAGTACGCCCAATGACGACAAGACGTTTTGACGCAAGGAAAATAGTACCCACCTCATTCTTGTTTAGCATATGCGTTTTTCTTATATACTCGTGAAATTATAACCAAATATTCATTGTATATAATAAATGAGCCTTATATTCGTGTTTGTAAGAAACTTAAATAACATTACGAAACGAATTATTTTCCCTTAAGCACTATAAATATAAAAAACAATATAAAAATCCATGCAATAAAGGTTTAAATTTATTTTCAGACTCTTTGTTTGCCTTAATTCTTCCAAAAAAATTTATTGTTTTGTCTCTATAAATCATTTCCAATCAATTGATAAATTGTTATTTTTCAACAAATTAATCGTTTAATTAAAATTGTATTTTCTTTCGATTACAATGAACTGAAAGAGTTTTGCGATCACTACGCGCGGCGACTTTATATCCCGTACATGCATTGACCGGCGAAGCTACCGAGCAGTCCGGCGCCGCAGGTCGAGCGGCCGACCGGCCGAGCGCTCGAGCGCTCGGCCGCTCGGCGACTCCCGAGTCTCGCCGACGCTCAACTGTTCTGCAGCTGAGCACGAGCCGCAAGGCGGCCGGTCGAAATGTGCGTTAAACAGCTATCTCTTCCCCTCCGAGCAAGGTCCCAATCCCTTCGCCGAGCGTCGGCGCGGAGCACGAGAGTCTCGAGCGGTTGTTTTCGCCTGATTGGAGAGCTCTAGAGAAAGATTCAAAGTATTGTCTACGTAGTATTTGCTTTAGAGGCGGCAAAACCAACCGCTGTAACCCGAGGCAGGAGCGAGTCTCAGGTGGTGACGTTGCCTAACGTATAGGAAAGGCGGCAGGCGACGGAGCAGTATTACTGTATTGAGATAGAGCTCCGTGTTGTGTCTAGTACTGTGATTGTGCTTAGACTGACCGTGCCTCGTCTTATTGATGGTTCTAATTGGATACTGGTTACTTTCGATTGTACTGGTAAATCTCTTGGTGACGACGACCGTGCTTGTCTTGTTAGTTTTTCTGGTATACACGGTTGTGAGCATTGTATTGGTGTGATTTGGAATTTGATTTATAAGAAGTGAATAGTAAATTTCCGTTGTTGGTTTATTTGTTGGTGTATTTTTTTGGACATAGAGAATCAACTATATAATTCTTCTTAATCTTCTTTAATTATGTACGACTAGTTTTTTAAATTATAATTACCATGGATAGAAATTACGCGACAATTGTGTCAATTCACTTACAACGAACAAAATCTAAGTTTTATATTCTCAATTAAGAAGTAGATTTCATTCCCTTCACTAGGGCATTTTACGGTTTATTCAACAATAAAAACGTTTTTATAGGTAAGAAGAGTTCGAAATGAAATCATTGTGCCTTTTGAGCTTGCACTGAGTGGACTGTTACGGATGAGTATTGTTGGATTTTTTCTGAGCGCAGCATGTTTCGCGACCCACCACAAATCAGGCAGGAAACATTTCTTAGTATTACAGAACATAAAACGTTCCAATATTCTTCCGTACCTTCTCATGGATTTCTTCGCTACAAACGTCTTGGTTGAAAGCGTTTCTTCGAGGTGTTCGTAAAGGTTGGGAAAAGAGTTATGTTCCAAGACGGAAGAAGCGGTAGAGTGCAAAAGAAAATTCATTTCCTTGCTTTGCGAACGTCGTCAAAGCCGTCTCTCGGGTCTTTCAGATGGCAACATGCAATCTCTACGTTCACGCATTTCGCCTGCGATTCTTTGCCCGGTCCTAGAGCCGACAACCGACACCCACCCCTCTTCCGGACAACCATTCTCACCGTAGCTGGTTGCTGGATTATTTTTTTTACATTGGCCAGTAGTTGTCCGAACGCTCTCTTCCGCCATTTGAGTTTGGGAATTGTGAATACTACGTGAAATGTATGAAAAGAAATCATATCACGTTACGTTTTCTTGTTCTTTTTCTTCTTTCCCACCGTACACTCTCTTTCTCCTTCTTGTTCTCTTTATTCTTAGCTTTCCTTTTTTATCCTCCTTCTCCTTTCCTTCTTGTTATTCTTCGCCTTTTCAGTATTTCTTAGTCCTATTGACTGGTACTTCACGAGGGATCTCTTATTCATCAGTATTTTGACATGTTTTCTCCATGATTCTGTGAACTATTCTTAATTTTCCTTCGTGCTATACATTTCTAAATGTTTTATTGCCCTCATCCTAGATACTATTTTTTCTTGCACAGTTCTGAAATTATATTTAAAAAACTTGTCGTCAACTCTTATTTAGGTACAGACTTTCTACCTAGAGGACAGTAACTCCACATAATATTTAGTATGCGTGGAAACAGTGACATGGCATTATCAAACTTCCTCTGCAGCGGCAGCGCCTGGGGACAGGACAAGGAAGATGTTGAAATTTACTCTCTTCCATCCAGACGAAAATATTAAACATATGCCCTAGAGCATCTCTCTCCAAATTCTCGCCTTATGCTTCATTCGCTAGTATTTTTCCACTAACTGTCACAACATCGAAGTACTCGTCCGTCACTTTATCTGCAAATTACAAAATGGAATCTAGTCTCATTCAACGTATGGCCAAACTAAGTGGGTCCACCAATGAACCGAAGAGGCGGGTTAGATATCGTAGATTTTGATTAACAACATGCTAGAAAACACGAACATTTTCTAATAAATGCACATCATGTGCTTAATTTTTTCTACTTTTTAGCCTGATAATCTGAGATGAGACTTCAGTTACTCTTGACAGGATATACTACATATACAGTATATTATTACATTTGTACGAATGTCTTGAGACTTTAATGTGCTTACTTAATGTAACAATTTAATAATGTTCTTTTGAGTTTCCAGGGTAGCAGCTGGTTATTGATTCTAGTTCCCAAAGAAAGTGATAGCTGATAGAATTGTACTGCAACAGAAGTATTCGTATTATATTATTGAACATGAAAATAAACTGAAAATTACGCTCAAGTATTGATTTAATCATAACACAGTGTATTCTGTCTAATATTCAGGTATAATGGACAGCATATAGCAATAATCCTCTTTCTTTCGTTCAATTTATTTCAGAGATAAATATTTTTTTCTGCCAACACCAAGTTCTGCTCCGTATGTTTCAAATACCCTGATCAGAGAGTTAATACGTTTTCCATTCCGAAAAGTATTTTCCGAAAAGGAATTCACCGACAGACGTTTTATCAATCCACAAAATATTTTGAAGTATATCAAATTTATGTTATAAGATTTATTTGAAAATATATCAGCAAACGTCCTAAGTGAGTACTGGTATGTTTGTAGAAAAAAATTATGTTAGATTTATTGCAAGAAACATAATATGTAAATACAATTAATTTTCAATATATTCTTGTTATCCGTCCATTACTTGTAATCTTTCACACCCATCACAATGGCGGCTTGTCTCACCTAAATCGATCGCGTACGACCATTCCCATCTTGGTCTTAGTGTCACTCGACTCCCTACTCGTAATGTACCCACCCGTCAGCCTGGAGACTGCACGAGGACCAAATGTCTTCCTCCTGCTCTTTTCGGCATCCATACATCCTGCCTACTCCGACATCCATACTTCATGACCGCTCTCTAGCAAGACACTCGCCTGGAACATTCGTTTCCGTTATGCTCACTCGCCTGCACAATCATGCTGACCTCTGTCTCCCACTGCAGAACCCGAGTCGTGTCCCTGTCGTTCTCACACTAATTGCCATTCTACCAACCGGCCCCTTTCCATCTCCTTCTCCTGCATTGATTAATTATTCAGGTTTCCAGACACGTCACCTGCTATGGTCATTAGTCACGGGGCATGTATTTAGAAGAGAAAGGCGTGTATATAAAAAGGAAGGTGACGGTGGTCGCAGCTGGATGGCGAAATCTGGCGGCGACCTGCATGTCGGCTTGGGGGATTTTACAATATATATTTTCAGATATAAGCGGAACACCACCCCAGCCGGGAAAAGCACTAAGCTCCCGATGGGTCTCCCGACATGTGTAGCAGTGTAGTAATGTGTAATATGTAAGTATAAGTATGTAAGTATAAGTATGTGTAAGTAAGGGTGAGTATAGGACAGAGAAAAGGAATGAACCATTGTGCGCGGTCCGCGGCCCGTTTCTTAGGGTACTGCTTTAATGTTTCCCTGGTATTGATCAGAGAAACCAAGGAAAAATACCGATCAGAGCAGCCAGTTTCTGAAATTATCCTCCAAACAACGGCTGAACTGGGTCTGGCTTTATAGCTAGTGGCGAAAATCCTTCTTTTATTGTCTGCTACTCTCGTACATGTCAGTTTACTTTCCTAACATGCGCTTTTCCCATCTTCCAGATTGCTCGCTTAGCACATTAGTTCTTCCGCAATTTCACTCGCTTGGTCTGGTCACTCGCTGACCACTCACCCGCCCGCTCTTACCACATGTCCCGCAGTAGTCTGCCACGCACCCGCCACCCGCACTAACGTCCCTCTCGCAGTTCATTCCCCTGGAATATTTCTTGCCCGCCCTCGCCTGCTCGTTCACTCGCCAACTACTTGCCCGCCCACTCAGCCCGCTCGCCCCCGCAGTCGCCCACTCGCTCGTACAGCCGACTGTGCTTCCTCTACTCGCTCGCTTAAACTTGGGTAGTTTTCCACTGACTTCAGTCACTCGCCAGCTCGCTCGTAACCGCCCGTGATCTCCCGTGATCACCCGTGATCACCCGTGCTCGCCCATGCTTACCCGTGCTCACCCATGCTTGCCCGCGCTCGCCCGTGTTCTCATATGCCCGCCCGTGCTCGCCCGTGCTTGCCCGTGCTCGCCCGTGCTTGCGCGCGCTCGCCCGTACTCGCCCGCTCGCTGGTACTCGCTCGTGCTCGCCCGCTCGCCAAGACACTTGCCTACCGAGCGAGCCCACTCGCCCTCGCAGTCGCCCTCTTGCTCGCCCTACTTCCTCTACTCGCTCGCTAATCCTTGTGCTGTCGTCCCCGCCTTCAGTCGCTCACATCACCCACCCGCCCCGCCGCCCGCGCTCACAGGCACCCCGCCGCCCCCCCTCGCCCCCGCCTTCCCCGCCGCCCACGCCGCCACCACCGCCGCCACAGCCGCTGCCGCCGGCCTCCGGCTGTGTTTACGGACAGGGCCGGCAGGTTGTTAGGTGCGGCGTGGGCTGTTTGCTCGACGGCCGCAAATTACAGGCGGGCCCTGTGCGCGTCGAGCCGCATTTAGGGCGTTCGGCCGTCGGACAATCGATTTACGACGCGTGACGGCGTGCTCGACGTGCGGCGCCGGATGTTCGACGCGTTCGACAAGCCCGACGCCGACGCAGAGGCCGAAGCGCCGCGCCGCGCAGCGTCGGCGCTGCGCGAGCTAAGACGTCGACACGACCCGCCTCGCGCGGCGACGCGGCGGCGGAGGCGGAGGCAGAGGTGGGAACGGAGGTGGAGGCAGGGCAAACTGGCCCTCGAACGAAACGGCCAAGCAAACGGATTGACCCGGCTCCTCGACTCGGCTCTTGATTTCTACTTGGCAGCCTTCCGAAAGTAGAGCTCCTCACGCAGGGGCGTACCTACGAGTAGGTATTCAGGCGCCCATGTCAAACGTACAATTTGCGCCCCTGTCACGTTACTTCAAATTACGGTTTCAAATTATTGGTTTTAGTGACTGTACTCTAAAGAGCGAGCCTCGCTGTTAGATCTTGGTCGCTTTCCACTACGCGACCCCGGGTTCGATTCTCGGTCGAGGAAAGACTATAGTGTGCGTTTTCCTTACAATGTCCCAGTATATGTCACTGTGTGATGATGAGAAAATTCAAAATTCACTTCTCAGGTTGAGAAGGCCAGAATACGGCGTGGGGATGTCTACGTGATAACCACACTCGCCCCTTTAACGCATGGCCGCGAGGCTGGGATGTCGTCGGTAGGCCTGAGCCCGTTCAAGGGCTGTCGCGCCATGTACATACATACTCTAAATAGCGTTCCTTGTGAGTGGCGACAACGGCACTTGCTATGTCTGCCATATTGTAGTAATGCCTCTGTTTTTATATACGAGACATTACAGCGTATGGATAGTGTCAAATAGTGCGCGACTCGCAAAGTGTGTTTTCTCCTTTACCCCGGTGACTCTGTTGATATACCAATAGCGGTGCCGATGAGCGTTAAGGCAACGCCTCAAAGCTCGGGCGTACTCGATAATGGAAGGTCGCGGGTTTGATTTTCACCAATGTCGGAAATTAGCGGAATGTGTTTAACATCAATGAGTTTGTAGCGACTCTTGGAATCGATTTCGTAGGGCGATTGTTTTGAATAGTGGTTTCCCGGATCACTTCTAGACGAATGCCAAAGCATCACCTCCTGGAATACGGGATAAGGACCGCGCGCGATTCTTCGTTCTCTCTCCTATCACCATTCCCCATTCTTAGAAACGAGTCGATAAACACTATAGTGACCCTTCCCACACTGACATAGAAAAAATCTTCCTCTAATGTCGTAGAAAGGCCACGACAAAACGGCGCTGTTGAGACATAAAAAGAAGGAAACTTTGTTGATATAACGCAGAGGCGCGTCCATGGGTACTCATAAGGCACCTCTGTTCCAGAAACCTATAACATATACTCGATAAAGTTTTACTAATTTTTACATTAACCCTTCTGCTACCGAGGGGGTAATGAGTTACCCCAAAGATTATTTTATTATTTTTTATAATCGTACAATTTTTTTACAATTCTTATATATTGTCTAGTTGCTTTTTACTTACCTACCTAAACCATATTGTTGGAAAAATCTGTTGTTTTCTTTAGCATGTAGTCATTTCACGACTTGAATTTATACCTGGAGTTACTACCTTACCCCCGTTGGTATTGGACGTTCGGGATTTAGTAACATTGAGGTTGTTATCAGCGGGTGATGGGAGGTGGTATTGTGGTCACGTCTATAGAGTCTTATTATAATACTTGTTTGTTAGTAATTATGTGAACATGTCTAACACAAGGGTTACAGTCTTGAAGGATTTGAAACGTTATTTAAGTATTCAAAGTCCCGGCGAGTTTTGAGAAGAAGATCGTGAAGTATACAGATTATTTTCTGAGAATGATAAAGATAATGTAGAGGTTATAGATAAAGTTAATATTATTTGTGCCAGAGACGAGGAAAATATGAATGATGACGCATACATCAGTTCAGAAACTGTTGAAGAGTATCATGTGAAAGAGACAATACGAATAGTATGTGTTCTAAAAGTGGCACGATTTGGCATTAACGACCTCTTCGTCGTGGAAAAAGACCTGCATGTCAAATATATTGTTAAAATGGCTAAATATTTCATTAATATATGAAAATAAAGTTTAATCTGCATAACCAAAACAATATTATGACATTTACGGAAAAAATATTAAAACTATATTGAATTTTCCCTGGGGTAACTTCGTTCCCTCCTTGGTATTCGACGTGTGCAAAATACTTAAGTATTCAAATGGTTAAAGAAAGTAGTACTTATATTATTGGAATGTGTTCTAAATAACTACAAATCAACAAATACCAATAAATTTTAATTCACAAACATTTACAAGAAAACATAAAATCAGCTACACATCACACCTGTTACTCTGTCCCCACCGCCGCAAAAGTCTTTATTGATTGATTTTATGCAATTGAAATTCACATGAAAAAATTCCTTAGTGGGTTTAAGTTATATCAACTTTGAATAATTCAAAATATTAGATAGTTGATGACTACCTATCCAGATAGTTTCTGGATCATTTAATTTTTGGACAATTCGAATATTTTTAGTATCCCTTGTGCTTAAAATTAAATATAATACTGTGTATCAGAAGATGTAAATGAAAGAGAACAATATTTCGACGAAGGGGAAAACTATTGTTATTGACATTATGCAAGTCGAATGAATATTTTATGACATTTAATTTTGTTAAAACCAAACCCTTCAAGGGTTGGTACACGAATTTGAATACTCTGCACCACCACATCCAATAGTATTTATTACTTCGATGGAATTAAATAAGAAAAAGGAAGCGTTTAAAGTAAACTATGCATAGGGCATCTTCAAATCGCTGTAACTAATAAAAATTACTTTTCGAAATGGAAAATAACACTAGGACATTACATGTTTGTAAAATTGAAAGGTCTCTGAGGACTGGAGTAATTCAGAAAAGACGATCATTATGCACCTGCATAAACTTTATAACTTTACCTGCACCTGGACTGTATAATTCTAAAGAGACTGTATAATTCTAAAGAACCTGTAACAAGTATTGTACCACAGTTTCTGGGTTGATGGCCCCCATCTCGATCAGGTTTTTCGTCCAGTTTCCCTGATCCTTGAGCAAATGCTGAGATGGTCCCTTGTTTTGCTTCTGGACATAAATGTAACTTCATTATTTGTGCACGTCTTCTGAATTTCAGTGGGAAATATAGTTATTCAAATTATCGTTTTTCATATTATCGCGGCAAAAAGTATTATTCTTTCATGAAGAACATGAGGGTTCAGGGCAGAAATTTATAGCTAATTTACCTTTGAAAATATATTTTATTATATAGGAGCGAATATTTTGTCAACAAAACTCGAAAAAAACTCTCTTTTCTGTATTCAAAATTCGACTAGAATATGGTTTAGGATAGAGACCACAGAATTATGAAAACGTGCACAAAATTCACTTCTTCCCATAGCTCGTCATACGCAGGTTTTAACTGTTTTTGACGTAAATAAATAAATAAATAAATAAATAAATAAATAAATAAACACCCAGGTAAAGTTATGAAGTTTATGCATGACACGTTGATATCAGAGAAAAATAAGGACCGAATCGATTACTGTCGATATGCGGTGAAATTATTTACAGAACTAGATAATTATGTATATAACATCATTGGTTTGTTTGATCTGAACCTCACTGTCAAGTAACTCTATTTCTGAGCATAGGCGAAGGAGAAAGCTTATGCCTTCACGTCCTCTCTTTCTCTGAAGAGGAAATCACGGAGAATTATGACTCTGGCCTCTTCTGTATGAAGGAGAATAGAGCGATTGTGAGGGGAGTTTGATGATATGTAGTGAGAGTTGATTCCCAGTGCGTCAACTGCATAGTATGTCATGAGTCCCGAAGTGTAGTGCATGTTATATCCTTGGATATGGCAGTGTCCTCTTTCATTTGAAAGTGAAATCCAGCGCCAACCTACACATAGCAATGCGAGATTTCCCTGTACGTCCACCAACAGTGGACCACCTCTAGTCGGGACACGTTCTACACTCTCGCCTGGAGCGCTATTGTGAATATGGAACTGATAGCCATCGGGATGCCATCAAAAGCTGTCACTTGCGCTGTTGGGTGGTTTTTTCTATAGCATCATCTTTTTAGCAACAGTTATCGGTTCAAGCGACGACGATAGTTGGCTAAATTAAATTATTTTAATGCAGAACCGAGGCTAGTGGTGTTTCAAACAATCAGCATCAAGACTTTTGGTGACATTTGAATCGCGGAAATCGAGTAATTTCCATGCCTGGCTAGTTATAAAAATGTGGAAAGAAGTCTGGTTGTGGGAATTCTGATGTGGTATAGTTGACGTAATTACATTATGAAATAATGAAAGTCATCTCCGTCAACTTAATATATTTATGTAGAGAGCATGCTTACGACGGATTTGCCGTCATCATCAGTCTACAAATGTGAATGAACAAAAATATAAGTAAAATAAAAAGTAAATACAAAATAAGAAGATAAAAAGTACAGTATATTAATTATATTAATCCTCCCTTTGTGCTTATTTTCTTATTTTGCATTTACTTTGAATTTTACTTATTTTTTGTTCATTTACATTCGTAGATTGATGACGGTTAAGCCGTCGCAAGTCGGCTCTCTAATTAAATATATTATGTTGATGGAGATGACTTCCGTTATTTCTTCAAGAATTCTGGTGCCAAGTGATGAACACAAGACCATATGGAAGAAACAGAAAGAAAACCAAAGAAAGAGCAGTTTTATCACAATAATACTTAGCATGACATTATGCATGTTTTAGCAGATAACATGGCTTGAATATGTTGACCAGGCGGTCACTTCGGCTGGTGCCTAATGCTATCTTCCATTTAGGAAATGCTAGCTTCTACATATCTCAGTTTATTTTCGTCAGTTAAAATATCATTTTTAGACCTATCTCTTATAATGCTGACCCCGTACATTACAAAATTTCCTTATATGGTAGTTTCGTACAAGAGTTCTGTTAAATCAGGCATCAAAACAACATTCCAATTGTGTTGTGTTTCTATTACTGAACGAGAAGAAACCAATTCTTCATTATATTTGTACCATGGTATCCCTCAAATTTCATTGTTTATCGTCCTCATTTACTTAGTGCTAAAGAGTACCCTTGGTCTAGTATAATCCATGCATTATGAGGAACATATTCCAAATTCTTCTCCATTATTCTCCTGGCACCAATATTCTTCCAAACTTTATAGTGGTGAGCTCTGTGCTATCTTGCATTTCAATTTCATATTACTTTTTTGATTTGTTTATTTCCGCAGAACGGAATTTTGTTTTCCGAGGAATGTTACAAGTCAAATAACATATCAAAACAAAAGAAAAAGATATTATTTCTGCTAAAAATAGAAACTAGTGGTGGTGCAGAAGGCACAGACTTTCCCGTATGAGTTTTCTACTTCCTTTTGTCTCGGCTAGCTATTCGGACTTGTCACATAACCGTGCCACCTGCCATCTATCGCAGCCCAAAGTACATTTTTTTCACATTTTCTTAATTTATCGGTTTCCTAAACGTAGAACGGAAATATTATTTTAAAAAATTAAAGAACAGTAAATCTTCGTCCTAAATGGCAATTTTCTTTGAAAAATTATGCGCCGTTTTAAAGAAAATAGCGTTTAAGCGCTACTGAAAATTCGAAATTTGAGACTCGTTTCTACAGAAAATTTGAGTTTTTGAAAAACTTCATTAGAAGCAAATTCAAGCACTTTAACTCGCAAATGCAATAGTGTTTACGAATCGCTGGAAATGTGAATATTAACTGTGTGATAGATCTTTCAAGAATATTACATTTGTGTAATTTTTGAAAAAGCAAAAATAACCTAAAATGAACTTTACGTCATATTAAAGAGTGCAATTAGCACTATCTGTTCGAAACGTTTGAAGAAAATAATTGGAACCATTTATGAGAAAATGGCATTTGAACCTTTCTGAAAATGTGGAATTTTGAGCTAGTTTTCACAGAAAACAGTTGCGTTTTCGAGAAACTTTATACGACACATTTATAGTGCATGTACTCATAAATAATGAGAACAAATTGCCGCTAATGTAAATATTAACGACTTGAGAGAGAAGTCAAAACAATGTCATTTTTGTAATTTTTAAAAACACAAGAATAGAGCAAACTGATGTTTATGCCATCTCATAGAGTACAGTTATCACTATCCCCACCAAAAATTAAAATAAAAGTGGAGCCGTTGTTGAGAAAATCTTGTTTTTGTTATTTTTTAAACTTGCATACTTTGCACGCAAAAATGCGCGAAAACTACTAAAGTTTCAAAAAAGTATGTATGACCTAATCAAATGCTCGCTATAGAGAACAAATTTTATTTGAAGGAAAAATCTTTATTTTCAATTTTGCAGTTGTAGGACGACGCCCGAAAAAATTCAAAATTTTGCAATTTTCGAAAATTCAGAGTTAGCCGTGAAAATCGGACCAGTTCCACTTTAATAAGTGTATTTTACTATATTCTTACAAGAAATTTTAAGAAAAAATGGGTGCCGTTTTTGAGAAAAGTTTGGAAATGTCCGGGGGCCTCCTCCAATTTTGAAGGAAGTTTTCAAAATCGCAGTTTTCAAAATGGCGCTTCGAGTCGAACCAGATCGACTGGGGAATAATCATTTTGGAGAAAATCCTACGTATGGTTTAACTAGTAGTCGTGTTCACAGACGGACGGACG
>JAHLJT010008446.1:214451112-214701874 GCA_031308135.1 Acheta domesticus
CTGTATCAGGGGGCTCCAAAACGTGAATTTTCGTTGAAATCTCGAAATAGATTTTCCGCAGCATTACATAACTTCCCCTATACTTCGTATATTACTCCATATATGTAAACAATGTTCAAGTGTTGTTAGAAACAATGTTAGAAATATCTGTCAATGTTAAATCTTACACACATATTTTTCAACTCGTTTCATGATATCCCAACAAATGACCGCAAAACTTCGTTCATCATCAACAACATCCCGAATGAAAAATATATTCTCAAATAACAAATACTAAATTAAATTTATTCTGCCGCCCTCTCCCATTAACCAATTACAAATAAAACAAAATATACGTATGAATACTGGAAAATAAAAAAGGGGAACCCAGAGATACCTCATTATTGTTCAATATCTTTCAAGTACATCTGTTGGTTTTTCTTCTACTTTTTGTGTTTATTTCTGATTGGTTTATGGGGGAGGGTGGCAGAACAAATTTAATTTAGTATTTCTCATTTGAGAATCTATTTTTCATTTGTGATGTTCTTGACGACGAACCAAGTTTTTTCGGTCATTTGTTGGGATATCACGTAACGTGGTGAAAAAGATTTGTGTATGATTTAAAATTGTTTGACAGATATTTCTTATGTTGAATATTGTTCACATTATCCGTAGAACGTAATTAATATAACATAAAAACTCAAAGTAATAAAATGAATGAGGGCAAATAGATCATTATATATTGACTCTCATTCATTATTCGTTTCATTTCTTTCTTGAAAATTACTATTATTTATTACAATTACTCATATCTTTATAATACAAATGTCTATTTATTTAATTTTAAAAGTTAAAGCGCAAACAAAAGACAAGGAACATAACCTCATAACATGAGAATTTTAGTATAATTCCTTAGTATCGCCGAACACCAAATTTATGGCCCTCTTGGGAAAAATATACATACTATATAGTGCAGCAAACATGTATACGACGTATACATGTTTAACGACATCTAAGATATAATGATACATGGTATTTTTATAAAATTTTAAAGTTGTTATGTGTCTAAATGTCTTTTTATTGTTTGGTTTTCAACATTCATAATATTTTTATATTTACTTCAAAACCTTTCTCGGGATCTGTCAACATCACGTCAAACGTGTAATTGACTATACTAGAGATAAATATCCATGTAACAACAAGAACGACGGAATCACAAAAGTACAAACACACCGTCGTCTGTAGTCTGTCATCGGCGGTAAAAGTCTACCGGTAGAAAGACCATGGGTTATGCCACCAATTCTCATCCTTTCTACCAATGGCGAGAAGTTTCTGATGTCGGTTCCGACGAATAAAAATGAATAGTTCCTATCGACAGATGACGGTAACCATGACTTCCGACCGTGGTCAGTTGAAGTGTACAAAATAGTGCTTCTGGTCTCCTCAGATGTGACTGTATAGTGCAAGTATATGCAAGGGTGCGAGGGTGAATAGGGAAGAGAAAGGAACAAGAATGAGAATGGAAAGATCACACGCGGCTCATAGCCCATTTGTTAGGGTACTGCTCCGGCACTCGTCGGGTACTTCAGGCAGAAACTACGAAATACTACAAATTGGAGTAAACTGTCACTGCAATTTTCCCCCAGACAGCGACTTATATCCACTAGCTACCTAGTGTCGAAAATCGTCCACCGCCGGGAAACTAACCCTAGGACCTACCAGTCGACGATGCTACAGAAGCTACGTTGTTGGCGCTGACCTATCGCAAACGGTGATAATGTGAATGAAAATAGATGGAAAACGGAATGATGTAAGACGAGCTGAGAATCTAAACGTGTCAGTAAAACATGGTGGAAACACCGATGTCAAACATTGAACTCTCAGTCGTTGAGTGCGTGCATGAACCCGGCAACAAACCCACGCACCACCAAGAAAGAAATTAATATAGTTAATGGAGACGAAACCTGGAATTAAGATTCGAAAACCAAGGAATCAACAGTGTGATTTCCAAATGAACCTCCACCCATCAAAAGTACAACGAAATTCAGTGTAGGGAAAATTTTCCTGACGTTATTCACAGACGTAGGTCGTACATCGACTGCTCCGCTATGAGTGCAACGGACGGTTACCGCTTAGTTGTATTTGACTGCCAAAATTTCTGGAGGTGTGCACTTCCTTGCAGCCAAGACCGTCACCATGCACTTCAATTATTATCAGTCATCATCATGAAAATGCACGGCCTTTCACAAGAACGTCGTTACGATTTTTGTGGAAAAACTAAATTCAAGTTCAATCTTATCTTGCCTGTTCGTCTTTGTGAGTGAAGATTCCAATTTTCCAAAGCTGTAGGTGTACTGTGTGTACTCGAGTGAAGGCTCCTTCAATAGCCTGGCCATATTCCATCTTTCTGAATCGCAATGATACATTCAGATCGAGAATAATCGAAAAAAATGGTAGATTTGTTCAAATAATTCAATTGTTAAAGAATATCCAAAACGTTTGGCATGACTTTTGCAAGCAGATATCGCTGATTTGTATATTATTTACATTTTACGTCATTTTTGCAAACTTCAGGAATGTACTCAAAGATTATTAAGCAAACATAAGACAATCAATTTCGTAAAGTAAAACTTTCCACAGACGCGTGACGAGCTATGGGGAGAAGAGAATTTTGTGCACGTTTTCATAATTCTGTGATCTCTATCCTAAACCATATTCTAGTCGAATTTTGAATGCAGAAAAGAGAGTTTTGTTGATGAGTTGACTTGATGTGAATGATTCCTTCTGCTTAAAAGAGGTAAATAAAAATATGTAGATTGACAACATATTTCTTTAATAGCACAAATATCTTTTGTTGGAATTGCGACTATTTTCAATGCTCCTGCTGCCAACCATCGAAAGCATTGAAAGACCTTTATTAAAGAAATTGGTAGTCAAAATACAAGTTTTATTTAGCCTGATTGCAATATGGTCACAATTAGTCTTACTTCAATGTAGCAAAGAAAAGATTTCGTGTGGCTGGTGGAATTAAGAATGCCACTGCAAAACACCCGCCTGCTTGCTTTTCGGTTATTTCAGCGTAGTTAATAATTTGAGGGTTTTTTATTTATAAACTTCCTTTTAAACATACTACCAAATTGTACAACATTCAATATTAAGTGAAAGAAAAATTAATTTCACTTGTTCCAAACGTTAATATCAGTTAATCTAATTTCCTCCTCTTCTTTCTACAACTACTTCTTCTTTTCACCTTCTTCTTTTTCTTCTTCTACTCCTTTTCTCCTTTTTCTTCTTTCACCTCTTTCCTCTTTTTTTCTTTTTCTCATTTCTTCCTTTTTTCCATTTCTTCGTTTTCTCTTTTCTCCTTTTCTTCTTTTCTGTCGTTTCTTCTTTGCCTCCGTTTTCCGCTTCTCTTTTTTCCTCTTTTCTTTTTCTCTTTTCTTCTCTTTCCCCTTTCTTCTTTCCCCTTTTCATCTTTTACCCTTTTTCTCCTTGCTCCTTTTCTTCTTTGCCCCTTTTCTCCTTTACTTATTTTCTCATTTTCTTCCTTTTTCATTTTCTTCCTTTTCTCCTTTTCTTCATTTTCTTCCTTTTCTCCTTTCTTCCTTTTCTTCCTTTTCTCCTTTTCTTCATTTTCTTCCTTTTCTCCTTTTCTTCCTTTTCTCCTTTTCTTCCTTTTCTCCTTTTCTTCCTTTTCTCCTTTCTTCCTTTCTCCTTTTCTTCCTTTTCTCCTTTTCTTCCTTTTCTCCTTTTCTTCCTTTTCTCCTTTTCTTCCTTTTCTCCTTTTCTTCCTTTTCTCCTTTTCTTCCTTTTCTCCTTTTCTTCCTTTTCTCCTTTTCTTCCTTTTCTCCTTTTCTTCCTTTTCTCCTTTTCTTCCTTTTCTCCTTTTCTTCCTTTTCTCCTTTTCTTCCTTTTCTCCTTTTCTTCCTTTTCTCCTTTTCTTCCTTTTCTCCTTTTCTTCCTTTTCTCCTTTTCTTCCTTTTCTTCCTTTTCTCCTTTTCTTCCTTTTCTCCTTTTCTTCCTTTTCTCCCTTTCTTCCTTTTCTCCTTTTCTTCCTTTTCTCCTTTTCTTCCTTTTCTCCTTTTCTTACTTTTCTTCCTTTTCTCCTTTTCTTCCTTTTCTCCTTTTCTTCCTTTTCTCCTTTTCTTCCTTTCTCCTTTTCTTCCTTTCTCCTTTCTTCCTTTCTCCTTTTCTTCCTTTCTCCTTTTCTTCCTTTCTCCTTTTCTTCCTTTCTCCTTTCTTCCTTTCTCCTTTTCTTCCTCTCTCATTTTCTTCCTTTCTCATTTTCTTCCTTTCTCACTTTCTTCCTTTCTCATTTTCTTCCTTTCTCATTTTCTTCCTTTCTCATTTTCTTCCTTTCTCATTTTCTTCCTTTCTCATGTTCTTCCTTTCTCATGTTCTTCCTTTCTCATGTTCTTCCTTTCTCATGTTCTTCCTTTCTCATGTTCTTCCTTTCTCATGTTCTTCCTTTCTCATGTTCTTCCTTTCTCATGTTCTTCCTTTCTCATGTTCTTCCTTTCTCATGTTCTTCCTTTCTCATGTTCTTCCTTTCTCATGTTCGTTTTTTCTCATGTTCTTCCTTTCTCATTTTCTTCCTTTCCTCCTTTCCCCCTTTTCTTCTTTTCTCCTTTTTTCATTTCCCGCTATTCTTCTTTTGCCCTTTTCTTGTTTTCCTCCTTTTCTTCTTTCTCCTCTTTCTCCTTTTTTATTTTCGTCCTTTTCTTCTCTTCTTTTTCTCCTTTCCTTTTTCTCCTTTTTCCTTTTCATCCTTTTTCCTATAACTCCTTTTCTTTTTTCTCCTCTCTCCTTCTTCTCCTTCGCCTTTTATTCTTCCCCGATTCTAATTTCATCCTCCTTTTCTTCTCGTTTTCTTCTTTTTTCCTTTTTCTCTTTTCCATCTCCTTTTTTTCGCCTTTTTTCTTTTCTCCTTCATTTTTTCTTTTCTTCTTCTCTGTGTTTCCTCCTCTTTTCTTTTCTCCTTTTTCTTCTTTGTACTTATCCCTTTTATCCCTTTTCCTACTTCTTCCTCTTCTCCTTTTCTTCTTTTCCTTCTTCTCTTTCTTCTTTTTTCCTTTGTCTTAGTTTCCTTCTTTATTCTTTTTCTCCTTCTCCCTCTTATCCTTCTTCTGATTTTACTCATTATAATCTTGCTGTTTTCGAAGTTCATAAGCTATTGTCAATAATAGAACCATTTAAAGTACGTTCTGTTGAAACGTATTCAGATGACAGAAATTCAGAAATGTTCTAGAGTGCCTTGAATTAAAGTTTCGAATCTGGATTCACATGATTTTGTGATCCCAAGAGAGTTGTTACTTCTCTAGTTTTGATCAAAGTTGTTCAAATTCCGATAACACACCCATTCAGTTTATCTACTGGTACACTCAACACATTTTAATGCGTAATGAATCCTATTTAAGATGTAGCAAAGATAAGAAAATCATAAGAAAACATCAGCAAATCGAACAGATGGTAGGATTGAATAAGGAGACGAAAGGAGATAAAGAATAGGCTTCGCAATATTCAATAAACTATAAATTTTAAGATTATCTCCGCAATATTTCCATAAAAGTTCTACAATTCAGCTTTTCCACCAAATATCGTATTGCTTATTCAATTGTGTTTCTAGTGATACCTCCCAGCTCGCATACACGATGTTAATATACCTCAGGCAGATATCCGAAAAATCATTAATTAATTTAGTAGCATCGTAGATCAATTAGATCTATGGTGCGATGGTGCCAGGTTGGGGGTTGACGTCAGGCTGATAGCCGGTTGTAAAAATCAGAGTCATATAATGAATCGTAGTGAGCAATCCGAAAAAGTCGACTCCAGATAACTGGGATAAGATTTAGAAGATGATGACCATAGATCAAATAGAATGTCAGTTTTACAGCGACAAGGTGATGTGGCAAGTTTTCCAGCGATTAGGTGAGTTGCATATGGGAGACTGCCATCACTAAGTCATTGGCCTCGATCTTTCGCCACCGTTCAGGATACTAATTTTACATGATAGAGACTGTAATCTCGAACATTAGCATATATGTGGATATTGCCTCAGCAAAGAGAACATTATTAACGAGAAAAGTATTAATCACCTTCGAGTTAATTTTGACCACTTCACTTTTAAAGAATCATTACAATTGAAAAGGATATTTAATTTTCTGAAATGGATGTGAATAAAAAGAAACTACGTTTGAATATCGTCCGTTTCATTCTAACATAGTCATCCTTAGAGAGAATTTTTCTTCCTATGCACAGGAAGGTTAAAACATTAATCGATAGAGACAGTAATTCTCCCCCATACGTCACACAGTTTGTAAATGATTTCAGACATTTAAAAAATGTGTCAAGTGCGTAACATCATAATTAGCATTATGTATACTGTGCATTACCAAACCCGCAGAAAGGAGGCAAGTTCCCTTTATAGACCACAAAGAATTAACGTCGTGACCCGGGGGAAACATTAATGTCCTAGCGACATCTCAGTATTCGGGATGGGCGAACAGCTTATAAAGAGTTTAAAAGAGCTAACGGCTCATAAAGAGACTCCGAGTGACTAAATAGCCTCCACTGAAGACCTCTCTAAGGGCTGGTGGGAGAGGCCGTTATGGATAATAATAATGTTATATTAGCGACATCCTTGGATCATTAAATAAGGGGCTGGGAGTGATACTTTGTTCTTCAAATTGTCAAATCTTTACGAGCTCGTCTCAATATCTCTGATGTGACGAGATAATTTTTCCGTGTGCTCCCAGTTTTCCATTGACATTGTTTGCCGAGTTGTCAGGCGGGTTAATGTCTTCAAGTGATGAAGTCTCCGCTGCTCGGACGATCTTCTTCCTAACAACCCAGCGGATCATTGTCTGCTGTTCCCGTCGCTGCCAGATTTCGGGCCGGCGCGACCGAGCACACGCTGGCGGTGCGTGTGGATGACGCAGGAGCATGTGCCGGAGCCCGCATGCGGGCCGGGGACCTTGCCCCGTTCGTTGTTCGTGGGCGTCCGAGGTAAATGGTGATGAGTGGTGGCGACGGCGGTGGCGGCAGCGGTGGCCAAGGTAACGTACAACGGTCCCGAGTCGACTCCCCCTTCTAGGAAACCCCGGCCGGCGTCCCAGAATCGTCCCCACCTCCCTCCGGCCCCACCCCCCGGCGGCGCAGGACGGCCGCGTGTTGCGCGCGACCACGCCGGGCGGGCATCACGGCGGGCGGGGGCGGCGAGCGCGAAGGCGGCGAGGGCGGCGTGGGCGTCGAGGGTGGGCGCGGGGGAGGGCGGGGGGGGCGGCCGCACTCACCTTCATCTAGGCCGGCGCTCCGCGGCCCGCGCGGCCGCCGCGCGCCCGAGCGACGGGGGTGGTGGAGGCGGCGGCGGCGGGGCGACGTCCGGGGCGGGCGGCGCCGCCGTCAATGGGGCCGCTCACGCGGCGGGGGCGGTGGCGGCGGCGGAGGCGGCGGAGGAGACGGCGGAGGAGGCGCCTCGGCGACGGGGCATGCCGCGCGGCGAGCATCCGCCGCGCCCGGCAGCGACGCCGCTGGCAGGCAGGTCGCGCGCCTCTCGCTGGCGATGCCGGCGACGCGAGCGCGTTTCGCTGGCACGGGTCTCGGCCAGACTGGCGGCCTCGCGCCGTTCGCTACGCGCCGTGACGTTCCGCGCCTCTTCGTGCCTCTCCGCCGGAACGGCGCGCCGCGCGCCGCGCCGGCCGCCGCCACCGCCGCCGCCACCGACGCCGCCACCGCGCTCCGCGTGCGAGTTCCCCGCGCCGCCGCCGCGCGGCGCCCCGGCTCGCCCACGCAGCCCCGCGCGGTGCGCCCCCTCACCACCAGCTGGCGCTGCGTGGCGCGCCCCCGGGCCCTCCTAAGCGCCACCGCGCCCTCTGCCCTCACCGCCCTAGGCCCTCAGCGGTGGCCGGTGGCCGGTCGGGCCGGCGCCCGCGACGTGGCTGCCGCCCTGCGACGTGCCGTGGCGTCCAGCGTTGGCGCTGCGACGTGTCGCGTGCCGCGGCTGGCGACAATCGCCGCCGCCGCCGGGCGTCGCTACGCGCCGTAAAACGCGGCGCCGCGCGGCTGCGCGGACGCCCCGCCTCCGCCCCGCCCCCGCCATGCGCCGTTGCACCTCGAATGCATCGGCGTCACTCACCTGCCGCGTCCCCCACCCCGATATTTTCGGATTTATTGAGTTTTTACGAGGATGAAAAATGTCGCAATACTTATTCAACTAAAATGGTAATAGTAGTTTAATCAATTCGTTTTATAATGTTAAGCTTCATTGCATGAGTTCATGTTTTGAAACGAGCTAGTCTTCAAATTTGCATGTATGCAATAAAGCAACATTACAAACGAGTTACATACGCTATTTTTTGTATAACAATTATAAATTTATAATAGAATCAAACTTAATTTTGCGAAACAACTCTCTTGTGACGTCGCGTGTATTTGACATCTGTGTGACCGAACGGTGGTAGTCTGTTCCATTTACCGCTACCTTCCCATGTTTTGCTCGCTGCAATTGGCTGAAGGTGTGATGACGCAATTATTCCTGCCGTAAAATGATATGTCATTATTTGCACCGTAAAACCCCCAATTATCAACGATTTCTTCCAGCAGAAAAGGTATTTTTCCCACATGTATGTGGTGTGGATGGCCACACAGTATCATACCTCAACATTATACGATCCATAACGATTCATCAATCATAGTGATCTCCCTACCAACTTTCCTACGGTGAGAAACAAAAACAATCAGCTACTGTAATAAATCTCCAATTTTTCAAGAAATAAGTTTTATAGATGTCTGATGCAGTAAGTAATTTTTCTTGCATCCATACATAATAAATTACTCTGGAATACGTGTTGTGATCAGCTACGTTTTATGGTACTTAATACCGAAAAAGTGTTGTTTTTTTTCGCTAAGTGACTGCCCGGCCGTTCACCTATAGGTCCGTCCTTCCATCTACCCATCCATCCATCCCTCCGTCCATCCGTCCGTCCCTCTATCCATCAATTAGTCTGTCCATTCATTCATCCGTTCTTCTATCCATCTGTTTATCCATCCATCCGTCCGTTCATCAATCCGTCCATCCATCTGCCCATCCATGCGTCCAACCATTCACCCATCCATCCGACATCAGTGATGTTCAGGACGCCAGACACGCCATACACGACCCTCACTGAGCTGGTGAGTGATGAATGCGCAAGCATTTGGTTGCTGGTCGCGCACGAGATGGATCAAGATGCATGAAGCAGGCAGAAAGATCGGTACATCGGAAAATGGTAATTCCATTTATAGTACACCAAAAGGATATATATTATTACGAATAAAATCGGTCGTAATAGTAATAATTAAATTCTTTGTTGTAGCGCTGAGGAAGACTAATAAAAAACAAAATGGTAATAATTTTTAAAAGGTTGTTATTTGCCTCTGACCTACACTGAATAAGACAATCAATGTCTTTAAATATTTTTTGCGAAAATCTGAGCAAAATCATAACCATTTTTAAAACTGCGTAAAAATATTTTCTCACAAAACGGTTCACCAAATGTTTCTTTAATTTTTACTCTAATAGAGCATGGTTTGCTTGACAGTATGACGGAAGTGTGAATTTCATTAAAATTTTTGGAACTTTGAAAATTGAAAAAATTTATTTGAAATTTTTTCGAACCTGTTTATTTTCAATAGTAAAGCTAGATATTTATTTATGAAGACTGCATAGACTTCATCAATATTATATCTTGCAATCATTTCATGTACAATTTTTGAAAACATTAGATTTGCGTAATTTGGAGTAATAATGTGCAGAAGCACCACAACATTCCCATGATAGCAAAATGAATAGAGCTACTCCCACGAAGTCAAAAGAGTTCAACAGATATCCCGTGAATTTGGCACCCGCTGTGCTGATATTTGAATCCCCGTGTGAGTAAATAGTTCTCTTTCTTCTGTAAACATTTTTTTAAGAATAAGGCGCAATACACTCAATTAAGTGGCAGAAAGTAATTTTCATTTAAAATAGTGAAAATTCAAGAAAAAAGTTTCTTTCGAACCTCTGGCGCTCCGTTTTGTTAAACGTTTTTTCAAGTGATGGTTTAAGTGTTAGTAGCTTAGAAGTTGCAACATTATAATATAATAAAACCGTTAGCAATAAAACGAGGAAATTTGAGCTATAAGACAGGATCAAATTCAATTGTATTCTAATATTTGATGTGATGTACTTGTATGAGGGACACAGAACGTAAGTAGTATAAATCCCAAATTCATGTTTTTGAGATTACATATTAGAAGAGATGCCGTGGTATTTTCGAACTGTACTGAGGTAAGCCTACATAGCGCATTCGTTACCTCGTGTAGTGCAATACTTTAGTCCGGTTGTTCGTACTTCGCGTCATTTCTCTGGGCAGTAGTAAGGCGAGTCCGCATGCGTTTACGTTCGTACTGTAGTCGTCTTCATTTTCTTCTTCACTTCACGGGTTTGGGAGATTCCCTGTTCCGGCTTCATAACACCATCTCTGTCGTGGACGGCCAATGTCCCTTCTTCCCCTTGGTCTGTACTGAAAGGCATGTCGGGGGAACCTTTCACGAGACATTCTTCCTAAGTGCTGTACCCATCGTGATCTGTATTCATTTATTTTTTCATTAATAGAAAATATGTTAAGTTCCTGTCTTATATCTTCATTTTTTATTTTATCCATTAAGGTGCAGCGTTTTACTCTCCGGAGAAATTTCATTTCAGTGGCTTGTATCTTCATTTTATCTTGCTTTCTTATTGTTCATGATTCACACCCGTAAAGCAGTTGTGGTACTGCCATGACTTTATAAAATTTTAATAGTGTCTCTTTTCTAGTCTTATTGTGAAGGTATTAGTTTATTGTTCCACAAGTATGTTGGAAACGTAGTTTTGTTTTCATATCATCACTGTAGTCGTATGTGATATCACAGCCCAAATAATTAAAATGTTTTACTTGCTTTATTACTTTATCTTCTATTATTATTTTTGTTCTGGTAGGATATTTGCCTCTGAATGCCATCACTTTAGTCTTAGAGACAGAATTGAGAGGTAATATGGTTTGTATATTTTATTTAGCTGGTACAAGGATTTTTGCAGACTCATTTCATTATCTTCTATAATTATATGGTCATCAGCATATAGAAGTGATTGTAGAGGTGTATTTGAGTTTATCCAGATACTTGGTTAATTAAAAATTTTCCATTCTCTTAGAATGTCGTCAATATAAATATTACACAAAGTGGGGAACAAGCTGCACCCTTGTCTTCAGGGACCGAAAAGGTATTGAACACAGGTAAAAATACCGGTAAAATACCGGTATTTTTCATACCGGTATAAAATACCTTTATTCTTTTATACCGGTAAAATACCTTTATAGGACGTCTATACCGGTATGGACGTCCATAAAGGTTATACCGGTATTATACCGGTATTTTCAATGGAAATACTGCCGCGTGCCCCACACACGCGCCACAAACACGCGCGCGCGCCACAAACGCGTGCCACACACGCGCTCGCGGCAAACCCACGCGCGCGCTAACCACACGCGCGAGCCAAACGCACGCGCGCGCCCACACACGCGCGCGCCAAACATGCGCCCCAAACACATGCGCGCGCCATAGCGCACGCGTCAAACACGCGCGCGCACAAAACACGCGCACGCCCACGAACGCGCGCGCCGAACAAACGCGCACGCCGAACAAACGCGCTCGCCGAACAAACGCGCACGTCGAACAAACGCACGCCCCGAACAAACGCGAGCGCGAACAAACGCGCGCGCCGAATAAACGCGCGCGCCGAAAAAAAGCGCGCGCCGAACAAACGCGCGCGCCGAACAAACGCGCGCACCGAACAACCGCGCGCGCCGAATAAACGCGCGCGCCGAAAAACGCGCGCGCCGAACAAACGCGCGCGCCGAACAAACGCGCGAGCCGAACAAACGCGCGCGCCGAACAAACGCGCGCGCCGAACAAACCGCGAGCGCGAACAAACGCGCGCGCCGAATAAACGCGCGCGCCGAAAAAACGCGCACGCCGAACAAACGCGAGCGCGAACAACGCGCGCGCCGAACAAACGCGCACGCCGAACAAACGCGAGCGCGAACAAACGCCCGCGCCCGAACAAACGCGCGCGCCGAACAAACGCGCGCGCCGAACAAACGCGCGCGCCGAACAAACGCGCGCGCCGAACAAACGCGCGCGCCGAACAAACGCGCGCGCCGAACAAACGCGCGCGCCGAACAAACGCGCGCGCGAACAAACGCGCGCGCCGAACAAACGCGCGCGCCGAACAAACGCGCACGTCGAACAAACGCGCGCCCCGAACAAACGCGCGCGCCGAACAAACGCGAGCGCGAACAAACGCGCGCGCCGAACAAACGCGAGCGCGAAAAAACGCGCGCGTCGAACAAACGCGCGCGCCGAACCAACGCGCGCGCCTAACACACGCTTGCACCAATCACACGCGCGCTACACACTCATGCGCTATTCACTCACGCTCTATACACTCACGCGCTATATACACACGCTCTTTCTTTCTCTCTTTCGTTCTCTTTTGATTTCTTTCTCTCTTTCTCTTTCTTTCTCTCTCTCACACACACTCTCTCTCACAGTACACATTCCGCAAAGCGTTGTTGGGGCCTACGGTCAAACATCCTTCTCTCATATTTCAATTCTACTCACTGCGAAAAGAAATTAATAGCCTGGAGTATATAGGTCGAGTGCGTTATCCTCTGCCGAACCGGAGACGCCCATGGGTCGAAACGCTGACCTCCGGAAACTGCGTACGCAACGGCGCAGCTCTCGCAGGTCTTACAAAGGGAAACTGATTCCGAGAATCGGAATGCGCCAAGGAACGTTGCATGAAGTCTTATCAACTGATGTCAGATTTCTATCGCCTTCGTTCTTTCACAACAGATGTCCTATCCTGGTCATATCCTGGCAGAGGCCGCAGGCCCGACCACGCGCGTTCCCCAAACGCGCGTTCGCTCCCCAACGCGCGTTCGCTCCCCACACGCGCTTTCGCTCCCCACACGCGCGTTCGCGGCCCCACACGCGCGTTCGCGGCCCCAGAGGCGCTTTCGCTCCCCAAACGCGCGTTCGCTCCCCAAACGCGTGTTCGCTCCCCAAACGCGCGTTCACTCCCTCAAACGCGCGTTCGCGTCCCCACACGCGCGTTCGCGTCCCCACACGCGCGTTCGCGTCCCCACACGCGCGTTCGCGTGTGCACACGCGCGTTCGCTCCCCCAAACACGCCTTCGCGTGCCCAGACTATTATAATAATTCTTTCTCAACCAACAACAGAACTCGACCTCTACTGCGAATTTTGTAGGAAGAGCTCTCAAGATAACTCAAATCCCATCTTCGCGATGGAATATATCACGGCATTTCGTATCATTCACAGTCGTTCCGCTAGATTTCGCACGATCGCGACCGTATGAAGCAGTGCTTGCGATCATGCGACTTCTACCGGCAAGACCGAGAAAAGACGCGAAATGCCGTGACATATTCCATCGCGAAGATGGGATTTGAGTTATCTTCAGAGCTCTTCCTACAAAAATCTCAGTATAGGTTGAATGTCTGGTGACGAAAATACGCCAACGTTGAGACTCGAACCCTAGGACCCCCGGTCAGAAACTCTGCGGAGTCCATAATTGTTCCTCTGAGCCATCTCAGCGTAAAAAATCAGAAGGTTTCCCCTCCGAAACCTGTATGATTATACTGAAATACCGGTATTTTCATCAGAAAATACCGGTAAAATATCTCTAAATAGAGGTATTTTACCGGTATAGACGTCGAATAACGGTAAAATACCTCTAAAAATACCGGTATTTGACGTCTTATACCGGTATTTTTTAAGGTATTTTGAATAAAGGTATAATAGAGGTAAAGGTATTTCTATACCGGTATAAATACCTTTACCGCTATTATTTCGGTATTCAGTCCCTGCTTGTCTTACACCTCTGTTTATTTCTATCTCTTCAAACATTTTGTTCCCAATTTGTAAATTAATGCTTATTTTGTGGTAGAGGGATTTAATAACTTCTATCAAGTGGATAGGATAGCCCCTTTTTCGAAGAATCTGCCAGAGAATTTCATGATTAACTCTATCAAACGCTTTCTCATAATCTATAAAAGCTATGTGGGTCTCTAAATTGAACTCTCGTCTCTTTTCTCTTATTTGGTTTATGGTAAACACTATCTGTGCACGATCTTCCTTGCCTAAAACCACTTTGTTCTTCCAGTAGAAGTGTATCTGAGATTGCTGTACAGTATCTGAGATTGCTGTGCTGTTCCGTACTGTAGTGAAATATAAATTTGAAAAGTTGAAGGCTTAGCGTAAGTAGTTAAGCTTTTGGAAGAAATTGAAAGTCAGAATTTTAAATTTATTAGTAGAGTATCACTGAAGGCGCTCTTGAAGAAAATGAAGTTTCTCCACGTATAGAATTAGAACGAGATAACATCAAAAGCTTGATACTGGACGCTTCAGAGAAAAATTTAGGAGTATGGTCCCAGGAAAGGAACGAGAGTTGGTTTGAAGACTGTAGGAAAGCCATTGCGGTAAAGAATGAACCAACATATAAATGTCTCCTTAAATTCACAACAACGAATAGAGAAAACTATGAACACAAAAGAAAAGTAATAACGAAAATATGTACGAAAAATGTGAAATTTGAAGGCGGGAAACCAGAAAATCTTTTGGAGGACAACTATAAGAAGGACTTCAGAAAATTCTACAAGAATACAGAATCTAACAAGGGAATATAAGCCAAGAGTTAGGAAACATTTGACCAAAAGATGGAGTAAAACGTCCTTCAGAGCAAAACGAATCTAGTGGCGCTAAAATGGTACGTACTTTCTCGTCCTTATTTTCACGCAAAATTACGCGAAAAATACTCAAATTTTCGAAAAGTTGTACATGACTTTATTTCAAAATCTACATTTAAGGAGCAGATCTCATTACGAAAAAATCTCTATCTTCATAATTGTAGTTGTAGGAAGCCGCCGAAAAATGTTGAACTTTTTCAATTTTCGAAAAGTTTTTTACCGAACATGCGACCTGCACCATTCACCATGCTTTATACTACCCAACAACAAAATTTAAGCAAAAACGATGTACCCATTTTTATAGAAAATTAGGAGTGTTCCAAGGGTTTCATGTAAAGTACTCTCCAAAATTAAAATATCAATTTCAAATTCAAGGTACCGCGACATCAGCCACATCCATTGAGGAATATCAGATTTGGAGAAAATCCGTGGAACGGTTTAGTCGCTAGCGTTGTTCACAGACGGATGCGCAGAGAGACGGACGTTTTGCCGTCATTCGATTTTTCGGTATCAAGGACCCACTAAACATGGATTCTGGCTACACCACGTGTTTAGAGGATTGTTTCTAAATTTAGCAACTGGATTTATCCACTTATTCGTTTCTAGGGCCCCGTATTAAGTTTTTTCTGCCAAAAATTCAGCATTTTTTTCGCGCAGCATTACACAAACTTTCCTCTCTACTCCGTAGCGAGAAAAATAATAATGGAAATATGGAAAGACTTTTTCAAGGAGATAAACCACGGGAAAGTGTGGGGAATTCGATAGTAAGCGATACTGGGAGACAGAAATGAAAAAATCTTGTTATGAAGAGTTAGCAGCAATACTAAGGGACTTTAAAATATGAAACATCTTGAAAATGACAAAATAAACGCTGAACGCGTACAACAAGGTCAACAGCTGCAAAGAAGAATAGGTGAATTGATGAAAGCAATATGGATTGAAGAATTAATGCCGATCTACTGGATACAGTAATAGTTTGCCCAATAATGCTATGAGAATAACATAGAACTGCACATGGTTTTATAATCTTTAAGCATGCCTTTGATAATATTATCGAATCCAAATTAGTTGAAAGACTGAAATAAATAACATCAATTAAATTAATCAGATTGGTTAAGATGACCATACACTATACAATTACTTGGGCACTATATTGAGTGAAAAAAAAAACAAATTAAAGTTGAAATTATTAAGAATTAGAAAATTAGGCGAAGGCGTATTAAAACTTAAAACTTTTAAGATCAAAGCTAATAACAAGGTAAATAAAGATGAGATTTTATTGGATAAGAGCGCAATACGTCCAATTGACGTATGCCTCAGAAGGCTGTACCCCCAATGAAAAACATGAATCTACTGAGGATATTTGAGACGCAAATATTGCGTAGAATATCCCGGGATATTGAGAATAAGAACTAATCAAGCAATTGAGAATCGAATAAAGAATCAGGATATAATACTATTCATTAAAGCCAGCGAATACAATGGATACGCAAAGAATAGATTGAATAGGCTCCCAAACAAATTATGGAATGGACAGTAACAGGTCAATGAAAGAAAGGACGACCAAGAACTCGAGAAGGATGGCACTTAAGCCGTGTCGCCTTTCGTGTTCTGTTTCTAAGATACTTGTGTATAGTTCCACTTACACTTCGGAATTTTACTAACCTTATTTTCCACGTCACGATCTATATAAAACGATATATCACAGCCTAAGTACCTGAAGTTGCTAACTTGTTCTAGATTGTAGTTTCCTATTGCTATTTTAGATCTTAATGGATATTTGCCTCGAAATGCCATGACTTTTGATTTTTGAGCAGACATTTTCAGTCCATATTCTTCAAGGATATTTTTCAAGATGAAATAGGATATTTGGAGCTTACTTTCAGTCTCTTGTATCACCACTTTGTCATCGGCGTATAAAATTGAATTAATGTATAAAGAACCTTTAATTGCACCCTCTATCGACTTTATTTTCCATACTCTATATATGTCGTCCAAATATATATATATATATATACATATACATATATATATTAAAAGGATTGGTGATATTGAACAGCCTTGTCTTACTCCTTTATTTGTAGGGACAATTATGTTAGGTTTACAGTTTTCCTAATATGATCGAAGTTTCTCTGTATACACTCTTTATAGCTTCAGTAAGGCGTCTTGGGTAACCTCTTCGTTCTAATATTTCCCATAGAAGTTTGCGTCAAACATTGTCAAAAGCCTTTTCAAGATCTATAAATGCAAGATGCGTTTCTTTATGTTCTCTTCGTTCTTCTATCAATCGCTTTAAGATAAATATTGCATCTGTACATGAACGACTTTTTCTGAATCCCGTTTGCTCTTCTGAGAGAAGTGCTTCTGCTATTGTCTTCAGTCGTCGATTCAGAATTCTAGCATATACTTTGTAGGTAGTGTCTAGCAGACACTCGATACCAGTTCTGGGTGTTAGTTCGATCACCTTTCTTGTACAGAGATACCACTTTCGCCTGTAACCATTCTTGAAGAGTGCCAAGCTGCCTCCAGCACACATTAAACAGCTTAAAAGGTGTTTCATGCAATGCTTGACCTCCATACTTCAGTAATTCACTGTTGATTCCATTTGGTCTGGATGCTTTCTATTTTTTAATCCTTTTAAAGAGATTGTCAGCTCTTCCCATATGATGTCATCAGCTCCGGGATACTTTTTTCTGTGGTTACCTACAGAGTTTTCTTTATCATCGTACCACAGAAATCGATAGTGTTCTGCCCATTTATCTATTTCTATGCTTTTAACATTTACATCCCTCTTTAATAGATCTATTTAGGGACTTCATGACTTTACACGCTAAAGACCTGCCTTCCATGTACATCGTGTTCGATATTTGTAATAAATGTATATAATAATATATTTACAAAATATATATTTGCAATAATGAAAAATAGTCAGGACATTTTGAGCGCTAGTAACAAACTAAAGCAATGTGGGATATCGTAAAAAATACAACCACATCATCTCGATTCCTTGTAGAGAATGTTATTTTAAAGGATAATGAAAGAGAAACGAGTAATCCGTGATTGTTTCCGAGGCTTCTTCGGGTGCTGCAAATATATTTAGGTTTTACCATAGAGTAAAGATGTATAGTCCTGAGTCTATGGTTTTACGTTGACGGGGGTACTAACCCGACATACAAACCCTCAAGCTGGGGGACCGGAGCTTTTTATTCAGGGTTGTCTCTCCCCTTAGGCTGACTGCTTCCTCCGTAGCTCAAGGAGCACAGCCTGCCCCTTTTCCGCTCTTTAGTTCTCAAGGCAAGGGATCCAGCCTACCTCTGTCCGCTCATGCCGTAGGAAAAGTATGAGAAGGAAATAAGTAATATTTAGATAGGTCCTGGGAGCATCCAAGCTAATCAATCCACCTGTTAGCTCCCAGAGATATGGAAGGATAAATAGGTCTGAAAAGAAATAAATTACTTTTAAGGGCAAGGAATTAGTAGCCTCTTACGACAGGAGGGTAGTTCCCATGGCGCTATTCTATTAAAATCCCCAGACATCATACGGGGTAATTATAATATAAATAAACTACTGGTGCTACAAAATGGCACAGACTTTTCCCGTATTAGTTTTCTATTTCCTTTGGTCTCGGCTAGCTATTTGAACATGACACATACACTTGTCAACTGCCATCTATCGCCGCCCAAAGCCCTTTTTTCTAATTTCTTAATTTTTCGGTTTCCTAATAGTAGAACGGAAACATTATTTTAAGAATTAAAAGAACAGCAAAACCTCGTACTAAATGGCAATATTCTTTGAAACATCTGGAGCCGTTTTTAAGAAATTGGCGTTTAAGCTCTACTGTAATTTCTAAATTTGAAGCTTTTTATCACAGAACATTTTTGAGTTTTCGATAAACTTCATTAGAAGTCATTTGAAGCACTTTACTTCAAAAATACAATAATGTTTACAAATTGCTGGAAATGTGCATATTAACGGGGTGAGAGATCTTTCAAAAATTACATTTGTGTAACTTTTGAAAATAAAGTGACCGAAAATCAACTCTACGTGATATTAAATAATGGAATAATCACTATCCGCTCGAAAACTTTGAAGAAAAAGTTTTGAGTCATTTATGAGAAATGGCGTTGTGATTGTTTCTGAAAATGCAGAATTTTGAACTAGTTTTCATAGAAAACTATTCAGTTTTCGAGAAACTTTATTTGAAGTTATTTAAAGCACGTGTATTCATTACCATAATACTGAGAACAAATCGCCGTTAATGTACATATTAACGTGAGAGGCAAGTCAAAAAAATTACATTTTTGTAATTTTTGAAAAAACAAAAGAATACAGCAATACGGGTTCATGTCATCTTACAGAGTATATTTAGCACTATCCCTACAAGAAGTTTAAAGAAAAAATTGGAGTGGTCTTTGAGAAAATTTTGTTTTTGTAATTTTTAAAAATTGCATATATTGCACGCAATATTGGCCAAGAAGCACTAAAAGGTTTTAAAAATGTACATGACCTCAATAAAAGAACTAATTATGGACAACAAATTTTATTTGAAGCATAAACCTCTATCTTTAATTTTGTAGTCGTAGTAAGAGTCCGAAGAAAATTCAAACTTTTGCAATTTTCAAAAATTCAGAGTTAACCGTGAAAATCGGACCCATGCCACCTTAATAAGCGTATTTTACTCTATTCTTACAAGAAATTTAAAGGAAAAATTTGGAGTCGTTTTTTGAGAAAATTTTGAAATTGTTCGGGGAGTTTCATGTAAAGTACCTCCAAATTTTGAAGAAAGTTTTTCAAATATCGACGCCTCGAGTGGAACCACATCGATCGGGGAATATTCGTTTCAGAAGAAATCGTAGTTATGGTTTAGACGCTAGTGTTGTTCAAACACGGAGGGACAGACGGACGGACGGACGTTTTGCTTTCAATTGGTTTTTTCGGTACCAAGGAGCTACAAAACTGGCTACACCACATGTTAGGGAATTTTTTTCTGCCTAAAATTCCCCGTTTTTTGGCGCAGCATTGCATAACTACGTATGGGGTATACTACTGGGTATACTTTTGGGTACTATTGGGTATACGTATGGGGTATACTACTGTACTACGTATGGTACTACATATTTTGTCGCGGCAAAAAGTATTATTCTTTCATGAAGAACATGATGAGGGTTAAAGGCACAAATTTATAGCTAATTTACATTTGAAAATATATTTTATTATATAGGAGCGAATATTTTTGTCAACAAAACTTGAAAAAACCGCTCTTTTTTCTGTATTCGACTAGAATATGGATTAGGATAGAGATCTCAGAATTATGAAAACGTGCACAAATTTCACTTCTCCCTATTGCTCGTCACACACAGTTTAAAACTGTTTTTGACGTAAATAATATTACTCCGTATATACTTATGTATACCGGAAAGTAAAAATGTCTGTCTCTGTTTCAATAACTTGTAAATGTGTTTAAAATTCCCGTTAATATTATGACCCAAAGTAGTGTCTGAAGCTCACTGGCTGAAGTTGGATACGATGCGCAAGAGCCCAGAAATCTCTTTCCACCATGGATATTCCGTTAGAGTTTGGTAAATTATCAATGTAACACCCGTATGATTTGGAGTTAATATGTCGTGTTTATACCTATATTTATATATTGGTAAAAAATGTTTTCCGATCACATTTTGGCGCAAATTTAAAATATTTACCTGATAAAATCTGTTTTAATTATTTTTCACTATCGTCCACATTGTTTAAACATCTGAAAAATTACGTAATAGAATGTTATGAGACACATTCAAGGGGGAAATCTGAGAAAGTAATCTCACGTCATCACGTCGAAAATCAATTTCAAAAAATTATTTATTTTTTCTATTTGAATTTGGCGTCAAAATTAGTTCATAAAAAAACCTTCAAATTCACCTATTTTTCTCCATGTCTGCAATTTTTTAAGCCTGATACTGAAATAGTAGCTGAGAAAAAAATAAAACACGAAAAACACGTTTCTCGTTGTATCTCTGCAACAGATTGCCCTATGAAGCTGATTTTTTGGAAATCTACGACACTTTCACTCGAATATCGCGATTATCGATTTGTTTTGGGGGCACTTCTCTCCCACTTATTCGGCTATACCCTTTCTATATGCCTCATTGAATAGCATTCACTTCCCACTTGAAAACGTAGTAACTAAATGATTCCTTGGTATTTTGGATCCACTGGTAATCCTCGACTTCCTCGGGGGTCTAAAATTTTCCTTTTTGCACTTGCTAACATCAATGATAAAATGCTCCATAGTAGTTGGATGAAGAGTTAAATAAGACTCAAAGAAACTAAGGAAACAGTATATCACCTCGAGACGTGATCCCCAACGTCTTTAGGGCACTGACTGTGATTAATTGGCTAGTAGCTCCGGACGCGTCAACTTCTAAGATCATTAAGTGTAGTGCATGTTTTTCCTCGGGAGGTGGCGGTGATCTTCCCCTGCTGGATGGTGAGATCCGAAATCCGGCGCCGACCTACCGTCGGCTAACGGGATTGTCCCCAATCCGGTATCTTCCACCAGTCGGAACAAGCTCTAAGCTCCAGACCGTTCTCCCGGCATGTGTAGAAGTGTATTGCATGTAAGAGTAAGTGTGTGTAAGGAATTCTGAGGGTAGGAGAAGGAGGGGGAAGGGAAGGTTGCGTGCGGTCCATTTGTTAGGATACCGCTCTTGCATTTGCCTGGTATTGATCGAAGGAGAAACTATGGAAAACTACCGATTAGAGCAGCCGGCCGCTAGAATTCTCCTCCCGACAGCGACTGATTTTCACCTGGCTATCTAGCTAATGTCGAAAATCCTGCTAATGTCAGGACTCCAAGCTAGGACCGCCCTTGGTGTATCTCTAGAGGTGCCAACCACTACTAGCTATGTTCTGGCACTGACCAGTCCATGAAGTTAGGCTGCCAGGAGAATGATTGGTTGGTATTTTATCACCTTTTCCTTCCCAATTTTCAGAAGGTTGTACCCGCTCTCGTGGTGGTAGTCACGTCAACCATGTGGATCCCTTCCCAGATTTTAATTATCACATCAGGTTTGAGTCCAACTCCGAGTTTGAGTCTAACAACGGAGAAAGGGGCTTCCGTGGTCACTTCGGTGTTCGACTTTCGGAGCATCATACCTTTTATGAAGTTCTTGATCTCGTCATTATGCTTTATTCTTGATGGCTTAGTAAAAGTTCATTAACCCAAGGTGTGGTTCATGGCGTCTATCGCTGAATTGTACTTCCTGTAATATACACATCCTCCCTGGGCTTCCCCGTATGAAGGGTGCATGCGGCATTTGATCCCAATTTGAAATCCTCGATAAACCATGAAAGAGCGGGTGTCAGAAGAGTATAGTCTTTGAAAAAGACATTCTCAATCGGATCGTTTATTGGCGCCTTCGTTTCTTGAAATCCGTGAGACCTAGTAATACGAAAAATTGTTATTGGGAATGTAGTGCGAACTTGCTGAAAATTAAGTGGTTGTGATTCAATAAAGAGATACAACGTATCATTCAGTTGCAAGAAAACCATAATTCTAATTTTGAGTCCTTCTCTGTCAATTTAAATCCAATAAGTCCACTAAAATATCTTGCAATCGTAGAACAAGAAAACTATATTTCAGTGGAAGGTCAGCATCAGTTTAGAAAACTTAGAATATGATGAATTTGTTACAATTTATTTCCCCAAGTCGACAAACCACTTTCAAAACCTTGTCTCTAAGACTACGTAATAGATCAGACTAAAACTAGTCTATTGACATCATTGGCAAAGACTGAAAAAAGAAGGTGGTGATGATGAACCAATTTAGAACATATCTTGTTATGCACTCTGCGGTAAATTCCCATTCTTTCGCCTTGCTATTTAAAGCTTTCACCTTTAGGAGTAAGTTTCAAGTACCAAAGCTAAGGCTAGCTTTTAGAATCAAGCTAAAAGTACTTTAAGAGTGGAAACTTTGCAAGTAAATTTTTTTCGTCAAATTGTTCAATTTATATATAAAAATAAGTTTGAAATGAATCATTTTCTTATCAGTGTGTGTAATGATTCACTTAATAAATGACTATTTCCATGAAATATTTGTTCATCTCAAAGGTATATTTTAATTTCATAAACATGTATATTTTTAATTTTTATTTTAAATTTAATAAACATGTTTTTCCCAGAATTATGACTTGACTTACACCACTTCTGTTCAGCCGCCATCTTAATGTGTTGGAATATATTTTTTTAATTTGGGGTCTTGCATGAAAATTTATTTTTGTTAATATTACCCACCTTGCTCATGCTTAATATAAATAACGTAATACTAATTTATCAATTCAAATGTTGCTATTATGCCGGCTAATATTAACTACATTTGACGTTATGAATATCATGATTCTCGGGTACCGACATACGACTACTTATCAGTTAGTTTTAATTTCACATAAATGATTATTTTGAAACTATTCAAGTTCTTTTCCGTTAAATCGAGAAAATACCTTTGTCGCTTACAGACAATGTCTTCACACGGTCTTCGTGCTTCTCGGGTGATCTCGTCCTTCGTGGCGAATGTCGTAGACTTCCGTGGCGTCTTTGTTCTGTCCTCAAATATCCCTCACTTCTGTTACGTATACACGGAGTGATATACTTAGTATATGAAAAGTTATGAAATGCTGCGCGAAAAAATGAGGAATTTTCGGCGGAAAAAATTCATGGCCGGGCCGTGATAACGAAAAAGTGGATAAAACCAGTTGCTAAATTAAGAAAAACTATCCCCTAACACGTGGTGTAGCTAGAAACCCTCTTTTGTGGGTCCTTGATATCGAAAAACCAATTGAAAGGAAAACGTCGGTCTGTACGTCCGTCTGTGAACACTGCTAGCGCCTAAACCATAAATACGATTTCTTCCAAAATGGATATTCCCCGCTCGATATGGTTCTAGTCAAAGCATTGAGATTTTGAAAACGTTTCTTCGAAATTTGGGGGTACTTTACGTGAAGCCCCCCGGATATTTTCGAAATTTTCTCAGAAACGGCTCCAAATTTTTTCTTTAAATTTCTTGTATGAACAGAGTAAAATACACTTATTTAGGTGGCATAGGTCCAATTTTCACGAATAACTCTGAATGTTCGAAAATTCTGAAAGTTTGAATTTTTTTCGGCATCTTTCTCCATCCACAAAAATTGAAGATAGATATTTTTTCTTCAAATAAAGTGTGCTCTCCAAAATGTTTAAGGTCATGTACATTGTTTTGAAAATTTTAGTAGTTTCCGCGCAATATTGCGTGCAATATATGCAATTTTTAAAAAATTCAAAAACTAGATTTTCTCAAAAACGGCGCGACATTTTTTCTTTAAACTCTTGGTAGAGATAGTGCTTAATGTACCCTACGAAATGACAAAACGCCATTATGCTGTATTCTTTTGTTTTTTCAAAAATTGCAAAAATATAATTTTTTGACTTGTCTCTCACGTCGTAAATATTTACACTAGCGGCGAATTGTTCACATTATATTTATGAGTACATGTGCTTTAAATAATGTCAAGTAAAGTTGATCGAAAACACAACCGTTTTATGTGAAAACTAGCTGAAATTTCCGCATTTTCAGAAACGCTCAAACGCCATTTTCTCATAAATGGCTAAAAAAAATTTTCAAACTTTTCGATCGGATAGTGCTAATTGCACACTTTAATATGACGTAAAGTTTATTTTGAGGTATTTTTTTGTTTTTTCAAAAATTGCAAACTTGTTTTTTTGATTTGTCTCTCGCGTCGTTAATATTTTCAGTAGTGGCGATTTTTTACATTATTATATTTACCGTTTTCTGAGAAAAGTAGCTCAAACGTCCGCATTTTCAGAAACGCTCAAACGCCATTCTCTCATATATGGCTGCAAATTTTTTCTTGAAACTTTTTTAAGGGATAGTCCTAATTACACTCTTTAATTTGACGTAAAGTTATTTTGAGTTTTTTTGTTGATTCAAAAATTATATAAATGTAATTTTTGAAAATCTCTGACATCTTTAATATGACCATTACCAGCAATTTGTAAAGATTATTATATTTGTGAGTGTAAGTGCTTCAAATAACGTCAAATAAAGTACTATGAAAACTCAAAATTTTCTGTGAAAATGAGCTTCAAATTTTGCATTTTTAGTAGCGCTAAAGCGCAATTGTCTTAAAAACGGCTACAATTTTTTAAAGGAAAACTGCCATGTAGGACGAGGTTTTTGTGTTCTATAATATTCTAAAATTCATATTTCCGTACTACCAATAGGAAACTGAAAAATTAAGAAAATGACAAAAAAATGTACTTTTGGATGTGATAGATGGCAGCTGACAAGAAAGAGTATGTAGCAATTCCAAATAGCTAGCGAAGACCTAAGGAAATTTAAAATTAATACGGGAATGTCCGTGCCATTCTGTAACACCACTAGTTTTTTTTCGACATTTCATTAAGTTTTTGGTTTCTTAATTGTAGAATAGAAATATTAATTTTAGAATATTAAAGAACACAAAAACCTCGTCCTATATGGCAATTTTCCTCTAAAAATTTATAACCGTTTTTAAGACAATGGCGTTTAAGCGCTACTAAAAATGCGAAATTTGAACCTCATTTTCTCAGAACAACTTTGAGTTTTGAAAAAACTTCATTTCAAATAATTTGATGCACATTGACTCACAAATATAATAGTGTTTTCAAATTGTTGGTAATGTGCATATGAAAGATGTGCGAGATCTTTAAAAAAAATTATATTTGTGTAATTTTTGAAAAATCAAAAAAAATTCCCAAAATGAACTTTACATCATATTAAAGTGAGCAATTAGCACTATCCGTCCCAAAATTTTAAAGAAAATATTTGGAGCCATTTATGAGAAAATGGAGTTTGAGCTCTTCTGAAAATGCCGAATTTTGAGCTAGTTTTCACAGAAAACTATTCATTTTTTGAGACACCTTTTTTGACATTATTTAAAACATTTGAACTCGTAAACATAATATTGTAAAGAATCGCCACTAATGTAAATGTTACCGACGTGAGAAAGAAGTCAAAAAATTAGGTTTTGAAAAACACAAAGAAATAGACCAATATGGATTTTATGTCATTTCATAGGGTACATTTAGCACTATCCATACCAAAAGATTAAAGAAAAAATTTGGAGCCGTGTTTGAGAAAATCTTGTTTTTGTATTTTTTTTAAATTGCTCAAATTACACCCAATATTGCGCGAAAACTACTAAAATTTTCAAAAGAATATACATGACCTTAAAGAAAGAACTTACTATGAAGAACAAATTTTATTTGTAGGAAGAATCTCTATCTGCAATTTTGTAGTTGGAGGAAGACGCCGAATAAAATTCAAACTTTTGCAATTTTCGAAAATTCAGAGTTAACCGTGAAAATCAGATTTATGCCACCTTAATAAGTGCATTTTACGCTGTTTTTACAAGAAATTTAAAGAAAAAATTACGTCTTACGTATATGAAACTACAAAATACCTAATAATAAATTACAAATTTGCTCGTACTTTGAAATTTCACATCATTTACATTTGTAAAACAAAACTTAACTGCAATTATAATCTTTAATTTCGTTTTGGAAAACTTATTTATATTTGTAATTTAAAAAAGTACAAAAAATTTAAAAAATCCAAGAATTTTTCCAGACCTTCTCCATATTATTTATTTAATCCTTATCTTTAAGTCAGTAAACCCAACTATTTGTATTGTGGTAATTTTGTATGCTGTATATTATAGAAAAAATTGAAACTGATTGATAAACCATGGTTTTACAAGTGGTCGACGCAAGAAAAAGTTTGGGAACACCTGGAGTAGTCTCTCTTCGTTTCCATTGTTTACTAAAAGGTAATACAAAGCGGATTGCATTCTGAATGTTTAGATCAGGAAATTTAAAAGGTTGAAAAAAAATTATCAGTCGTTAATTATTAAAATTTCTCATTCTTAATAACAATTTATTTTTATGTGAAAAGGCAAAGGAACAGAAAGCGTGGCATTGATGGACACTAAGTTGCTTCTGCAGTTTTCAGAACACTCACTTCCTGTCCTTAGGTAGCAGAGGTCGGTATGTTGTTGCTTTGGTGCACTTTCCAAGCTAATAAGAACTGAAGTGAAAACATAAAAGGGCGAAAGATGAAAGGCGTAAAGACAAGGAAGATTGATTTTGCATGGCATAGTCTCGAGAGAAATGCTAGAATCAGCTGTTTTAAACAACGCAGTGGAGTGAGCACTGTTCTTTTAGAGTTTTCTCTGACCCAGTACGTGTTTTCATTGTTCGTGTTTTTGTCGTTTTTGTTATCTAAATAACTAATTTCCAATGCGCACAGAAATTGAAAGAAGACTTTCCAACTTCAGCCATGCGATAAGTGTCTATGGTTTCGTTAGAAACCAAGAAACTCAAAAAAACAAAAACAAATAAAGTTTCAATTTGGAGTGAAAATGCCAATATTTTACTGCGTTATTCTGTCCATTCTCTTACGTGTGCCGACTGACTTATCATACTCAGTGCGTTACTGCTTGCGACGAAGGTGACGTCTTGCTACAAGGAAGATAGAAAGATCAGTAGGCAGTCCGTCACTTAAGAACCGCCAATTTTTATTCTCCTCTACTGGGACAGGTTGCTCAGGGCATCAACTGATGTCACTGCAGTGCAGCTGACCCGGAGGTCCTAGGTTCGAGTCCCGACGGTGGCAGGATTTTCGACACTAGCTTGTCAGCCAGGTCGAATTCAGTTGCTGTCTGGAGAAGGATTCTAGCAGCCGAGTGCTCTAATCGGTAGTTTTCTGTGGTTTCACGAGAACACCAAGGGAATGCCGGAACAGTACCCTAACAAACGGGCCACGGATCGCGCGCCATATTTCCTTCCTCTTCCTTGTCTCATCCTCTCACTTTACTTACACACACACACACACTAACATGCACTACACTACCACAAGTACCGGGAAACTGGTCGGGGGCTAGGAGCTACTCCCGCCTGAGCGACGCCCCGTTGGTGGGAGCTACCTGGTTGGGAAAAATCCCGCTAGCCGACGGTAGGTCGGCGCCGGATCTCACCATCCAGCGCCTGAAGATCACCGATACACCTTATGAGCTACAAGCCCTACACTTATGGGACTAATTTCCTTAGCCGTTGATGCGCCCGGGATAATCAATCAATCTATGATGTTTCAGAATCTTGTTTTCCACACATTATAGAGCTGCATGTTTGATGCTGCCCGGAAGCTACGAATTATTATTACTGCTTGCATCATCATCAATATCAAACGATCCACTACATTCAAATATCTCCCCATGAAAGAACGTTTACAATATCGGTTCTTTCTAATTTTACTCTTTTTTGAATGCTGCAGCATACCGTCTTACGTTCTTGAAGTTGTGATGACAGGAATGACAACAAACAGAGGATACATTTTCTGCGCAGACTTGACACTATTTTGCCAGTCGCGAAGTGAGTATACTGAAGTGACTCATGTTTCAATGCAGTCATTTGCCAAATTTTCGCTACATGGTGGGCAAACGTTTTTCACTGGACAAAACTCGGAACAAATAAATGAAAGGCAACAAGCAATTTCAATTGCGAAATTAAGGTGCACTCAAGGTAATTCAGAAAACATTATGTTTTCTTTCTCACGTTGTAAAATAAAACAAGTTTTGACACATATATTCATATTTTATGAAGAATTCACGACCTTTGGCAGACTCCGTTCTGTAATAGTGATGAGCTTGTATGTTCGTAGAAGCTTGTAGTATTAAAAGAACAAACCAAAGAAATCAGTATCATTAAGTGTATACAGAGTGTCCCACCAACTATGAGCCACCTCCGTAACTTCTAAACGGCTCACGATATCGAAGTGCAGTTTTTGCTCAAAAATGCAGAATCATAGGGCAAGTAGTATCCCGTAGAGATATTGTTTGAAATATTTTCAGTTTCCGAGAAACGAAATCATCTTTGATTTTTTAAATGGAACTCCATATTTTTCTCATCAGCAATGAATATATCATAAAAAGAGGAATACAATGATGTATCATGTGTTAGTATTTTGATAGTAATTTTAATATAAAATTAGAGTTTCTGACATGCGATTTTAAATTAAATGGACAATATTTCCTGTAGCAGCCCTCGTGTCGTTGCCTTTGGGTAGGTAAACTTTGCATCGCAGCGCAAAGATTCTTACAGAAAGAAGTGACTGAGAGGGGCGGTAGCGCAAGAAGTATTAACTAGAAATATATCAATATTAACGATCAGAATTGGCGATAAATAAAAGCAGATATTTCCTGGTAAGGAACAGTCCAAACTAAACGTTTGCAAGCTGAGTTTACTTAACGAAAGGAAGAAGTTTCGATTACATCAGTAACATATCCAAAAGCTTAAGTTGTTCCTCTGCACTGGTTTTGATAACATTTTTTACGTAATTTTTCTTTGCTTTTAGGGCACTTTTAATCTTTAAGATGTCGCTCTTAAAATTGGAACGCGAGTGGTCTCGTGGATTACAATTATTGTAATCTATTTTCAAAAAGTTCTTATTAACAATATTTTACAAACTAATCGTCATTTATTTCAAATATGGATAAATAATGTTATCTAAAACACTGAAGAGTTACAAAATACTATTAAATTCATTAGAACGTTGACATATCACAAATTTTATGAAATCTTCCACAAAAATGTATGCATTATGCATTTAAACAAATATACACAAATACAGGCAAGTAGATATTTCTTTTGAAAACTCTTGTGCTCTATATGGGGTTGTGCACTTGTTATACTTTGCGTTATGATTATTAAATGAAGCAATTTGACAAAATTATTAAAATATCTGGAGCCTCTTTTCTGAATGTGTTTTAATGTCAACATCAGATGAACATCTCGAACAGATTTTCTTAAAGTGGCTCACCAACTAGACACAATTTACGCAGTACTGTTTAGTGCTCGTGTTTCGTTGATGTCCACAGAGATAACAACGTCCCACGTTGCCCTTTGGTGACTCCGCCGAACCCTCGGCCCCTTCTCGATTCTCAGTAGAAGTCTTCCGCGTGTTCTTATTGTTGTCGTCGCAGATTTTCTCTCGATCTTTTTTTATTTCTGGTTTCATACAGGACAAAGCAAGATCCTTTATGCAAAGAACAATAGTGGGGAAAGGTTGACTAGAAGGGGATTTCCATTGAGAGCATCGATTGCAGCGTTATTCATGATGTCAGCTTAGGTCAGAAACAGAGCCGTGGTCGCGTGGATAACTATTGTAATCCAAGCTGTTTCCGGCGCTTATCGCTAGTGCAGAAGCTATCACGTGAGTCACATTTCTCTATAATTCAATTGCTGTACGAAAGGTACTGAAAAGTCCGTGCAAAAATTCTCCGGGATTGACAAAATTCACAAATACTGAATGAAGAAATTGCATAGGTCATTCTATAATTAAACAGACGAATTGGTCAGGAGACAAAACAGTTGGTAGGACAATTTTGGTAATTTTAGGACTTTAAATTGGCATCATTGGATGAGCTCTGACCATCTGGAGGATGAGTATTGTGTTCATAACATGAAAATTAAGTTGAACGATGGCGAGTCCACATGAAAATTTCACATTGGTTGAACAACGTTCTGCGATTCGTTTTCAACTTACTGAAGGTCAAAACCCGGCAAATATATATACAAAATTTACTAAATTAAATGCTGAAAGTTGTAAGAATTGGGAGATTTTTACAAGTGGGTAGAACAGTTCAAAATTGGTCAAGGCATAGTGACAGACAAATATCGTTCTGGCCGCATCAGCAGAAAAAGTCATGTTGAATGTGTTTGGGGACTCTGTACGTGCGTTTTTTTGTGATTATCACGAAGAACAGCGTATAATAAATAGCAGATACAGCTTAGATATGCCTCTGAACAAGATGAAGCTAGCAATGAGAGAGAAACGTGAATCTCAGAGGAGAGGTGTGATCCTCCCGCAAAACAACGCACGTCCTCACACTCCTCAATAAAGCCGTGAAACCATCGATAAAATGGGTTGGGAGGTATCGCTTTATCTTCCATACAGCCCCGATTTAGCACCATCTGTTTCTATTTGTTTGGTCCACTGAAGAAGGGATTGAGTGGGAAGAATTTCCAGGATAACGAGATTGTCAAAAAATGTATGGGAAATTGGTTGAATCACCAAGATAGAGTTCTTTGCAGCCGTTATAAAAAAGCTGGTAACGTATTGGAACAAGTGCATGAATGTGGTCTAGGCTATCCGGAATGAGCTGCGTCATCGTTCTAGTGGCTGACGTTTCGGCCAACATATTGTGGGCTTCCTCAGAGCGTACTGCTGCCAAAAGGCTAGCGAGGCCGCCTAATATAGGTGACAAAGGGTGAACGTGATAGGTCACAGGAACGGCCAATAGGAAGCGGGCAGGTGGTACGGTATTGGTGAAGGAAAGACAGAGCTATAGCGAGGCAGGGGGGCGAGTGGGAAGCAAGGGAATGTGGCAAAGGGAAGAGCGAAACCATTGGGGTAGATAATATATATATATATATATATATATATATATATATATATATATATAAACATTTTTTCTCAAAAAAACATTCCAAACCACTTAATTATTTAATATAATATAAAATAAAAAATTACTTGTTATCATTATAAGTTCAAGAAAATGTAAATATTACGATACAAAGTTATGAAACATACCTGATAACTTGAATAATGTTCGTCTTTTTCGGTACACTCAATAAAATATTATAATGTAACGAATGATCAATATTAAATTTTCTTCATAGAAAGTGAATGCATGTAATTGTTTAAAAAATTGAAAACTCGCGAAGAATATTATTAATAATAATAATAATAATAACAATAACAACAACAACTCCACCGAGGGAGTACACGAAATTGCAGTTGGTGGTGAAGCTTGAGTACCTCCATCAGCCTGAGAGCTATGTCAGTAATAGTCTAGTTACCGGTAGGGCCTCCTTTGCTGAATAGGTTGAAGGTGAGGTGTCAGACGAAGAAGTACTCCATTTTGAGGAGAGTGGGAAGTAAGTAGAGAGGGAAGGGTCATGAACCTTCGGATTTCCTGATGTTTGCCCATGGCGGGTACAGGATAGAAAATGGGTTGGCTCACCAGGCCACTGATTAGAGTGGAGGCCGGAACCTTGCATTAGAAAGTGAAGGAGGCTGCCTTCAGCAGTCAGTGAAAATCCCGCAGGGTTTAGTAACGCCGACTGCGGATCGGAGGGACCCCTTGTTGGGCTCTGCGGGGGGATGCTGCGAGGCCACTGTGGGTCGCAGTAACGGATGGCAGGAGACAACCCAAGGATTAAGGATGATCTGTGAATTTGAACTTGCGTCCTGCGAATCTTCACTTAAAACCAATGAGCAAAATGGATAGAAGAAGAAATGCAATGAATCTTAAGTGCCTTGTTCTACCAATGTCCCATACCTGATCAGAAACCGAGCTAATGTCACCTTGTCGACTTCGGGCCATCCCAAGGATGTTAGTCCCAGGGACACAGAGCCGGCAGTAGCTCGATCGTCAGAGCCATCGTAAGAGATGGACACGGGATGAATTGAGGGAGGTGATGTTGTGTTTTACTATGCAAAAGCGAAAAATGAGGGCTCAGAAATAGAAGTTTTCAAAGTATGGGGAGAGCGGAATCCAGATATGAGACACACCTTGGACTAAAAAAGCTTCCCAGTCAACGTCGATACATACTCAGCAGTGGAAAATTTACAGCAGAACAACTTGCTGACATTCAGAGAAATGCGGAGTATGTTCTTCGATCTAACTACCCACATGATGAAAATGTAGAACTCGAAAGCGATGGTCCTGTTGAAGCTTCATCTTTTTCCAATGACATGATGCGCAATCTCCTCCGACGCGAGATAGAGTTCGTCAACTTCCATTTGAATCTCGTGCACCGTTGAGGAGAATATACGAAAATGCCAAAGCTAAGACAGTGATAGAGACAGCAAAATTCTGTCTTAAATGAGGTGGTACAGACCCCAGGTAGAGATCTAGATATTACTGATATCAATCACATCTTGTATGCTACTGGATATAGAGTATCTCTGAAAATTATGGGGCCACCCAAGAACACCGACGGCCGACAGCAAAACCAGAGTAAACAGCCCAGTACCAGCTGTACTGTAGCCAGTACTGCACAAAGTTATAACTGCAGCCATGGACGAAGAGAATTATGAAACGGATAGCCGATACTCGGCGTGAAATATCACTCTTAGCCGAGGCATCTTCTAAATCAACGCACACAAATAAAGTTCAACGAAAGATATTTAATGTTGAACAAAAATACCGAATTTAAAATGACACAAGCAGGCTAATGGTAGTTAAGAAGCTAAAAGAGAAAATTCAAGCATGGGCTCAAAGAATTAGACGTTACAAACGTAGAATAGATTTCCGTGTACAGAACCGATTGTTTGAAACAGACGCGAAGAGATTCTATCGCAATCTGACTCAAAAAACCGAATGGCAAAGCTGTCACTCCTTCAAAAGATGACGTCGAAGCATTTTGGGCAGGAATCTGGGAGGAGAGCAGATCCAACAACAAAGACGCATCTTGGCTTCAATCTGAAGTTGATGCTGCCGATGAACTTGTAGAAACAGTGGAAGATGTTCACGAATTCTCGGAAGAGGACCTCTTCCAAGCAATTAAGAACATGGGAAACTGGAAGTCCCCCGGGATTGATAAGATCCAGATTTATTGGATTAAGAAATTAACAGCAATACATTCTCATCTAGCAAAGGCTGTTAATAAAATTTTAGAAAACCCAAAGGAACTCCCGGAATGGCTCACACGCGGCATCACGTATTTGCTACCCAAAGCGGGAGACAGCTCTTTGGCGAAGAACTACAGGCCAATTATTTGTCTGCCAGTACTGTACAAAGTTATAACTGCAGCCATAGCCGACAAAATGTACAGACATCTAGATAAGAATCATCTGATGCCAGCGGAACAAAAAGGATGTCGTAAAGGCTCTTATGGCTGTAAGGAAATCTTGCTACTGAATAAAGTCATTTTGAATGATGTAAAGAAACGCAAACGTAATTTGAGCATGGCTTGTATTGACTACCAAAAGGCCTTTGATAGTGCACCACACGAATGGATTTTGAAGACCCTGGAGATCTATCGATTTCATCCTAGACTTATTGAATTTCGCAGGGCTAGTATGAAGTCGTGGAGTGCCCAGTTACTAACACACAGCGGAAAGAAAGCAGTAGAAACCAGAAGTATTCAGATTAACAGGGGTATTTTTCAAGGAGATTCACTATTCCCTCCGATGTTTTGCATTAGTTTGATCCCACTATCTAGACAGTTGTCGCAAGCTGACTTTGGTTACAAGCTCCATTGTGATGAAAGGCCAGTATCACATTTGTTTTACATGGACGATCTGAAAGTGTTTGCTAAGAATAAAGCGATTCTCTCCCAAATGCTGTCTGTCGTGAATGACTTTAGCAATGACATCTGCATGAAGTTTGGTCTTGACAAGTGTGCAAAAATCAATTTAAGAAGAGGGAAACTGACACGTCTTTATACGCACACTGTGATTCAAGATATTGAGCCAGGTAAAACTTACAAATATCTGGGCATTGAAGAACGTGAGACCATCTCGAAGGACACAATGAAAGAGAGAATTCGTAGGGAGTATTATAGGAGAGTGAGACTGGTCCTGCTGTCCGCTCTGAATTCCAGGAATAAAATATCTGCAATAGGTAGTTTGGCGGTACCTGTAGCCGAATACAGTTTTGGACTAGTGGACTGGACTGAGCAAGAAATTCGCATCATGGATCGAAAAACCAGTTGCTAATGATGCATGATGCTAACAATGCATCATGTTTCCCACCCTCGAGCTGATGAACGTAGACTTTGTGTGTCACGTAAGGAAGGAGGAAGAGGCCTCAGACCAATTAAGGCCTCCTGGAACAACGCAATAGTCGGATTGGGGAAGTATGTAGTCAGCCATCAAGATGACACTCTAATGAGAGAGGTCATGAAATCTGACCGAAGAATGGGAAACAGAGACATTGTTAGTGTAGCAAGAAGCATTGCGAAGAAAACTAGGCAAGACACGTCGAATAACACAGACGCTGAACTTCTGATGCTGCTAAACATGAAATGTGAGACACAAAAAATGTTAAAGAAATCGTGGAGAGACAAACCATTCCACGGACAATATTTGAAACGAATAGACAAGGTGCAGATCAATAAAGATCAATCATTTATGTGGCTTAAAAGGGGAAGGATGAAGCCAGAATCGGAAGGAGTTCTAGTAGCTGCTTAAGATCAGGCGTTGAAAACAACGTTATGATAAAGCGGTTCTCAAAATTTCCCAAGATGATAAATGCCGCATTTGCCAGGAGCAAGTAGAAACCATTGATCATATTGTCTCAGCTTGTCCAATCCTAGCAAAGACCGAATACCTGAAAAGACATGACAGGGTGTGTAGCTACCTCCACTGACAGATCTGTACCTCCCTCGAAGTTCTAAACACATGCCCCAAGTGGTACGAACACACACCAAAACCGGTGACGTCTGTTGGATTGTGTACGATATTATACTACCAAACAAATTCAAATTGATCGCACGATAGCGGCAAACAAACCGGATATAGTCATCCGGGATTTGGCGAAAAAATCGTGTTTACTTGTCGATGTTGCTGTACCTTGCGATCAAAACGTCGTTACCAAGGAGGCAGAGAAACGTCTTAAATACAAGAGTTTGGAAATCGGGATCAGCCGAATGTGGGCGTAAACGCACAGGTCGTACTGATTGTTATCGGAGCTTTGGGATTTGTTCCGGAAAATTTGAGTAAGAACTTGTCTAAACTCCCCGGTAATTCAAAAGACTGGGAAGTGCAAGAAATTGCTTTATTTGGAACAGCCCACATTTTGGGCAAAGTATTGTAGAGGCACTGACAGTCACCGGATCTGCTCCTTAGGTAGCTAGGTGCAACCTGGAGTAGATTTTATATTCAGCTGACTCATAACATCTTTAGTCGTGATGTAGTGGAATAATAATAATAATAATAATAATAATTATTATTATTATTATTATTATTATAATATTAATAATAATAGTAAACACATATATTATGATTCTATATCGATAGTGCTAGATTTCATGTTTCTGTATATGCAACTAAGTAATATTTGGGGAGAAACTAATTAAAACACATATCGTCATACTAATTAGAAAACCCCGTAACTCCATATTCCCTCCTCTATTTTCTTATTACTTCATGATCAAATATATAAGTATGAAAGAAGTGTTATAATAAAAGTAAATATACATCGAGCACCTTAAATAATTCAGTTCCCCAGTATCTATGACTTCAACGAGAAAGGAAAATAAAATTCACCTTCCCGTCTGTTTATTCGTTCCATAGCAAAACTGTCCAACATGGAGTTACGAGGTATGCTAATTAGAATGACCATATTGTCGACAAGTGTAAAAAAATAATTTGACATGAAATCATTTAGTTTCTAGTATGTTTTACACGCTCGTGCTTTCAGATTTCTTCAGTGCACTCAAAAAGCTTATTGTGCTCTGTAGTGCTTATGACACTGTTTAAGATGTCATAGAATGAATGTTGCTGTATTCTATTATTTTTTCAAAATTACACAAATGTGTTTTTTTTAAATATCTCAAAAACCGTTAAAATGGACATTTCTAGCTATTTAGTATACATTATTGCATTTTTGCATGAAAATTCGTCAAACGACTTCAAATGAATGAATTCTAAAACTAAAGATTCCTTTGAAAAAGAGCTTCAAATTTCGCATTTACACTGGAGCTTAAATGATTTTTTCTTAAAAATGGGTCTAAATTTTTCAATGGAAATTTTCATATAGAACGAGGTTTTACTCTTCTTTAATATTTAAAAGTAATATATCGAATCTAACATCAGGAAACCTGAAAATTTAGAACATTTTAAAAAATTATTTAGCTCGGCAATAAATGATAGCCATCAAGAGGATAGGGGCAAGACCGCAAAAATAGCCTACACCAAGGAAATTAGATATATTTTCTACGAGATAGTGTGTTCCATTCTGTAGCACCACTAGTTTTCTTTAAATTTGCTCCTCGTATGTAATAAGGGACCGTAAAAAATATAGTGCTAGTCCCATTTTCTACTGTAGTTCCGTTTTTTTTGCAAATCCCAAAAAGTAAACTTGTCCCCCTCTGGCGGGTTGCCAGGTTGGAGGAAATCTCCGCTAGCCTCAAACATTTGAAAACTACAAAATTGGAGATATCGATTTTTGCTTTAAACAGTGTGGTAAAAAATCATCTCGTTAAAAAAGGGCATGTACAATTTTTTGAGAAACTAGAGGATTTCGCTTAATTATTGTCTGAAATTTATGCAATTTCTAAAAAAAAGTTTTCTGAAACACTGCTTCAATTTTTTCTTTAAATTTTCTCCTTATATGTAATAATTATTCTATGCTCCGTACTTCCAAAAATGCCAAGAAATGAACATTACATAACCACAAAATTGGAGATGGCAATTTTGATTCAAAAAAGTCTGTTGCAAAAAAATCAGCCCTTTAAAATAGGTCATATACAATTTTTTTGAAAATACGAGCTGATTTCGCTTAATTAGTGTCCGAAATTGATGCAATTTCTAAAAATATTGTCACAAAACCCGCTCGACCTATTTCCATTAAACTTCTCCTCGAATGTTACAGCGTACGGTAAATAAATAACTTTTTTTCCAGCTGCAATCTTTTGCCGCCCAAAGAACATTTTTTCACATTTTATCAAATTTTAAGCTGCAAAATGCTAGAACTGAAACCACCATACACTTATTACTATTATAGAAGTGTAAAACAAATTTTCAGCCCGGATAGCCGAGATAGTTAATTGGAGGGTACGGATTCTTTTCTTCGGAGGGAAGATTTGCTAGTCTGAGCCTTTGTCGGGGATTATTATTCGTCACAATTCTCTATTGCCGCAGAAAAGTATTGCGAAATCCAGAAACCTTACTGATAAACAGTTGAAGCAATTCTAATCACAAATACAACAAAAATAAATTAGAAGTGTCTGTATGTGATTAACGAATTTTCACCTTTGGAACAATTTTTGACATCTCTTGTTGGATTTGTAAAATGTATGTACCATTAAATCAATTCTTCTCTTTTGTGCATCTGAATGAACCGAATTAAGTAAAATTATAAATATATCAACATTCAATTTAAATACAAATAAAAATGGGATCAACATACATATCCCTAATGGTTTTCTTAACTTAATGGATCTTTAAGTAAGTTTATGTTCATTTTTCGAAAATATGAGTAGTTTCCACGTAATTTTGGACGAAAAATAATGTTTTTCTCATAAACCTTTCCAATTTTTTTCTTTAAATTTGCTCCACATTTGTAATAAGGGACGGTAAAGATATGGCTCTTGTTCCATTTTTAGCTATTGTTCCGGTTTTTCGAAAATCCTAAAAAGTAAACTTGTCTCGGTGGGGCGATGCTCCTCTGGCGGTATGTACATGGTTGGAGAAATCTTCTCTGCTAGCCGACGGTAGGTTGGCGCCGGATTTATCCATCCGGAAGGGATATCACTGCTATCGCCGATAAAAGCATGCACTACACTTACAGGACTAATGACCTTAGCCTCTCACTCGCCCGGAACCACTATAAATCATTCAATCAACCTATCAACCTTACAGCTATCAGTCCGCCTGTGGACAACTGTAGCACCTAAACCGTTCAGGTCAATTTTCTCCAAAATTGATATTTCCTGACCGATATGATCGGACTGGAGACTTTGGGGGACTCTAACGGATATTTTGATGGTTGGGGGTCTTTTACATGAATCGGACATTTACCTTTCTACGCCTTTTACGTATTAATATTAGGATTCTTATATAAAATATGTAAAAAAGAAATGAAGTAGCCTACATATGTGAATTTAAATATGAAATGTATTATACGACAAAAGGATTAAGAGCATAATGAATGTACGAAATATAAGTATTTTTCTTTTCTATTTTTTTTAACCAAGGCATTCACTATTTCAGTAATATTTTAGAATCATATAATATTTTCTTCACACAATTAATGTGCTAACATGATTGATATAACGTTCACCTCGACATAATACACTGACAAACTAAGTCCCATCTCGATCACGTTTTTCGTCCAGTTTCCCTGATCCTTTGAGTGAATGCTGAGATGGTCCCTTGTTTTGCTTCTGGACATAAATGTAACTTCATTATATGTGCACGTCTTCTGAATTTCAGTGGGAAATATAGTTATTCAAATGATCGTTTTTCCATATTGTCGCGGCAAAAAGGATTATTCTTTCATGAAGAACATGATGAGGGTTAAGAGTGCAATTTTATAGCTAATCTACCTTTGAAAATAGATTTTATTATATAGGAGCGAATACTTTCTCAACAAAACTTGAAAAAAACGCTCTTTTTTTCTGTATTCAAAATTCGACTAGGATATGGCTTAGGATAGAGATCACAGAATTATGAAAACGTGCACAAATTTCACTTCTCCCCGTACCTCGTCACTCACAGTTTTTAACTGTTTTTGACGTAAATAATAAATAAATAAACGTATGGAAGTATATTATAGATGCACTCTTCAGTTTTCAGATTTATGATACGTTAATACTGGAGAGGTACGGCAATTTCTTGTGAAGCCGTTACTACAGATCCTATGAATTACAACTGACGATGATTTCCGGCAATTGTGAAGCTAGCAGTAGCACCAATTAAATTTTAATCAAGTCAGTTCACAACAGTTCACAAACACGAAAAAACAGTGTCACGTATGGCACCATAGAAATACAGTTACTAGCACAATCTGCCGTCCTCAATCGTGAACAATTTCCTTATAAAATGGCCGAATGATCGATTACCATGCAATATAATTCGCCCGCGAAACCGGGCGAAATAGTGGGGCCTGATGCGACCCGCTAACACTTCGAGTTCGTTTTTGAGATGGGGCATGCGCTGAGACTAGAAAATTCAGTCAATAGCTACCCGTTAAGGCTTACAAAAGCTCTCTAACAACTACTGCTATAAATTCGGTGGTGGCTCCTGTAACCGCACAAGGCGCGTTCCCCTATTAAATTCTTATAATTTGTGGTACATAACGCAAATAATTTTAATATTATAAAATGTATTGGTACTTTTTTCTTTATCGTATAGTAAGAAAGCTTTTTACGCTCATCATGATAGACTGAAAAAATATATATAGTTCCATTTGAAAAAACAAAGTTACCTCAAATATCTCGTAAAATACAAGTGATAAAACAGTAATAAATTCACCTATCAATTAGCCCCATTCCCTCATGCACTTCTGTGAAAACTGCATTGCAATAACTTCAACTGTTCAAAAGTTACAGGAGGTGCTAAAGTTACGTGACTCATCCTGTATATATAGGCTGTCCGGGAAGGAAACGTCGTAACTTCGAAAATAAGCTCTTAAGACAATTTTAAGAATATTTTGTCTAATAAACTACGTGGATATTCCGTATGGTCGGGCCGCAATGAGCACCCAAAAGTTGGTTTGAAAAAATGATTTCTAGGCAAACATTTGCATTCTGGGAGAATAGAAACACTCCAGAAACATGTAAATTATTTATTATTTACAAAAGAAATGAATATATTTGCTCAAAGAGAAAAAAATAAGCGAGAAATAAAAAAAACAGTCGAATTGTGTAAATTGAGTGCTTTTTTTTATTTCTCGCTTATTTTTTCTTTCTGAACAAATATATTATTTCTTTTGTAAATAATAAACAATGTACATGTTTCTGGAGGGTTTCTATGCTTCTATATTGCAAATTTTTGCCTAGAAATCAATTTTTCAAACCAACTTTTGAGTCCTTATTGCGTCTCAACCATTCGGAATATCCACGTAGTATATTAGACAAAATACGCTTAGAATTGTTTTAAGAGCTTATTCTCGAAGTTTCGACGTTTCCTCTCCGGACATCCTGTATATATTGCAACGTCAGCCGGTCTGGTAGAGCATCCTACGATCGGGGAAGTTACATCGAAAGTCCCATGAGGTGGGATTACACCCTACCTAGTGAGCTCGGTAAAATATGATCTAAAATAATATTATTAATAAAAAAATAACCAAAGACAACTACGTTACAATAAAAATGCCATTGCGCGGCACCACTTAACCAAAAAAAAGAAACACACATGAGGACTATTGATATTGTTCTCCGCCTCGTGAGGGGAACGCCCCAAAGTGCGGGCGAACGGTAGGAGTCTTAACTATTTGTGTAGGCGTGTGCCGGAGGGGCACGACGCGGTCGATGGCCTCGGCGTCTGCGACGATTGTAGACACGCGGTGAGCCGCAGTATTGTAAAGGCAGGCGCCTCCAGGAACCGCTGGGTGAACAGCTGACAGCGACGGCAAGGATGCGAAGGTTCCCCCCCCCACTTTCATCAGGGCGCTGTTACAGGTCAGGAGTCGCCCCTCATCACGGCTCGGACGCGCGGCGCGGGAGTACTTAATTGCGAGCGCGAATCGGAAGCCGGATCACGGTATTCGTGACTCGTACACTCGCATTTGACAACGAGTTAATAGTTCATCGAACACACGAAAATGAAATCGGTTCGGTGACCGGTGCCATCGGGCATTATTCGCTCATAGAGTGAATGGAAAGTCTCTGCAGTGCGAATATATCAGACAAATCTTGTCGCACGGCCTCGCAGTCGGGAAGAAAACGGTTCACCGTTTTAAAAAAAACAAATCAAAATCTAGTTCACGGCTTCCACGACCAGGCATGAAGTTTCCTCTCTCGCAACTAGCTCTCATGTGTCTTTTTCAAAGTTTTTGAGAATCCGTTCCTATTCGGATCTCCCCCCTCCTAAGCTCATCTTGGGCTCGCTGGCCTACTTTCGGAAATTGTCAGCCATTGGCCGGAGCTTACTGCGCCGCAGGAATATTCTAACGAATCGTGGTTCGAGATTTTGTGGAGATTTTCCTCAGATGTTCTCTGTCCTCTTCCGTCTTTCTCTGAAGAAGCGCAGCTGCCCCGATCGACGGTTTACATCTTCTGGGAGCAATTATCGTATGGCAAGGGTTAGGACTTATTCGAATCGGTGTAATAGGCGTGGTGACGAGGGCGCGCTGCCGAAGGAGCTCGCTCAGGGGAGGGTGGGGGCGGACTACAGAGGGGGTATTCATGGTGCGGTCGAACAGGCGGAGGGTTGTAAATTTTTCTCCCAAAGTAGGCGAGGGGACGCTAGAAGAATGCGACCGCGGCGGCGAAGAATCGGGCGGGGGAGGCGCGGTTGGGCGCACGTGCGCGTGCCAGCGAGTACGAAAAACAAGAATTTGTTAAGAATTTCTTAGGGCGTCGTTACATGCCGCCACAATATATATAACTATATACGTAGTATAGAGTTATGTAATACTGAGTGAAAATCGATATCGAGATTTCAACGGAAATAGAAGTTTTGGGGGCCCTTGATACCGAAAAAGTCTTTTTTACAAAACGTCCGTCTGTCCGTCCGTCTGTCTATCGGTCCGTCTGTCCGTCTGTCTGTCCGTCTGTCCGTCTGTTCGTGCGTCTGTCCGTCTGTCCGTCCGCCCGTCTGTCTCTCCGTCTGTTCGTCCGTCTGTCCGTCTATTCTTCCGTCCGTCTCTCCGTCCGTCCGTCCGTCTCTCCGTCCGTCTGTCTGTCTGTCCGTCCTTTGGTGAGACGTTTGTTTCTCTTAGTGTGTAAGTGTTATCGTGAGGCGGGTGTTTCTCTATACGCTCTTGAGCGACTTTCTCAAAACTTAATTTAATATTTTTACTTTCAAACAATTGTAACGGACCGCCCCAATTCGTTCGGACGATCCACCTCAAGAAGAGACAAATTTAGTACCCTACTGAAGCTATGCTTCGTGTATGCAAACGTATTGAAGGGTCTAACAGGAATGTCACTTTACACAATTTATTTAATTCTGCAGAAGTTATTGTTGAACTGATGAAGAGAAAATTAACTTGTTGGGACAGTAAACTAGTGGTACTACAACAGCACATTTTTTCCCGCGTTATTGGAAACAGCTACGTAGTACTGAAATATTGCACTTTATGCGCTACTAAAATCTTAGCTATTATTTGAAAACGTCCAATTCAACCAAGAAGCGAACAACTCACTGTTTCCATCGCAGTGTTGTCAGAACTATGTTAATTCTATAACTGCACAAAAATAGAATACAAACGTTTTGTAAACCTGTACTGGAAAAAGAAGCCTGATACCCTGGACAATATAGAAATGCATTCCACAGGGCCATGATTAGAGAAGAGTATTCTAAAACCATGCAACAAATCCTCTACTCACTACAAATGAAACACCATTTGGTGAGAAAACTAAATATTTTTCATGCAAATATCAACATAAATCAGACAATTATAACTCCTTTTCATACAGCTCCATCAGGTCACAACAATCACACGTAATTCACAGATATTCGCGAGCGCAAACGGAATAAAATTGTAGCAGACCCTACATTGTCGCTATTCTGACAGCTATTACTTCGTTTACTTTTTAATTCAAATATTTGAAAATTAACAATTTCTAAAATATTAATGTGTAAATGTATAACAAAAGGTCTAATGTAAAAAAACGAACAAAGAAATAATATACAAAATTGCAAATTCTAATTTACGACACATCCAGCTGTCCAAAGAGCAGTAAATTTACAGCGGGCTACGATGTTTGTCACAAAACTATAGAAAAACTACTCGTATTTTGAAAAAATTAAGTATGACCTTATTTGAAGATGTAGTTTTGATAAATACATTTAATTGAGAAAAAAATTATATTTCTAAAATTGTAGTTGTAACAAAAGGACGAAAACGAAGCCAGTCAATTCCGAGTGGGCTATTATGTTTGTCAGGAAATTATAGAAAAACTACTCATATTTTCAAAAAATTCAAAATTACCTTATATGAAGATCTGTTTTTGATGAGCATATTTCGTTAACAGAAACAATCGTATCTTCACAATAGTAGTTGTAGAAAAACGCCGAATTTTTTTTATATTTTTTAAAAGTTTTACAAAATCAGGCATTTCAACGAACATGAAACCTGCACCATTCTCTTAAGCTTCCTTTATGCTATCTCAGGTTCAATTTAATAAAAAACGTTGTGCGGTTTTAAGAAAAAAATGGTTTAAAGAAAATAAAAAATTGTCTATTTTTGACTCAATTTTTCGAAACAAATACTTATGTTTTTTGAAAAAATTGAACGTGACCTTATTTGAAGACCTGTTTTTATGAACATATTTCATTAAGAACAAAAATTGTATCTTCATAATTGTAGTTGTTGGAAGATGCCGAAAAAGTTTGATTTTTTTAAATTTTAGAAAAACCTTCGTGGTTTAGTCGCTAGCGTTGTTCACAGACAGACGGATGGACAGACGGACGGACAGACGTTTTGCTTTCAATTGATTTTTCGTTATCAAGGATCCACAAAATAGGGATTCTGCTACACCACGTGTTAGGAGATTATGTTTCTTAATTTAGGAACTGGATTTATCCACTTTTTCGGTACAAGGGCCTGTAATAAGGGTTTTTCTGCCGCAACTCCGCTGTTTTTTTCGCACAGCATTACATAACTTCCCTTATACGTATACTATACGTACGTACGTATAGTATACGGGAAAAATAAAAAGAACACAATTATTCCCCAGGAATCCCTCGCTAGTTCACAAAGACCACTTGGATCAACGCTGTACGGATTTAGAGGCAATTTCAATGTTTTACTACAATTAAAAAGTTTTTCAATAATATAAATGTTTTAAAAAATATCAATCTTTTTCAACAATTTCAATAGTTTTCAGTTATTTTCATGTTTTCACAACATGAAATGTATCTTAAAATACTCTAAAGAAATATAAGAATTAATTGACATAGGTCTATAATTTATTTTACTTTTACATCACACATCCAAAGCCCAATTACAAATGGCCGTCTCTGAGACCGGTGTTTCTCTTTGCGTTATAAAAAGCATGTTTCCATACAAGTGTTAAGTGTTATCTGCCAACATTTAATTTTTTACTTTTCCGTATACGTACGTATATACGGAGTAACATAAGTAGTATAGGGAAAGACATATAATTCTGCGCGAAAAAAAACGGAAGATTTTCGGCAGAAAAAATTCATTGCCGGGCCCTGAGAACGAAAAAGTGGATAAATCCAGTTGCTAAATTGAAAGAAAAAATCCCTTAACACATAGTGTAGCCAGAATCCCTGTTTTGTCGGTCCTTGAAAGCAAAACGTCCGTCTGTCCGTCTGTAAACACTCCTAGCGCCCTAAACCATACGTAGGATTTTTTCAAATTGAAGAAACCCCCGTCGATCTCGCTCGAGTCAAAGCTCTGAGATTTGAAAAAGGGTCTATTAAATTCGGGGGTACTTTACATGAAGTCCACTGCACATTTCAAAATTTTCTCAAAAACGGCCTTAAACTTTTTCATTAAATTTCTTGTAATAGAGTAAAATACAATTATAAAGGTGGAATATGTCTTAATTTCACGGTTAACTCAGAAGTTTCGAAAATTTGCAAATGTTTGGATTTCTTCGGCCTCTTCCTACAGTTACAATATTAAAGATAGAGATTTTTTCTTCCTTTAAAATTTGTTCTCCATAGTAAGTTCTTTCATTAAGGTCATGTCCACTTTTTTGAAAATTACAGTAGATTTCGCGCAATATTGTGTGCAGTATGTGCAGTTTTAAAAAATTATAAAAAGAAGATTTTCTCAATAACGGCTGCAATTTTTTCTTTAAACTTTTGTAGGTATAGTGCCTTATGTACTCTATGAGATGACATAAACTCATACTGCTCTATTCTTTTGTTTTTTTCAAAAATTACAAATATGTAATTTTCTTGACGTATCTCTCACGTCGTTAATATATACATTAGCAGCAATTATTCATATTATTATATTTATGGGTACAGGTGCATTAAATAATGTCATACAAAGTTCCTCGAGAACTCAAACCGTTTTCTGTGAAAACTACCTCAAATTTCCGCATTTTCAGAAACGCTCCAATGCCATTTTCTCAAAAATTGCTCCAAATTTGTTCTTCAAACTTTTCGAAACGGATAGCGCTAAATGCATTCTTTAATATGAGAGTTCATTTTGCGTTTTTTTGTTTTGAAAAAATTACACAAATATATTTTTTAATTGTCTCTCACAGCGTTAATATGCACATTTCTAGCAATTTGTCAACACTTTTGTTTTTGGGGTTGATGTAATTTAAATGACTTCTCATGATGTTTTTAGAAAACTCAAAAATTATCTGAGAAAAGGAGCTTAAAATTTTGCATTTACAGTAGCGCATAAACGCCATTTTCTTAAAAAAGACTCCAAATTTTTCAAAGAAAATGCCATTTAGGACGAGATTTAACTGTTATTTAATTGTCTTAAAACAATTTTTCTGTACTACTATTAGGAAATGGAAAAAACTAATAATATGTAAAAAAACATATTTCGGGCGGCGATAGATGGCACCTGGCATGAGAATGTTGCAAGTCCGAATTGCTAGCTGAGAACAAAAGCAATAGAAAAACTAATACGGGAAAGTCTGTGCCATTCTGTAGCACCACTAGTTATAATGTTGATTGTTCCACGTCAGTTGGGGAATTTTTCCTTTGTCGCCTTAATACTTCGTAAGTAAGTTGTTATCGTGCGCCGGAAAACGGCGAATTTTCGCCAGAAAAACTAATAGCTGGGGTCTGGTAACGAAAACCTGTTGCTAAAATTAGAAAAAAAATTCTCTAACTCGTGGCGTAGCCAAAATCCATATTATTTTGCTTGTTCATACCGAAAACTCCATTGACGGCAGAACGTCCATCCCGTCTGTCTGTCTGCCCGTCTGTGGTCAACGCTAGCGCCTAAACAGTTCAGCCTTTTTTTTTTTTTTCATTGATATTCCCCGATCGATTGTGGCTTATGTCGAGGCTCCTGAAATTTGAGAAACCGATATTTTAACTTTGGCGGGTATTTTACAGGAAGCCCCTTGGACATTTTCAAAGTTTTTCCAAAAAAATTGCTTCAATTTTTTTTACTAAATTTTATTGTAGAGATTTTTGCCACAAAGTCGATTGTACAAAATTAGCACTTTAAATAAGGTCATTTACAATTTTTTGAAAAAAGGTAGTTTTGCGTAAATTACGTTTGAAATTTACGAAAATTTTGTTTCTAAAAAACAGCTTCAAGTTTTTTTTCAATTTTTTTTTCACTTATGTAATACGGGACGGTAAAAAATATGGAGCTTGTCTGATTTCCGGCTATTGCTTGGTTTTCGAAAATTGCATAAAAATACAAAACAGTAGATAGAAATTTTTGACTCAGATAAAGTCTGTTGTACAAAATTAGTTCTTTAAAAAATGGCATTTATAATTTTTTGAAAAAATGAGTAGTTTTTCCGTAATTTTGCGTTTGAAATTTACGAAAAATAAATTCTTGAAAACCACTTCAAAATTTTTCATTAAATTTTCTCCATATGAGCCATTTTACGTCAAATAGCAAGAGAGGTTGACACGACTTTTTTTTAAATGTACGATATTTTTTTCTTAAATCTGGACATCGAAAAAAGAGACACGTATTTTTTTATTTGCCTGAAAATTAATTATTTGTGTAGTCATGACTGTATTAAATTTTGGAATTTACAGGTACTTCACTAAATAAGACCAATTGTTGCTCCGAATGTACTGACTATAAAAATTTCTGATTTGTTTCATTTAAAACTTTGAAATGTGTATTTCATTCTTCTGAAAATGAATTTTTCAAAAATAGTTTTTTCATTTATAAAATTTATTTTTTCAAAAAAAGTAAAATTCTTTATACTCAATGAGATAAAATTTGAAAAAAATAGGCGTGTTCCTTGTCCAATTTTCTATGAAATACAAGAAAAAGTTGGCACTTCACACATACGGTTCTGAAAAAATAAATTATAAGTATGAGGGCGCCCTCTACCTCTGCCCATGCACTAACGAATTGTGTTCGATCAGTCTTTGAAGCAAGAGCTGAAGAACTAAAAAAAGAATGACCGTTTGCCTGATTAGGGTTTCAAGTTATTAGTATTTTAGAAGTTCACTCTGCCCCCAAAATGTAGGACATTGTGTCAAATATGTTTTTCTGGGTAACATCGTGACTTGCGGGTCATCTATGTTCTATGGGTGAGAGCGAAACGAATTGAACTATGAGCCATTGCATGTCAAATCGCGTAAGAATTTACACGACTATTTTTTAAATGTATGCAATTGGTATATATAGCATTGCATGCACTGGAATATATAGCATTCCTTCTGGACATGAAAGAAAGACGCACGTGATTTTTTATTTACATGAAAACTGATTATTTGTGTAGTTATGCCTGTATTAAATTTTGGAATTTTCGCGTACTTTGCAAAATATGATTGATTGATGCTCCGAATGTACTTAACATAAAAATTCTTGGTTTGTTTTCGTTTAATATTTTGATATATGTATTTTATTCCTCGGTAAATTACTTTCTCAGAAAATAAATATTTCATTAAAGATTTGTATTTTTTTAAATAAAATGAATATTTTCATATGAACACTCTCAGATAAAAATTGAAAAAAAAATATATGCGCATTTGTTGTTCAATTTTCTACAAACACAATAAGAAAAAAGTGGGTACTCAACACGTACTGATAAACAAATTTATTGTAAGTATGCGGGCGCGTGGTCCCTGCCCCTTCACTGAATTGTGATCGATCAGTCTTGATACAAGTGCCGACGAAAAATAAAAAGAATGACCGTTTGCCTGATTTGGGTTTCAGGAAACAATAGTAACTCACATGTTCACTCTTTCTCCAGAAGGGATGGGCGACAGCAAAACGAATTCTGCTACTGCTTTTTTTCTCGTGTCAGCGAAACGAATTTTACTGCATCCCTTTTTGTCCTAGGGATGGGGTGTCCTCCTGACCTTGCTCGTGAAATACAATCAACCACTTGTCAAGGGACATGAGTAAATTTTGTCAACATCAGTCACAATACGCACCTTATGAAGACAAGAGTGCTAATTTGTTCTGTGAATTGTATGTACATTGTGCAACATGAGTAGCAATCATCGTATGAGATACGACAGATGTTTCAATCCATTTAATCTTTCTGATCACGATTTTTAGAAAAGAAAATCTCCAAGACGCGTAAACCACAATTTGCTGGTGAATTGACAATAATCATTAGATTGGCAAATTTATGATTCATTTGGGAAGGGAATCGGCTTCCAAAACAGCCTTTTGTTAGTGAAGAGAGCGTCGAGATCAGTGGCTCTCGTGACATTAACAAAAGTAGCGGAACGTCCAGTGGATGTAGAGAAAAGAGTGGAAATCAAGGAAATAACAATTTAAGCTCTTCAAATAGTTCGTCAAATGTCTGCGAAAATTAATAAAGAAAAGATAAACAAGAGTTTAATTTCAATTGCAATTGGAGAAACCCCCGTCAAGAAAAGAATATGGGAAAAAACAACGGTATCCCCATGAGAAATTTCAGGAAGTACAAAGTGCCAACACAGATACATTTTTTCACATTGAAGATCCTTCAACGTCTATTGAAAAATCAAAGATACTATTTAGAAACTTATCGGTTCCTTTCACTCAACAGACGGCATGACGTTCAATATTAAAATTTTTGACAATTTTTGAAAGTTGGACATACAATAAAAATAAACGACATTTTTCTGCAACCGAATGCATGATAAAAATGTCAAAAAAAGTTAGCTGAAGAAAATGGAATTTTGTCCAGACCTGAAGTAAATTCGGTAAGGCATTAAAACTGTGCATTGTGACGAAAGTTCACAATTCGAAAAATTCTGGAATTCTATATTAATAGATTAATATTAATATAGAATTCGTGGAATTCTATATTAAGCGAATGCTTGTATTAAAAGTTAGTTGTGAGGGACCAGAACATTTCAAAAATGTCAATCAAAACATGAGTCAAGAATCCGTCATTTAATTATTTATAAATGTATAAATTATTTATTAATATATTAATATGATTTATATATATATATTAATATACATAAATATTATTATTTATAAATTCAATCGTGAAGTTTTACCACCTCAAGAGTATTAAATTATTGCTTCATCCAAAGAAACCAACGGCCAGTAACACAAGAAACGCACCTATTGCAGCAATCTATTAAACGCTCTTTCGTAAAATATTATTATTTTACGTAAAATATTATTATTTTATATATATTTTAAAGTTACTGAGATCCCACTTTGATTTTTCCAGGAGATATCATCAATACTCTAGTGCGTTTATAAATATTTTTAAAAATTTTTAGCTTATCGAGTTTACAAAAATATTTAATTTTCAAAATTTAAATTTTTAAAAGAAATTGAAAATTCAGGAAATTAAATATTTTGCAAACTCTTAAAAATTTAACATGTTTTTAAGTTTCGAATGGAATTTGAACGGAATTTCTATAATTAGTGTATTCAAGTATATGATATTTTTAAGTTAGTGATGCGCGTCATTTTTAGAAACTTTCATTATGCAATATTTCCGAAAATAATGAAGATAGATAAAAATACACGTGTTAACTTATTTGATTCATATAACAAATAGAAAAAAATAGAAAATAATTAAAAATATGAAGGTCAAATGTTGGTCTTTTTGTGCGATTTGACATGGAATGGCTCATATGTGTAATCAGGGACGGCAAATAAATAAATAAGCTAGTGGTGCTATAAAATGGCACAGACTTTCTCGCTGAACTTAGTTTTCTAATCTCCTTAGTCTGAACTAGTTTTTGATTATGAATGATTGTCTTCCCACATACTTTCTTTGGTCTTCCAAAGGACATTTTTTCACATTCCCTGGATGTTTCGGCTTCCTAATGCTAGAAATGAAACCACCATACACTTATTACTATTATATAAGTATAATTGCCATGAATTACCAGAGTGGCCGAGGTGGTTAATTGACGGGCACGGACTTGATGTCTTCGGAGGCATGCTTCGCTGGTTCGAATGGTGGTCGGGGACTATTATTTGTCGCAGGAAATAATTGAGAATTTTAGAGACTTTATTGAAAACTATTTGAAGCAATTTTAATCACAGATAGAATTAATTACGATAAATAAGCTGGAAGTGTCTGTTTGTAATTTTCGAATTTTCAACTTTTAATTTTTCACATCTCTTCTTGGATTTGTAAAACGTAGGTACTATCATATCAATTGTTTTCCTATCATGCATAAGCATATGGCATGCATATGGCTCTGTTCGTTTTATGGCTCTGTTCATTTATTTGATCTATACGGCACGTTTGTAGCGTTGTGGTGTAATTGCCAGCACGATAACTTTGAGGAACTGATTTCGTGTCTCGGAACGGAAAAAAATTGCTAGTTGAAAACACTGCTCTTTTATGTAGACTTATAATATTGCGGGGTATTTAGAAACAATGCAATGAAGTATGACCTATGGTAGCATCACTAGTTGAATTTGAATTGCAATGATAAGGCAAAAAATATATCTATGCTGGAATTTTTTATATCTTGTCTCAAATTATTTTTAAATGAATTTGGCATTTACCCTTTTATGCCTATACTCGAGTTTGACCCATACGGCGCTTGTGGTATGAGTGCCGGCATGTTGTCTCTGAGGATCTGAGTTCGGGTCGCGAAACGGAAAAAGAATTTGCTTGTATAAAACACTTTTGCTGGTTTATGTAATAGTGTAATAGCATTTAGGACCATTTACAAATAGTGTGAGAAAGTATGTGCTTTGGTAGTACCGCTAATTTAATGAATCGAGCATTTACGTTCTTATGTCTCTGCCCGAGTTCGTGTCATGAGTGCGTATATGGAGTAGTGGTGAATACCAGCAGGTTAATTTTGAGTATTTGAGATCGCATCTCGGAGCAAAAAAAAATTCCGGTTGAAAACCCCTTTTCTGGTTTATTTAGTAGTATACTATTGCTGAGCATTTAGGAACAATGCGAAAAAGTATGCGCTTTGGTAGCACCACTAGTTTGTAACTGAAAATACTGGGAGCTATAAAATGTATTTCTCCAGAATATCGTGCCATATCTCAGGTGGGAATGAACATTCGCAAAATATACACAACGAGCAGTACGAAGGCTGACTGAATTTGAAAGAATTCTGAACACGTAGCATAATAAAGTTAATTTTGTGTTCAATTTATTTAAACAGACGTTCCATTTCTGGTTTGACTGAAATGGGAGACCTTAAACGTTTGTTACCTTAACATCAGTCAATGGTACACCGTTCATTTTCAATGGAGTACAGAATTGTTTATTTGAAATGGTAAACTACATTGAAACCGTTTTCTTTTCATTTACTACTAATTCGTTATTACGGAACCAATTTGAAACATCTGATATTCTACTATTTATGATCTCTTTATTGCAAAGAATATCCATATCATCCGCAAAGAGAACTATTCTTCAGTTTCGAATCGTCGAGGGCATATTGTTTACGCATTGTAGGAAAAGAATAGGGCCTAAAATCGATCCCTGCATTACTTCATGTGCAACTGGCAAAGAGTCGGAAAGGTGTGTACATAATGTTCCATCATTCCAGGTAGGTATTTCTTCTCTCTGAGATCGTTTTTTAAAGTACGAACATAACCAATCAAGAGCAATACCACAGATTCCATATAAAGGTAATTTTGAAAGTAAAATGTTTTGTTCAATGACGTCAAAAACTTTTGAAAGATCTAAAAATATTCTAATAGATATCGTTTTGATCCAATATCAACTTTATATATCTGTTTCAAGGACTTGTAACAAGGTGATGGTTATTTGGTATCTGACTGCATTTAAAATTCCCGCTATTGTTGTGACGCAATCTGGTGCATGAAGCTCACTGGCAGAAGCCGGATAGGCTGTGCAACAGCACAACATTGTTTCTGCATCATGAGTCTGACGCAAGTTGGATTGACCGATGAATAGTTTATTTACTTTTATATAGAGAGAGATATTTAACTGTGATGGATTGAAATAAGTAAAAGGCCAAAATTATAGACATTGAAATTCACATTTATTACATTACATATTAAAACTCAGGTAGTTCACGACGTTTCGACCCTATAGTTTGGGGGTCTTCTTCAGGTACAATCTAAAAGTAATAAAAACTACAATGCAACAGGATATGTACACAAAAAACAATTGATATATTTATAAACAGAGGACACACCACAGTATGCCACACCAATACATATGGGATAAGACTTCAAGTAGAATCATCGTCAATATGCTCTTTAACTCTGCTTTATACTTCGTTTTTTCTTTCTTGGCGCGTGGGGGTGTCATCAAAATGGAATATCTCAGGGTATTTTGCGTCATTCTCTGTAGCGCCGCTAGGAGTAGCATGATCGCCAGAACGGCTCGATACAGTTGCGATCATGCGACTTCTAGCGGCATAACCGAGAACGACGCGAAATACCGTGTGATATTCCATTTTGATGACACACCCCCATGCACCAAGAAAGAAAAACCGAAGTACAGAGCACGTTTGGTGGGTACCAACATAAATGGAACTACAATCCACAGTTTTACAATCAATTTTGTAAATGCTATCATGTCTAAGCTCTAATGTGGTGGGATCTTTACCCCTAGTGATGAATCGACTCAATTTATCATCAATTTTAAAAAACCGCCATTATTCCAAATTTGTTTAAAAGTGTTTTAATTTATTTGTGCTGTGGTAAAGAGGTATCATAATGTAAGGTTTCTTTTCCGTATGTGAAGTGAGGTGCAATTTAATTTATGTTTATTAATCCTCTTTGAAAAATACTTGCGAATATTTTTCCCTGGGATATGAATTGTCTCTTAAGATGTAATAAACAATTTCTATATTTCTGGAATGATATTGATTATCTGCCAAAAGAACTGCTCTATCTACCGGATTATAAAACAATAGCAATTTTCTGACATTCAGGATGTGATGAATAAAAATTAAGTACTCTGTCCGTTGCTTTCCGATACCAGTTGAATGATAGCTTATGGCCAGTTCTTATAATAGTTAAATCTAAAAAGTTTAAACACTTATCAAACTGAATTTCGTTCGTTAACTTATATCATTGTTAAAATTATTGAAGACTTCTAGTAGATTAGGCATATTGTCCTGTGTTGTGATACACAATGTCATCTACATACCTGAAATATTTTAGAGGAGGGTTAATTAACTCCAAACATTTCTTTTCAAAAATCCCTCATTACTATTTCAGCTAATAATGAGGATTTGGAAGAACCCATAGGAATTCTACAATCTGTTAATAAATCTTATTACTGAAAGTGAAAACAGTAGTTATTTATTTTTAGTATACAATCTATTCTTTATCCAACAAGAGAAGTGAATGTAAACATAAAACATTTCCACGTGGGAAGAAAGTCACTGATTGGCTGTAAGTTCGCAATACACATTCTTCTTTGGACTTCGTAAGTACACGCGTAATAAAATAGTTCCAGCAAATTCAAGTAAAATGCTCGTAGTATACAACAGAAAATCATCCGTAAATGTCTCGTGTAAGTGTAAATTTATATTAAATGAAATGTGTTACCTCAAAGAGAGGGGTAATAGAAGATGCATACCAAGCGAAAAAGTAGTTTCGATGTAATGGCGGACAGCGTAACACGTGTGGTCCTAATGTAGTGAAACTATTTGAGTTGTGCAGAATGATTTAGTGTAAAAGAAACTCGCATCACAGGTCAAGGTCGGTTGTTTACAATTTTAGTATGTGACAGTACGTGACGTGGCTATTGAGTGTATTCTGCATAGTGAATATTTAACTAATGTGCAATGACTGAAAAATCATCTCCATCACCGTCAAACGTCTGAAATTTTAAAACATTCTCCAGAAAAGCCAACAGAATGTGGCGAAACAATTGCTAATTTAAACGTATTCAATTCATTATGCAAGGAGAATACGGAACTTGTAATTAATAGATGATAGAACTATTGTCAGGTTAAGAATCAACGTCTTTTTTTCGGTAAGTAACAAACAAATTTCATGTTAAATCAATGATAATTACTGCAATTCTGCAGCAATTTGGATTTATATGTAATAAAAATTACTTATATATGCGAGACTAGACTAACTCAGGTTTTTGTGGCGTGCAAAAGTTCCGTGTCATCTTATTGACAATTTTTATAACAACGTTAGAACAATATGCGGAGTGAAAGTACTATTATACTTATATTAAGTTGGCTGTCCGGGTGACGCCGCGTCCATGGCAAAGGTGCCGACGTTTCGGTCGCCATTCTGCGACCTTCCTCAGGGCGTAATGCGCGGAGCTGTACTGTGCACGGGTTAATATAGGGCTACGTTCCCCTTCTACCTGTGTACCGGTTGGCCGGGTGGTCGGCCAATGCGGAGAGAGTGCACCGGCCAATCAGGGCCGGGCTCTCCGCGGGGCGCTGTTGACGGACGGCGCTCCGTCCGTTACCGTACGTAGGGGAGCAGCTAGGACCGCGTCCGTTCGAGACCGGAAGTCCTGGTAAAATAGGTGTTTCCAGGCATCGTGAAGACGAATGCCTTGGTCAGCATTAAGATTATGCGGGTGTTTAATTATTTCCACCGCCTCTTTTACCCTCCTCGTACCCCAGCGGTCTTCTCTGGCTAAGAGGCGAGTGTCATCAAATAAGATGGCATGGCCAGTTTTCCATGCGTGCAATGCTATGGCCGATTTATTCGTATTATTGTATTTATAATGACGAATATGTTCCCGGAGGCGTTCATCTACTGTGCGTCCCGTCTCACCAATGTAACTATGGCCGCAGCTGCATGGGATCTCGTATACCCCTGATGACATAAGGGGAGGGACGCGATCTTTCACGCGTACAAGCTTTTGCCCAAGTTTTTCCTGGGCTTTGTAGGCCGTCTTTATATCAAAGCGGCTCAATAGCTTGCCAATCTTATCGGTGACACCTCGTATATACGGTAGAGTGGCTATAGTTTGGTTGGTATTGTTACTAGGTGTGGTGATATCGACCGTGTTGGAAGTGGTCGTAGCCTGCCGTCCCGCATAATCTTAACCCATTTCTTCCCAACGTTGCGTAAACGCAACGCAATGTTCACTATTTTATTTTACCTATACCATTCGATGAAATCATTTGAATTTTTTTCTATAGTAAATACAGTTCTTAATGACATTAAAACTATTTTTATTTGATAAATATACATTACGTGAATATACAATTTTATTTTTTTCTCCATAATGGCGCATGTCCTATTTTCACGCCTCTCCAATATCTGTCTTTTGATCTTCAAATTGGTGATCTATGTGACTTTTTGGTATCACACTACAAGATAAAATATGTACAAATAAAAGTATTAATGTTTGATAAGTCTATGATTTTCAAAACAATTTGTGTAGACAAATAAATTTTGTGTTGCGTTTACGCAACGTTGGGAGTTTCCCGGCAGATTTGGGTACGGCCAAATTCCATTATAGCGCCACGACTAACAGTTCGTAGGGGCTTAACATTTCCAAAGAGGTATAATATTAGGTAAAATATGCTCTCTTTGGATTGTTCCGTTGACTGATATGTCAATTTACATAATCTGTAGTTTTTTCGGCACTAAAACAAGGCATGGCATAGGTGTGCCTACGAAACAGTTTGCATGGGCTTTCGAAGATACCAATCGTGAAAGAAAGAAAATTTTGAAACAGTTTTGAAGAAATAAAAAAGATATCTACACATTTTGGTGAATAACACCTTAGGTAATGATTAGAAATCTACAAAATTGATTTTTGATCTACAAAATACCATTTTTTGATGAACGAACAAATGACATTTGCCATCCGGAGTGTTTAGCCAGAATTTATCAGTACTTGTGTGCAGATAGTTTCATACTAGAGGCGACACTTGGCTAAAAAGAGCAAGACATGAGAGGTTGGTTTCATGATGTGGTGCGTACTGACAGAGAAAAAAATATTTTTGAAAACATTTCATGTTCGTGGGGGAATATCAAAGAATATCACAAATGTTCGATCTTGGATGAACTAATTTGCAATTTGACGAAATTTGTTAAAGAAAAAAAGAACTGCTGTTTCTTGGTAAACATCTGTATGTATGACTATTTTTGTCATTTATTAGAAACCAATTTCTACGCAAATGTAATTACGGCAACTGAGAGAAAATGACATCAGATCGTTCGCATCTAATAAAAAAATTCAAAACAAACATTGTGAGTGATTGCATGATAGAGAACCATAACAACATTTTGCTTTGTCAGAGACACTGCAAGGCTAGAAATATTTACCTTCTAACACTAGAAAATACTTTAAATTGTATTGATTTCGAGATTGAACTTTTCTTGAAGTGAGGGGGACTACTAATAAAAATATGGATCTGGAAACCGAAATTATAATTTGCCATCTGGCACACAAATTGTAATTTGCCATCTGATTCTCACATTGAAAATTAGGGTATTATAGTGAGAAGACAATAAGATAAATACAAAAGGTCCATGTTGATTATATAAACTAGTGATAATACGAAAGCATGCAGACAACGTAATGTTCGTAAGAATCGGCTAATTTTGGAATAAAAAATGTCAAAGGCATTTAAATTCAATTTGGAGTTACACCTTTATGAATAAATTGAAATTTTGTTTGCGTGTCATTAAAATTAGTAGACATTAACTGGCCAAATACCGACATTTCTTTAAAAAGCGGCAAGTACACTTTCTTTCCGGAGAACTCCCAACGTTGCGTAAACGCAACGTTTCGTCTAGCTTCAACCAAGAATGAAAATATTTTTAGCAAACTGTTTTTGCAATCTTTGGAGACTTCTTATCAATATTTAACTAAACTTTATTAAATAAATTAGGTATTTCACTGTTTGGGAAGAAATGGGTTAATGCTGACCAAGGCATTCGTCTTCACTATGCCTGGAAACACCTATTTTACCAGGACTTCCGGTCTCGAACGGACGCGGTCCTAGCCGCTCCCCTACGTCCGGTAACGGACGGAGCGCCGTCCGTCAACAGCACCCCGAGGAGAGCCCGGCCCTGATTGGCCGGTGCACTCTCTCCGCATTGGCCGACCACCCGGCCAACCGGTACACAGGTAGAAGGGGAACGTAGCCCTATATTAACCCGTGCACAGTACAGCTCCGCGCATTACGCCCTGAGGAAGGTCGCAGAATGGCGACCGAAACGTCGGCACCTTTGCCATGGACGCGGCGTCACCCGGACAGCCAACTTAATATTGACTCCGGCCGCGGAAGCCTACGCTCTTACTATTATACTTACAAGTGCTATGATATCTACCCCGAATTATCAAGAGAAAATTTATCACTATTCCTAGCAAAAGTTTCAAGAAAACATTCGGAGCCGTTTTTGAGAAAATCTTGTTTCAGTAATTTGTACTTTCCCGTATACTATACTGTAATGGTACTGAATTAATTCCAACTACGAATAAAAGAATATTTTCACGAAGCTCGACAAAGGATCTGTGGTGGCGCCGAGATGCTGTCCCAACTCCCGCTTGCCACCCCCCATTAGACACGCGCAGATGTCCGTGACGCTCGGAGCTGCGCGCGCGCGCCCGCGCCTGTCCCTGACGGTGCTTTCCCGTGGCCCCCCTCGCCCACCTCCTCCCTTGAGATTCTCAGGTTCTTCCCCGGGGCATTAATTACTACCCCTGTTTGAAACACGATTGAAGTGAGACGGAACGAGTGGAAACTACTCGCTCAGTTCTCGGTTCAAAAACCTCCAATGATTGGACAAAATTATTTTGTAGCGCACTAACCTTTCGCCAATAGCTACCAAGCTTAAAAAGAATTCTGGAAAATTCTAGAACATGTTGGGTGAATTTGGTGGGGGAAGAGAGGCTGGAAAGGCATCGTGAGCACGGCGCCAGAAGGAACGTACGAGGCAGTCAAGAAGGGAGGTCGTGTTCGCCGCGGCGTCCGGCGCCGGCGAGATAAATTTTTACGAAAGCCATAGGATAGCAATATGCAAATATACAGATGGCATTAGTATCAAGTCTTGATTTGTAAGAGAAAACGAGTTCGTTAGGGGGGATATGTGCATGGCCTCCGAACATCAGTTTAACGTGAATTTCAGACGCCTATTTTTTTAGTCAGGATAGCGGAGAGAAAGTGTTTTATGCAAAACTCATGCCCGAACGCATTATACTGGAGTGATAAGATCATTTATGGAGTCGTAGCGATCTTCAGAGTGTGGACTGGGGGTTGCTTCCGGGATGCGTGGACTGAAAATACAGAAGCCATTGTGTCAGGCGCGTGAACATTATCAGCTGGCGATTAGTTGTGAGTGAGTTGCGCTGTGCCTCTGTCGGCCCACCCCGTCACAACGATACCTAGTCGGACGAACCTCGGGTCGTCCTCATCGAGCCGCCTTCGCCGGCCCGCTATTGTCGCCTACCCCTCCCCTCCGAGCAGTGCACAGCGCGCGGCACCCGAGACCACTGCAGCTGGGAGAAGAGGTCGTTCAACCCGCTGGCTTGTTTCGTAGTTGATTCGCTGCTGCTGTTTTGCGCCATTCAGGCGCCTCCATGATCAAAAGGAACGAACTTTTAGGAAAGAGGAATTAGCATTCCCTTTTGATCAGACAGAGAAACTAAGATTCTCGGCCGTGCTTGGCCGTCAAGAGAGAATCGGCGTAAATTTATGTTAAATTTTGTTTCAGGGTTATTTTTCTTTGTGTGAGTAATTTTGGAATTGGGGAGAAGGCGAGCATGCTCGCCGATTTTAGTGGTATTACCATGACCTCATTACTGAATAAATGCCACTTACTTTGTTAACCTGATTACAAGACTTTCATTTTCACCGAACAACGACTTCCACCATCATTAAAATTTCTGCACACCTTTCTGCCTGCTGAGCTAACCGGCAGCTAAGTCGTCTGGCGTCCCAGCATAACGACCCTGCTGTCGCAATACGTGCGTATAGCATAGAGAAAGTTATGTAATGCTGCGCGCAAAAACGGCAGATTTTCGGCGCAAAAACTCTTACAGAGCCATGGTGACGAAAAGTGGGATAAATCCAGTTGCTAAATTAAGAAAAGATCTCCTTATACAGGGTGCTCCCAGAATCCCTGTTTTGTGGGTCCTTGATACCGAAAAAACGAATTGAAAGCAAAACGTTTGTCCATCTGTCTGTGAACAACGCTAGCGACTAAATCGCTCAGCCGATTTTCTCCAAAGTTCATACTCCACGATTGATCTGGCTGATCTCGTGGCCTCTTGAATTTGAAACCGATATTTTATTTTTAGAGGGTACTTTACATGAAGCCACCGGACATTTTCAAAATTTTCTCAACGGCTCCAATTTTTTTCTTTAAATTTCTTGTACGAATAGGGTAAAATACACTTATTAAGACGGCATAGCTCAGATTTCACGGATATCTTTCAATTTTCGAAAATTGCAAAAGTTTGAATTTTATTCGGCGTCTTCCTCCAACTACAAACTTGCAGATAGAGATTTTTCCCTCAAATAAAATTTGTTCTTCATAGCAAGTTCTTTCTTTAAGGTCATGTATAATTTTTTGAAAATTTTAGTAGTTTTCGTGCAATATTGTGGGCAATATGTGCAATTTTTAAAAATCACAAAAACAAGATTTTCTCAAAACGGCTCCAATTTTTTTCTTTAAACGTTTGGTAGAGATAGTGATAAATGTACTCTATGAGATGACATAAACGCCATATTGCTCTCTTATTTAGTTTTTTTCAAAAACTACAAAAATGAAAATTTTTTGACTTGCCTCTCACGTCGTTAATATTGAATAAGCGGCGATTTGTTGACATTATTATATTAATGAATACATGTGCTTTAAATAATGTCAAGTAAAGTTTCTCGAGAACTCAACAGTTTTATGTGAAAACTAGCTCAAAATTCCGCATTTTCATAAACGCTCAAACGCAATTTTCTCAAAAATGGCTCCATTTTTTTAACTTTTTGAACGGATAGTGCTATTTGCATTCTTTAATATGACGTAAAGTTCAATTTGTTTTGTTTTTTGTTTTTTCAAAAATTACACCAATGTATTTTTAAGGTTTCTCAAATCTTTATTATGCTTATTACCAGCAATTTGTAAACATTATATTTGTGAATGTAAGTGCATCAAAAGACTTCACATGAAGTTTTTTGAAAACTCAAAAATTTTCTGTGGGTCATGCTTAAGGTCATGCTTAATTTTACGAAAATACGAGTAGTTTTTTCTATAATTTCGTGACAAACATAATTACGCGCTGCAAATTTAATGTGCTTCAGACAACCGGATGCGTCGTACATTGGAATTTGCAATTTTGTGTATTATTTCTTGTTCGTTTCTTGCAGTTGACCTTTGTTATACATTTACAGATTAATCTTTTAGAAATGATTTATTTTGAAATATTTGAAATAAAAATTGCTAGCTCTTTAAGAGAGTATCGACAATGCAGAGAATGTAACAATGGAAATACGTTTCGTAATCGCGAATTTCAGTGAATTACATGTAAGTGTCATTGTTTTGGCTTGATATAGCTGTAGGGTAACAGGCTTCTTTTTCCAATACACGTTTACAAAACTTTTGTATTTTATTTTTATGTAGTTGTTATAGTTTTATGTTTTAGTAGTTTTGACAACACTGCGATGGAAACAGTGAGTTGTTCGCTTCATGGTTGAATTGGACGGTTTCAAATAATAGCTAAGATGTTAGTAGCGTAGAAAGTGCTGTTTTAATCCTACTTAGCTGTTTCCAATAACACGGAAACGTACGTGCTGCTGTAGCACCACTAGTTTAATATGAATCGGGCATCTAGGTTTTAATGCTCGTTCCATGAGCGCTTATGTGGCATAGTGGTTTGAATGCCGGCAAGTTAACTCTGAGTATCTGAGATCGCGTCTCGGAGCGGGAAGAAAGTATTTCACTCGAAAACACTTTTGCTGTTTATGTAGTAGTATAAAATTGCGAAGTATTTAGAAACCATGCAAGAAAGTATGTGCTTTATAGCAGCACTAGTTTATAAATGCTAAAAATTTCGCAGTGGCTTCATGAAAAGTACCCCCAAAATTAAAATATCGGTTTCAAATTTAAGGGGCCCCGACATCAGCCAGATGGATTGGGGAATATCTATACTGGAGAAGATCTGCTGAACGGTTTAAACGCTAGTGTTGTTCACAGGCGGACGGACGGGCAGGCGGACGGACGGGCGGGCGGACGGGCGGACGGGCAGACGGGCAGCGTGCGGACAGACGGACAGACGGACGGACGGACGGACGGACGGACGGACGGACGGACGGACGGGCGGGCGGACAGACGTTTTGCTGTCATTCGATATTTCGGTATAAAGGACCCACAAAATATGGATTCTAGTTACACCACGTTTTAGAGGATTCCTTTTTCTAAATTTAGCCACTATATTATCCACTTTTTCGTTACCAATGCACTGTAATAAGAGTTTTTCTGCTGAAAATTTCTCCGTTTTGTCGCGTAGCATTACATAACTTACTCCCTACTCCGTCGGAAGAACATAAAAATAGGTCATCGTCTTCCAAATGATATATAGTGTTCTTTAAAGTCTAATAATTTGCAAACCCGTTTCATGTGTCCAAAAATGTGTTCACTGCAGCATAACTGTGACTAAAGAAATCAGACAGGAGTGCAGCTCGTTAACAGTGATGGTGTGCGACGCAATTGTAGCCATTTGCTGTGAAATACTGAAATTGTTCAAAGCAAAGTTCTTAAAGTAGAGATTTCACACTAAATCGAAAGTATTTTGGATGAAAATTTACGGAATTATAGCCATTTATAAAGTATGTATTTTGTATGGTTTTAACGTAAAATTGGCTATATTCGCATTAATGGGGCACATTGAGTCAAGTAAGTAATGTTTGATTATCATAAAATTGTTGCGGGACACCGTGGGCAGCACCTTAGCCAACAATCCTACATTAAAAATACCGTTATGAAATATTTATTATTATTTTCTAAAAAGTACCAAAAAAGGCCGAACATTGAGTGTTTGTGTGGTTTGTGGTATTTCGAACCCCCATTTTAAAAAAAACCTTTATTGGTGCCGATATTTTTCTTATATCGCAAACAAACTTTTCTCCCTCAGCCAATATTTTTTTTCGATATAGTCTAATATACTTCAATTTAAACATTCATTAAAGTACGTTGTTACGATGTTAACGGTACCATTGAATAGTACTTCTATCTAAACATACATTCTAATGCGTTGTTATGGTGTAATAAAATTCCTGTTATAAATATGTATTTATTCGTACCATCTACGCATCTTATCATGTATACACCCTATCTATAGAAACATTCTAATGCATTGTTATGGTGTCACATTCTAATGCGCTGTTATAAATATCATTTCTACCCCTACATAAATACATTATAATTTGTCGTTATGGTGTCATGTGCTTCACATTATAAATATCATATGTACCTCGAATGCGTTGTTATGGTGTCATCCAGTTGCTAAGGTGTAGGTTTACGTCTTTAAGGTAAATTCTCTTAGCAATAAATGTCAGCAATTACATAATTGCGGTGTATGTTTTGATTTATAAGGGTGTCGAATATACGAAAGCGAATCGTACGTTCCGAACCCCAATTAAAAAATTATTCTTAAACTTACAGAGGAAACAATTTACAATACACCAAACAAATATAATTCCCCAGTAAAGGATTCCTTATTATTACAACATTGATATAATTCAAAGAAACGACATTTTGAAGGCCGAATCTATAATAACATTATTTGCAAAGTAGCATTACATAAATAATTATAGTATAGTCTAATATACCTCAATCTAAACATTCATTAAAGTAAGTTGTTTACGAAAAATATTTTAATATTGAAAATTTTTAATGGGATGGTGACATCTATCTTCACGATTTTTCGGATAATTCTAAGTAAGCCTCCAAGTTGACATTACTTAGGTCTTTATGGTGTATTTGGAGTCATTTTACATTAATTTTTACTTTCCCCTATACGTACGTATACACGGAGTGTTATACGTAGTATAGGGAAAGTTATGTAATGCTGCGCGAAAAAATGGCCAATTTTCGGCGGAAAAAAATTAATTGCCGGGCCGTGAAAACGAATAAGTGGATAAAACCAGTTGCTAAATTAAGAAAAAAAATCCCCTAACACGTGGTGTAGCCAGAAACCCTGTTTTCTAGGTCCTTGATACCGAAAACCCAATTGAAAGGAAAACGTCCGTCCGTCCGTCCGTCCGTCCGTCCGTCCGTCCGTCCGTCCGTCCGTCCGTCCGTCCGTCCGTCCGTCCGTCCGTCCGTCCGTCCGTCCGTCCGTCCGTCTGTCCGTCTGTCCGTCTGTCCGTCTGTCCGTCTGTCCGTCTGTCCGTCTGTAAGTCTGTCAGTCTGTACGTCTGTCCGCCTGTCCGCCTGTCCGTCTGTCCGTCTGTGAACACTGCTAGTGCCTAAACCATACGTACGATTTCTTCCAAAATGGATATTCCCCGGTCGATCTGCTTCTACTCAAAGCTTTGAGATTTTGAAAAAGATTCTTCAAAATTTGGGAGTACTTTATATGAAGCCCCCGGGGATTTTCAAACTTTTCTCGAAAACGGCTCCGAATGTTTTCTTTAAATTTCTTGTATGAGTAGAGTAAAATACACTTATTAACATGGCATAAGTCCGATTTTCACGGACAACTCTGAATTTCCGAAAATTGTGAAAGTTTGAATTTTTTCGGAGTCTTTCTCCAACTACAAAATTGAAGATAGAGATTTTTTCTTCATATAAAATTTGTTCTACATATTGAGTTCTTTCATAAAGTTCATGTAAATGATTTTCAAAATTTTAGTAGTTTTCGTGCAATATGTGCAATTTTAAAAAATTAGAAACCAAGATTTTCTCAAAAATGGCCCCAAATTTTTTCTTTAAACTTTTGATAGGGATAGTGGTAAATGTACTCTATTAGATGACATAAAAGTCATATTGCTCTATAGGTTGTTCTTTTTTTCAAAATTACAAAAATATAAATTTTTTCACATGTTTCTCACGTCGATAATATTTACATTAGCGGCAATTGTTTCACATTATTATATTTAGGAGTACATATGCTTCAAATAATGTCAAGTAAAGTTTCTCGGAAACACAACCATTTTCTGTGAAAAGTAGCTCAAAATTTCGCATTTTCAGAAAAGCTTAAACGCCATTTTCTCATATATGGCTGCAAATTTTTTCTTTAAACTTTTGTAACGGAAAGTGCTAATTACTCTCTTTAGTATAGCGTAAAGTTTATTTGGAGTGCTTTTTTTTTGTTTTTTCAAAAATTACGTAATTGTAATTTTTTTGAAACCTGTCTCACATCTTTCATATGCACATTACCAGCAATTGGTAAACATTATTATATTTGTGAGTGTAAGTGCTTCAAATAACTTCAAATAAAGTATTTTGAAAACTCAAAACTTTTCTGTGAAAATGAGCTTCAAATTTCGCATTTTAGTAGTTCTAAAACGCCATTTTCTCTTAAACGGCATTAAGAAAATGACAAAAAAATGTACTTTTGGTGGTGATAGATAGCTGGCAAGAAAGAGTTTGTGGCAACCCAAGGAAATAGAAAACTAGTACAGGAAAGTCTGTGCCATTCTGTAGCACCACTAGTTCATGTTCTCTACTTGGGGGCAGAAGAGTACACATACTAATGACTCAAATGCATTTCTATGGTGTGTTGTTGATGTTTCTACGGTGTGCACTAGAAGAACTATGATGCTAATGTAGATATGCGGTACAGAGTTGTAAGGGCGCTTTTGTGCGTATCTTGTACATTTGTAAACAACTTTCATCACCATTAACTGCAAAAAGTGAATATATCTGAATTTTATGCAGTTATGTGCTTCAAATTGAATGAATGAATGAATATTTATTTTATTGGTTTTAACTTTAATTATACGCCATTATACAATTATGTGCTTCAAATTAACTCTCTGTTGATCAATTACGGCAGATAACTTACTCAGATACCCACCCAGTGTGGCGCTATAATGCCATTGATAATATTATACATGCTTTCTGAATTGGACGTCATGTTTATAGCCTTACAAATAAACATGTTTTGAAATTTTGCAACAATATTTTTATATATAGTCAATACATTCGTCTACAACATTCAAACAGCAAATATTTAAGACATTAAACAAATCCAGGAAATATCGATTAACATTATTTTTCGCTCTTCCTCGACGAGGCCCCAGAGGAGTGGCAGAGGATTCCAGTTGTTCGTTACGGAAATGGAGAGTCACTGCCTCATTTACTAAACTCCATTTTTTGGGCGAGCATTTGGAGAGTTGGTCACGTTGGTCCCATTCATGATATTCTCTATTGCACTATTGATCCTGTACAGTATCGGAAAACATTTTCAAAGTAGCGGAGAAGTAACGGAGTTTTACTCCAATTGTAGATTCACACAAATCGTCAAAAAAAGAAGCCAGAAATGAAAATATTGTTAATCCTAGAACACATTTTAAAGAATCATGAAGGTCTCCATTAACAAATCTGGGCATCTTTCCTTTTAATTACTTTGTAGTTTTGTAAATAAAGTAATATTTTGACTACGCACGATTAGAGCAACAAAAATTCACCTTGACGTCCCTAGCGTTTGCAAGCGTAATGTTATTTCTCTATCACCCGATAGTAACTTTTAATCATTGTTATGGTGTCATATGGTTCCTGTTATAAATATATAAACCCCCATCTAAACATACATTCCAATGCGTAGTTATGGTGTCATTAAATGTTTCTATGGTGCACAGTGCGAGTCAATATCGTAGTAAGAAAAAAGTATACGTGTTGCTACAGTGCCTCTACTGTTTACTCCTTTGTCTAGTGAAAATATTGCTATGGTGCGCAGTGCGAGTCAATATCGAGGTAAGAAAAATTGTGTTATTGTTCTACGGTGCCTCTACTGATTCACTGGTTTGTCTAGTAGAATACACGCAAGCGTGTGTGACATTGAATTCTATGGAATACAACGTGTAATTCATTCATATACAGAGGAAAATATTTTCAATAATCTATGCAATTTTAATGCCCAACTAATAAATCTAAAGAATCTAATAAATGTAGCCAGTAATTACAAAATATTTTGGGATGATTTTCATGCACAAAGTTACTCAGGAGTACGATGACAACTTCGTACTAGAAGACAGCTTATATCTCGTGAAAAAAATTATTATGGAGTGATTTCCACCATTAATTTGTAAAAATAATTATAATTCTACAAAATCATCATTTATGTGCTCTGAAAATCCATAATACGATGTGCCACTCAAAATATCCGAGAATTTCATTGTACTGATCAAACCAGTAGCAGTACGAACAATACGACGCTAGATATATCTATGTACATATCTTAGCTTCTGCGATGCAAAGATGCGTCATGTTTGGCGCATCCAGTTGTGAATTACAGTGGTGCTTGTCAGGAAGTGTTTCAGTGCTTCTGCGAATTGCCAAAAGGATAACATGTAGGAACAACGAATTTGCATTAAATTCTGTTTTAAGTTGAAGAAAACTGTAGCTGAAACCCACCGTATGCTGACAGAGGCATTTGGTGAGACTACACTGAGTCAAGCAAGAAAACTTGAGTGGTTCAGACGCTTCAAGGAAGCGTCTGAAGCGTGGAAGTTGACAAACATTCTGATCGACCGTTATCATGCACAACACCGGAAATGATCCTGAAAGTACATGAATTGTGAATAAGGAGTTTGTTCCACCTGGCCAGACTATCAACAGGCAGTTTTACTGTGAGGTTTTGAGTCGACTAAGGGAAAATGTTCGGCGCAAATGACCAGAGTTTTGGAAAAGAAAGACTGGTTGGTGCACCATGACAACGCATCCGCGCACACATACATCGTTGGGAAAGAATTTCTGGCCCAGGTCATGGAAACGGTCCCCCAACCTCCCTACTCACCTGACCTAGCGCCGCGCAACTTTTACCTGTTTTTGAAGATGAAAATCGCTTTGAAAGTCCTACATCTTCATTCCATAGAAGATATCGAAGAAAAATCGCAACGGGTCTTGAACCCCCTCCAACTTGGCGGATTTCTAGGAATGTTTCCAAAACTGGGAACAACGATGGGATCGTTGCATGCATGCCCTAGATGACTACCTTGACGGTGAAGGAGAGCATTAGTACGTAAGTACAGTTTTCTGATTTTTGCAATGCAATTCTCGGATATTTTGGGTAGCATCTCGTATTATACTATACTACATAAACCAGCAAAAGTGTTTTCATTTGGAAAATTTTCTTTCCGCCCCGAGACGCGATCTCAAATCTTCAGTGTTAACTTGCCGACAATCCTACCACTACGACACATAAGCGCGCATGCATCGAACTCGGACCGAGGCATAAAAAACTAAATGCCCCATGCATGTAAAAAAGACAAATAATTCAGGACAAGACCTAAAAAATTTTAACGTAGACATTTTTCCATTCCCGTATACGTGCGTGTATATACGGAGTAATATACGTAGTACACGGAAAATTATGTAAAGCTGCGCGAAAAAATTTCGACACAAAAATTCATTGCCGGGCCCTGATAACGAAAAAGTGGATAAAACCAGTCGCAAAATTAAGAAAAAAAAACCCCTACAAGGCGGTGTCGCCAAAATTCCCGTTTTATGGATCCTTGATACCGAAAAACCAATTGAATGCAAAACGTCCGTCCGTCCAGCAGTATGTCTGTCTGTCAGTCTGTGCGTCCGTCCGATGTATGTGAACAACATTAGCGCCTAAACCATGCGTACGACTGTTTTCAAATTGAAGAAACCCCTGTTCATCTGGCCCGAGTCAAAGCTCTGCGATTTTGAAAAGCGTTAATTAATTTTTGGGGGTTACTTTACATGAAACCCCCCGGACATTTTCTAAGTTTTCTCAAAACCGGCTCCAATTTTTTTCTTTAAATATCTTGTAAGAATATAGTAAAACACACTTATCAAAGCGGCATAGATCCTATTGTCACGGTTAACTCTAAATTTTCGAAAATTGGGATAGTTTGAATTTTATTCGGCGTCTTCCTCCAACTACAAAATTGCAGATAGAGATTTTTCCTTCAAATAAAATTTGTTCTTTAGAATGGCTTCTTTCTTGAAGATCGTGTACATTTTATTGAAAATTTTAATATTTTCCCGCAATATTGCGTGCAATATGTGCAATTTCAAAAAATTACAAGAACAATATTTTCTCAAAAACGGCTCCAAATTTTTTTCTTTAAACTTTTGGTATGGATAGTGCCTAATGTACGCTATGAGATGATATAAACGCCATATTGCTCTATCCTTTGTTTTTTCAAAAATTACAAAAATGTAATTTTTCCACTTGTCTCTCACATCTTTAATATTTACACTAATGCCGATTTGTTTACATTAATGTATTAATAAGTACATGTGCTTCAAATAATATCCTACAACGTTTCTCGACAACTCAACCGTTTTCTGTGAAATTAGCTCAAAATTCCGCATTTTCAGAAAAGCCATTTTCCAATGTATTTTCGACGGCGATACAAGCTAGCAACAGTATGTGCCAAGGCCAAAGAGCAATCCGAGACCAAAGGAAATACAAAACTAATACGAGAAAGTCTGTGCCATTTTGTAGCACCACTAGTTACTTTCTCGTATACGTACGTATATACGTAGTATAGGGAAAGTTATGTAATGCTGCGGAAAATCAATTTCGAGATTTCAATGGAAATACACGTTTTGGAGTCCCTTGATACCAAAAAACTGGTTCTTTTCAAAACGTCCATCCGTCCGTTCCACCTGTCTGTCTTTTGTGTAGAAAAGCTTGGAATTTTTCTACAAACTTAGAGGCACAAGTCGACCGGTATTAAAATTAAAGGGATCAATGCTTAAAATACTTTATACGGGCGCGTTTCTGCCATTGATAGGACATGGGGCAGCAGTGTGGTCACAGAGTAGGACTTACAAGAATAAGTACTATGCTCACACTTTTTCTTGATCCTCCAGCTCCCTAGTTCTCGCTCAGCCTGGCACAGCACGGCTCGGCAGAAAATATGAGCCCCACTCGGAACGTCATGGCTCAGTTTGCAGTGCTGCTCACCTTCTTCCTTTACAATTCGGACTTCTCGGTTTTCGCTCTCTCTTTCTAACGACCTCTGCGTACCGTGCACCTTCTCGTTACTCAATAATTTCTATAATTATTAATTATTTCTTCAGAATTTTAAAAAAACGTTGAGTTGTTTCTCATTGCTATCTAGTCCAAGACGCACTTTTACGCTGAGTTTTCGGTGGATGTTGACAGCACTGCACTGCCGTGACGTAAACAGAACCTGCCTCCCCTCGCACCCCCCGCTGTGGAGTATCAAGAAAAAGTGCGCGTACAGTAGTGTACTCAATAGTGCACAGCGCGTCGCGCTACTTGCTGTCACAGGCGCCTACAGGACAAGCTCAACCATGAGCCTTCAAATCTTAGCAGGAGTTCAAATAAAGTTTTCGAAAACCTAAAAGATTCCGGAAAAAGTTCTTCATGCTTCAGATTTCATAAGCTTCAAATTTCGCTTTACAGTAGCGCTATACGCCATTTTTTCAAAAACGGCTCCAAATTTTCAAAGGAAATTGCCATTTAGGAGAAGCATTTACTGTTCTTTAATATTCGTAAAATAATATTTTCTTTCTACTATTCGAAAACCGAAAAATTAAGAAAATGTCAAAAAAATGTGGTGTGGGCGGCGATATATATCAGCTCGCAAGAATATGTGGCAAGACCGAATAGTTATCCAAGACCAAAAGAAATAGAAAACTAATACGGGAAAGTCTGTACCACTCTGTAGCAATACTAGTTACTTTCCCGTATACGTACGTATATACGGAGTAATATACGTAGTGTAGGGAAAGTTATGTAATGCTGCGGAAAAATGTATTTCGAGATTTTAACGGAAATACAGGTTTCGGGGTCCCCTGATACCGAAAAAGTGTTTCTTTTCGAAACGTCCGTCTGTCAGTCTGTGAACAATACTAGCGCCCTAATCATACGAGCGATTTCTTCCAAAATGGATATTCCCCGGTTAATCTGCATCCACTCAAGGCGCTGCGATTTTGAAAAACTTTCTTCAAAATTTGGGGGTACTTTCCATGAAGCCTCCGGAACATTTTCAAAATTTTCTCAAAAACTGCTCCAAATTTTTCATTGAATTTCTTGTAAGCAAAGAATAAAAATAGTAAAATACGGTTTTGGCGCTACGGTTGTTTACAGACTGACAGACAGACAAACATGTGTAGATGTCATGTGTAGATATGCGTTTAGGCCCCGTTCCTGAGCTTTCGCTCTTATCGGGGCATTGTTCCGCGTTCTGGATGCGCACAATAATTACTTTATCTGTTCTCTATGAATATGTAGACCGTGTATTATGCTTGTCCTATGTCTTATGTCTGTGTTGCAGTTTTTATGTTGTAAGTGCATCCACCTGTTGGTCACCTACCCCGATGACGACAGTAGAGAACGTCATATGAATCCTTTAGCTTTCGTCACCGAATGCAGGTTAACATCCGTCGCCACGCGAAGGCCGGTGGTTCGTCTCGTGTCCACTTGCTCTTATTGCCGCAATTCTCCTTGGTTCTGATGCCGACAGCCAAACCAGGCGGCTTCGAAGTTGTGTAGATATGTGAATATTGATATATTCATTTGAAAACATGTATACAAGTTAATCAAGTAATATTATAAATGAGTACTTTCGAGGTTCCTATATAAGTTTTATTGTTTATCTCGAATGTCTAAAATAGTTTCTCGATTTTTGTAATTTCCAAACAAAGTGTTTCAAAATGTTCAAAAACGTTTTTTCTTTTATTAGCTGGTCATAGCTGTATCAGGTATAATTCCTCAACTACGCCAGAACGACAGGCGATGCACTGCATGTAGCTTACATTCAATTAACACATGTTCAACAGTTTCGCCTGGCATTCAACACGGGCACGTGGGGATGTCTGTTAGTCCTCTTGTACGCAGATACTCGGAAAAGAATCCGTGGCCCATTAGAAACTGTACTGTTTCTCTTGATTGTTTAGCCTGTACAGGGAATGAAACATCTGGCATAATTTTTTTTGGCGTCCTTCCTTTGTCATGCGTGTCCCACCACCGTTGCCACTCCTTCTTCTGCAAACGCATCAGCTTCTTATCCCTCATATCTTCAGCTGCGACTAAAGCAGTATTGAATATTTCCACAGTCTTGTGGTTTCGTAGAGCACGTCTTGCTGCTAGTTTTCTCACTTCCAGTTCTAATGGAAACAGACCTGCTAAGATTTGAAGGCTCATGGTTGAGCTTGTCCTGTAGGCGCCTGTGAAAGCAAGTAGCACGACGCGCTCTGCACTATTGAGTACACTACTTATTCTTGTAAGTCCTGCTCTGTGTGACCACACTGCTACTCCATATCCTATCATTGGCAGAAACGCGCTCTTATAAATTATTTTAAGCATTGGTCTCTTTAATTTTATTACCTGTTGACTTGTGCCTCTATGTTTGTAGAACAAATTTCAAACTTTTCTACACATAAGACAGACGGACGGACAGGCGGACGGACGGACGGACGGACGGACGTTTTGAAAAGAACCTGTTTTTCGGTATCAGGGGGCTCCAAAACGTGTATTTCCGTTCAAATCTCGAAATCGTTTTTCTGCAGCATTACATAACTTTCCCTATACTCCGTATATACGTACGTATACGGGAAAGTAACTAGTGGAGCTACAGAATGGCACAGACTTTCTCGTATTTGTTTTCTATTTCCTTTGGTCCCGGCTAGTTATTCAAACTTGCCACATACTCTTGACAGCTGTCATCTATCGCCGCCCAAATTAATTTTTTCATTTTCTTTCTTGGCTTCCTAATGGTAGAACTGAAATGTTAATTTTATAATATTAAGAACAGTAAAACTATGTCCTAATTGGCAATTTTCTTTGAATGATTTGAAGACGTTTTTAAGAAAATGGCGTTGAAGCACTACTAAAAATGCAAAATTTAAAGCTCTTTCACAGAAAATGTTTGAGTTTTTGAAAAACTTCATTTGGAGTCATTTCAAGCACTGTAACTTACAAATACAATAGTATATAAAAATTGCTGTTAACCCATTAAGGCTCAGAACATTTTTTGTCATGAAAAGTTTAGATATTGGGAAAACGTGTTTAAATAAGTCTACTGTGAATGTTTATATCAATATTTTTGGTTTATTTTGTTTAGTTTACAAAAAAATGCCTGGTGCAGAAACGCACCACTGAGTACATGGGATATCATCTTATGTATGTTTTTAATGAAAGATATAAAAGCATTTCTCAGCACAGCAACTTGGTACACTTACTCATGGCATGTTACTTGCAGAGAGAACACTTTGTTCTTTTTGTAAACAAAATTACTTTTTTGGTGAAATCGAATTTGCGAGGTAACGCGATTGGCGACTGGAGTGACATTTGGATTAACTTTCCATACTATTCATAGGTATATATATATACACATACATATATATATACATATACATATATATACATACATATACATATATATTGTGACGGTACTTCACCAACATAATCCTTATTATTTTGATGGGACCTGTAAAGGCGCAGGGGTCTTGGCAGGGAGGAGCCGTGATTCGGGATCACATGTGATATGAATTTCAGCGACACCTTTCTGATAACAAATTTGGATTTATTCCAATCAACAAAATTCCCAAATCCAGCAAACACAAATGCACAAGAAATCAAACATTTATCGTCTCAGGTATCATTAATAAATTACTCAACTGAAATTTATTAGGCCTTTGCGAATGGGATCCCTCGCTTACTAAATGCAAAACCATTTACTGCTCAATGAACAAACACAACTTTACGATTTTCCCCATCCAAAATGCTTAAATTTATTTTACAAAATCAGTTTTTCCTTTTTTTCTTGACTGAAAAATATTACGTGAGATCACAATTTTGATTTAAATTTGAATTCCTTTCTTTAGTCCTCGACTTGGAACATGGAAAATATTACTGGTCGTTTCCCTCCCCGGTTCAAGTAATTAGTTCTCATTAACTAACATGTCCTCTCGTATTTCCACTTTTCACTTTGCCCAGAATGAAGCCTTTGATACTTAACGTGCGTCGTCTCCTCGCGCCATCCGACGGGGTCTGCTGCGAAGGTCGCGCACACTCGCGCTGCCGCCACCTCGAAAGCCCAGCCGCTATGCGCCGCCAAGGGCGAATTCCAGCCGGCCACGAGCCCTGTCGCGTCGCCTCCACAGCACGTTCTACCATGTTCCTCCAACTTCGTTGCTTCTTGTCCGGTCCTCGAGTTTCAATACTGTCCGTGCGTTCGTGTACTCGAGCGCGGCCGTCGACACTAGTCAGTTGCTTCACTACAGTTCTGTGTTCGCACTATCTGCCGGGTAAATAATTACTTGATTCACTTTTCCAACTCACTTTTCAAAAACTCGACTTTGTTCAACCTAGCCATTCAATCACAGTACATCTATTACTGCGTCACGAAATATCGCCTTAGTAGCTAGCAAAATTACTGCCGCTATTACGAACACCTTCACTTTCTACAATTCAATAGTCTTTCCACGAATCTAGTATGTGTCCGTTTTTGATACCGCCGCTCAGACACCGAGTAGGCACGACCGTCCGGTATCGCTGCTCAGACCAGAAGAGTGAAATTGCTTCTCGGTTAGCCGCACTTTCCCTCTTTTCCCCTCACTATGTGGTGACGTGAGTGGGGGGGGGTTCTCTCTTATCAGCTTGGCCGGTACCTCTTCTGGTCCGTAAGCACTTCTCCGAACGCGCCCAGCTTTGCGCGGTCATTTAAATCATATTTCTTCCCTTTCGTTTCTTCCTTGGCTCCTTCCCTCACCATCATCCACTTATCACAATATATATATATATATATATATATAAAGACAGAACTGCACGGACTTACAGCGCGATAATCTCTGAATCTACTGAACCAATACTGATGAAACTTTTGTAGTAGCTTCCTTTAAAGGTCTGGAGTAACATAGGCTATGATTTACAATCGCAAACCTTACTATATTCACAAAATAATTACTTTTCCAGACATTTTCCGCCTCGCTTTACATCACAGATTCAATAGTGGATCAATGTCAATAGTTTAGATGCGCGCCACCAGAGAATGAGGTCTGAGATCTTCTACTGTTTTCATCAATGTCCAGAATCAAGGCCGTCTAGAAGAGTATATTATATATTCTAGACGGTCTTGCCAGAATTATTACGAAATTCATTGGGGTTTGAACATGTGCTATGTAAAGTGCGTGAGTGTTCGTTGGTAATTTGTTTGTTTTCAACGTTGGTGGAACATTTGAACGAAATCCTTTAATGTAGTAAAGAACGTCAATGTACACTGTCCTTAGTCCGTTTGGTACAAAAATTGTGGCAAGAAAACATGTGAGTTTTAAAGTATTTAGAGAGTTAAAAGTACAAAAATATACAGTACAAAATATACAGTAATGTACAATGTATAACATGTAGATATCGTACACAGGTATCGTATATTTTCTAAACAACCTCTTCTTTTACAGAATTTGTGAAAATTGAATTGTTTGGAACAATGCCGAAACGGAAGTTATAGTTGTCAAAACAGAATACAAGTGCTAAGAGATGGGCAGCCTATTAAAATTCGGAATGGACTACTCATAGACAAGAGCGACTTGCAAAAGAACACGCGCCATTGAAAACTATACAGAAAAGAAGAAAGCAAATGTGAATAATTCTCAAGGAAGCAGGGCAGCTTTTCGTTATGACTCTCGATTTGACTATTTACACATATCTCATGTTCAAATTGGTAAAACGGAAAATATTTGTATGTTTTGGTCAACTCTGTTGAACATTTTTTCTTCAATATGGGCAGTGGTATGTAATTATGTAACCGCTAAAGCCGTTTACAGCAAGAAAATATCAGTTTTTTTTGTAAACGCGTCCTGTTATTTTAAGATCTAGTAGTTACAACACTAACCGAGAGAGAACGCCAGGCGACGTACATAGTTTTAAAATAAGCTAACAGGAGCGCTTATCACTAGTACTAGAAGCGTGATAACGAAATCGGCTAGCGGAACGACGCCATCGACCAATGGGAATAAAGCAAACGAATATTGGAGAATTTAGAACAAGAAGAGACCAACTCGGCCATTTTACCGAAAGTCAGCGGAACGAGAAGGTACTCTGAACTACTCTGGACAAACTTTTGGATCGACGGATCACGCCAGTTCAAGATTTCGACAGTACACAAGCTTTTAGAAAAGGTAACTCATCTTATTATTATGATAATTTATTCATGAGAGGGAATAAATAAAATACATGAAACGTGGATAATTTTTTAAAAAAGAAGAATACTTAACAAGAGTGATGCTATGAATTGGAACGAAAAGAAATGTAACGAGTAGCTAATTGAAATAGAAATGTTACAAGCAATGTGTGATTTATTGCAGCTTTTTTGTATAAGAATACTTGAACCAGCTCGAATGAAATTCGATCATTGGACGTTACTGCAACGTCGACGCCAACGACGCGAGTCCCGAGGAGAACGGTGCAGTCAACGGGATCTTCTCGTGTTCGAGTTCCTTTCCGGACGACCCTGAAAAACTTCAAGGCTTCGCACGTCGCGGGAGACATCGTGAGTTCGGCAAACCCTTTTCAAGTTAACGGCAGAAACGTGGGCCAGATGTAGAACGATTTTAGTATCATATTTCACTAGATGGTTAACTGTAATATTGGTTGACTTTATTCATGAGTTTTTGAATACATATCCGTGTGCCAAATCGAATTACAGTTTCGTTACTGGACGCAGATATTTAAAAAGTGTTACTGAAAAATAAATTCAGAAGTAAAGATAGACAATTATTCAATTGATTGACATATTGTGTCGGATGCAAAGTTCAACTGTGTAGCATTTAACTTACCATTTTGTTGTTTTTTTTAGTCTGAGATCTCATAAAAGTAAATTAATTTAAATTTGCTTAGTGTTGGTAAGATTAGACATTGTAATAACGATAACAGTTATGCATTCTAATTGAATCAAGTGAATTTGTTAGAACAAGTAGAAGATTGATATATTTTTTTAATAGAACATGGTATTGATATTATCGATTTATGTTATACACGAATGGTAATTTCAGGTACAACATTTTGAGTGTGTATTATTCTATGTGTATTTCAGGAAATGTGTGTAGAGATAATCGTGTATTAGTTATGTATTATTGGAATTCCGATTCTTGAATCCATTCTTTTGAATTTAATTGGAAGATTTCAAGGGTTTATTTGCAATTAGATTTTTCTTACATGTTGTAACAATTTTTGGTTTTTTTTTGCATATCAGATTCAAACAGGACATTAATAGTCAATTCATGTTATGTTGATGTACTAATTTTCAGTACAGAATATATTGTTTGTTGTTATTTTCGTAAAACATACGACAAAAGTGTTCTTAATCTATCCCAGTGTACTAAATCTTGAACCCTTTCCCTTGGAAAGAATGTCTGCTAGGACCTTCTTATATGAGTGCGTTGTGGCTTAACTTTATTAAAGCCACAACAACGAGTAACAAGGGAGAATTACTCGAGTCACCCGTCTCCTCCCATACGCGAGGTAATTTTACCCCAATTGTTGGACCAGGCGCTAGGTGGTTGGTTACTGCCTCACCCATCGTGCCATCGCCCGACATTGGGAGGGAGACAAAAGGAAAGGTGGTGACAATTAAGTAATGGTCCTTTACATATTAAGACTAATCTTGCTGTTGTTTCGCATGTCAGTTTCTCCCAGTGAATTAATTCATCTATATTTTCTAAAAATTGGCAAAAATTAATTTATCTAAAATATTTATGTCTAATCTAATAACAAAATTCTGACAATTCAAACAAAACTCCTTGGTTTCTATAATTCACATTTCAAAATCCATAGTATCTCGCACTTCAAATCAAATAACGAAGCTAATAGTGTTTTGTTAGGTGGTTCAGTACATTGTCAATTTATTATGTATATATAATGTACAGGTTCGTGGATCAGTATTGCTGTTATGTTGCGATGATATGATGAATTGATTTACCTAAACAAATAAGTTTTATACATGTTACTAGCACATAGATCATTAAACATACATATTTCTGTCATCTTCAAAATAATTATAAAAACCGGCAATTACCGTTCAGCATAGATATTTTCATTTACTTTTATTATTACGATTCATCAAATACGTTACGACATCTATATCTAAATGTCCGGATATGTCTACTAGCGTACCCATGCGAGAACTCTCGGATGTTTCGTATACTCTGCTTAAAACTGTAAGTCCCTTCAAGGTCACGACTTGGCAGCAGATAATTTTTTAATCTTTCTTTATAAATACTATAGAAGCAAAAAATATAAAAATAAGTTAATTTTACAATTTGGCAATTTATTGAAAGTGTTGGTATAATATATAAAACCCCCGTCCTTTGGCTCGACAGTCTGCTACGGGCCTTAGCTGACCGGCGGTGACACAGCCTCTTGGCCACTGGTGTTCGAGTGGTTAGCACGAGGAGATCCCTTTACCGTATACTCTCTTCTTAACCCTAGGATGGGCTTTCTCATCGTCACACAGCAATCGATACTGAGACATTTGTAAGGAAAGCGCACAGTTCTAATTTACCCGGCCGGGAATCGAACTCGGGGTTGTTTCATGGAAAGCAAGCACGCTAACCAATAAGCCGCCGAGGGCGGGATATAAAACTGTACAAAAAGAATACATGTGAGTCTACAATTTGTACAAGTATTTTACGAGCGTTTTGTATTAACAGTTTAGATTTGTTTATTGTTTTTATTTATAAAGTAAGGAATGTTTGGGAGCTGAAACTCCCAATTAGAAAAATGTAAACTTTCTTGGAAAGTGAACGAGGCACACCGGAAATTTCCAAAGAGGGGGAAAGACATGACAGGGCTAGCTTGGCGGGGCAAATATACAATGGGAGAGAAGTAGGCCCAACTACACGGCATGAATAAATGGAATACCCCTTCTTGGCTAAAAATTTACTGTAATAAATACCTGGGCAACGCCGGGTAGTTCAGCTAGTATATATATAAACACACACACACCTATTCCATACTTTTGTGTGGTCTCTCTTGCTACACATCTTCGAAAAGTGACACGATCCATGTCTCCATTCTGAGATTTCCTGTGAAGAAGTAAGATGTTTTCAATTGTAACATCGAGTCCCCACAAAAAAAATTGGCCACGCAATTTTTTATCTAATGCTTGTTCTGTAATAACAGGCAATCCAGTTAATCCTGCCTGTTCCTCGCATGTTCTAAGTGGAAGATCTTATTACCTGTAGTTCAGTTACATGTGTTTTCTTTTTCTGTAGTGGAGGAATATCGTTTAACGTCAGTAATGGAATGAACACAATTTGATACAATTGTCACTACAAATTATCATTCCAGCGACGCATTACTATAATTTAGATTTTTTAATTTCCCATAAAATAATTCTTTTGATTCTTGACTGTAATCAACGATTTTCGGAGAACAATTCTGTTCTATTGCTCCTCAGTGTTCCAGCAATATCAATACCAAGTTCAGAAAACTTGCTTTACAACTTTCAGACTAAAGAAATATTTATCGGCAAATAAATGATGGGGCAAATTCCTTCCACAGTCATCTTTAGGCAAGTTTTCACCGAATTTCAAAAGAATTTCTCCTCTCAAACTATATTCTTCTCTGTAGGAATTTTGGGATCCCTAACACACTTGATGTACCTCAAAGTCAGTGAGGCAGCTTTGTCAGAATTCGTAACATCGTACCCAAATCGTATTGGTTTCCAGAAATTGTTTTAGATCAGTGTGTGCCAAGTATGGTATCATTGCTTCATCAACACTGGGTTCATTCTCCTAAAAAGCGTATTCGAGAAATGTTTGTCTGAAAATATCTAAACAAGACCGAATTTTGAAAGTTTATCCGTTTAGTCTGTGAATGTAAATGCACATGTTGCATAATCTCCACAAATCGGTATCTTCGAATTGCATTTAAAATTGCAGAATTACCCGTATTGTCAAATTCTTCCAAAACATTCGTTTGCGAGAAAGCAGACTGTACCCACTAACGAAATATCATTTACGAAGAAGATAATGTTATCTTCGTCAGCGTTTTTACTTTCCCGTATACGTACGGGAAAGTAAAAACATTACAGTAAAACATTACAGTAATACATTCCAAACAGTCACTGAGCGGGATGAATTAACCACTACCGAGTTTACCCAAGAAGAAGTGGCTAAGAGACTTGCCCTCAGTGCCAATACCGCCCCAGGGGGGGACCTAATTTCCCACGGGCATCTCAAACAGATAGATCCAGATGCCAAGTTACTTACCCCACTGCTCAATGTAATTAGAAAGTCAGGCAAAGTACCCAGTGAATGGAAACAATCACGCACGATCCTAATCCACAAAGGTGGAAATGAAAACGATCCCTCTAACTGGCGCCCCATTGCTCTCACGGCAACGATCTACAAACTTTATACCGGATTATGGGCTGCCCGTCTCACGCGATGGATAGAGACAAACAATGCCCTTGCGAAACACAAAAAGGCTTCCGCCCCTTGATGGCGTGCTGGAGCAGAACTATATGCTCAGCAGGGAGCTCCTACGCGCCACAACTGGACGGACCAGCCTAAGCCTGGCACTCTTAGACATTGCAAACGCCTTCGGCTCTGTCCCGCATGCGGCAATTGGAGCCGCTCTGGAGGCAGTAGGGGTCGGTGGTGCCTTCACGGAAATAGTAACTGAACTATACGATGGCACCACCACCCGAATAATGACACCAGAGGGACTATCAGACCCTATAACGAATAGGTGCGGCATCAGACAGGGGTGCCCACTAAGTGGGCTTCTTTTTAACCTCGTTATAGATCCCGTACTACAAAAACTAGAAGAACAAGCAGTTGACACTGCACCCCCAGTTCTAGCTTATGCGGACGACCTGGCTGTCATGGCTAGATCCCCGGAGGATCTCCAAATGAGAATAGATCTCACTAACTACACACTTAAGACATTAGGACTGAGACTAAAGCCTCAAAAATGTCGCACACTATGCATAAAAAGGAGGCGTGAACTTGAAGCTACATTAAAACTTGAAGACAACCCCATACCCCGCATGACCGAGGGGGAAGCCGTTAAATACCTTGGAAAGCCAGTAGGATTCAATCTAGTAGAGTCCTGGGAGGGCTTGAACGAGCAGGTCCGATTATTAGATAATATAGCATCATCTCAGCTTCGGGACCATCAAAAAGTCGACGCGCTGGTACAATTTGTGCAGCCAGCCACCGTCTCTCCCCTCAGGCTAGGCCGCTATACAATTTCAATGCTCCGGCAATACGACAAGACTGTCCGGAGTAGGGCAAGGCAGTTCTTGTCTCTCAGCCATGGCTCCTCCACCACCTTCCTGTATGCCGGCAGGGAGGACGGTGGAATCGGATTATTAGAGGCGTCCACTGAAGCGGACGTGTGGTCAGTTGACAGCGCATTTAAGTTGCTAACCAGCCCCGACCCGATGGTACGAACGTCAGCGATGACAGACCTTCAGATGGAAGCCGCATACTGTCAGCATGTGGGTGCCGAAGACGCTGACATATATACGTACCTCTCGGGGGCTCCGAACGACCGTAGTGCGCCTGGTAGATCGACCTTCATCCGAGCCCGCCAAGCCTCGCGACGGCTTGGGCTATTATGGCGCCCACCCAGGACTGAGGAGGACGGAGGTCTCCCATACATCGAGCTGCCACGAGAATTCGCCATCCGCAAACCGTCGCGCCCGCGCCACTGTGGAGCGGCGCGGTGACGCGCTGAATGCGGGGGCGGATGAGGAGGAGGAGGACGACGACGGAGAGCTACAAATCGACGGCGCAGAACAAGAGGAATGGTTCGCCGACATCCGGATTCCGTGGGACTTCCTCACGGGCCCTTCCATTGACCCGCTTTCCCTGACGCCCTGGACCCTGCTATGAACGGGGAGCCTCCCATACTGCCTTTTGCAGCCGGCAGCACCGCCCCGGAGCAGACATGCGTCGGTGACCCTCCCGATGCTACCTGCGGCGACGCCCCGGAGAGAACGTGCACGGTGGACCTACCTGACGCAAACGGCTGCAGCGGCCCGAGCCGAGGCGTAGACGCCCCGGAGCAGGAGCGTCTGTCGCAAGCAGCCGATGGCACCGCCCCGGACCGGAGCGTGAACGCTGAGGTGGCCGTGCCCATCACAGCGGAGAACACTGACCCAACCGGCACGGTAGGCACCACGGCGCCGCCCGCTCATGACCCAATTCAGCCCGAGACGGATGAGGATGGAGTCATCCCCCTCCCCAACTTGACGGCAGCCCCAGCAGAAGTAATACGTGGTGGAAGTACAGAGGAGTTAGAACAATTTCTCGCAACAGTCACTGATACCAACGGTGAGGAAGAATAAGAAGACGCCCCCGCCCGGGTCAATCTAAAGTCGCGCCATCTATCAGTTAAAGTAATACGTTCGTTGATCCATAAAGCACATGCGAAAAGGTGGCGGGAGCAGGAGCTGCAGGGCATCTATGCCTCGGCAACCATGGGCGTAGGCCGTGAGTCCACGTATTACCTCCGCTCGGGCGAAAATATGAGGCCGCCCGTATACAAATTCATACACGCCACGCGCCTCAACAGCTCAAAGAAGTTAAATTTCCAACCTCAGAATGAGAAAGTAAACAGAATATGCCGTCGCGGCTGCAAGCAGAAAAAACAATCCAGAAATACCTGCTGCAGAGACGATCGGACATGTCATTTACGAATGCCTGACACACAGTGCCATCCTCCAGCTGCGGCACAACCGCGTGCTAATGCACCTTAAAAACGCGGCCGTAGCGAACGGATGGTCTGTGCTGTATGAAGACCAGGCTGTAGGAGGCCGGCGACGCCCAGACCTGATAATGGTGCGGGGCCATCAAGCTGTCTGTATCGACGCCGCCGTGAAGACAGCGACCATTGGGAAGCTTGAAGAGAAGTATGCAGAAAAGACCGCCAAATATCAAGAAGAAGTGCGCCCCGTACTATTAGCCAGAAACTTCAGGGAGGTCGAGTTCCTACCACTTGTAGTAGGAGCCCTGGGTGAGTGGTGCCCAAATAGCATGGCGGTACTAAACAAATTACTAAAGACCAGCGCGATCAAAAACACTAGAGAGCGCATTATCGCCGGAGCGATCAATGGTAGTGCCGCCTGCTATTACAAGCACACCGCCCAAGTAGACCTCGTCCCTGCCGAGTACCGCCGTGTGTGTAAATAAATAAAGTGGTGCCCGGCGGGGGCCGCCTTGGCCGATGCCCGATCGTCTGGCGGAGGCCAATCCGCACCTGAAGACTCCCGCGCCACCACCCGGAGCCCCTCGATTCCCCTACACCCTATCAAAGAGGATAGTGAAGTGATGTAACAGTTCAAATGTGAATAGTGTACATAGTAATCAGTGCACAACAAGGACGTGACAGTGACACCTGTGATTAGAGTTAGGCTATTTCAGGATAAGAAAATTTCGCTAAGTTAAAAGCAATAAGGACGCGACAGAGTCGCCTATGAAGTGATTTTAATTAGATGTAGGTTGTTGAAGTAATGATAGTGTAAATAATACAAAATAAAAAGGTGCGTCAGTGAGACAAGAGAGGAAAATCCTCAGACTATTATAAATAACGCAAGAAAGGTCAAAACAATCTTCAACTCTCCAACCAACCAATATATACGTACTATGTAGTGCAAAATTACTACCATGTATAAAAATTGTTCTGTCGACAATAAACGCTACTTAAACACGGAGTGATATACGTAGTATAGGGAAAGTTATATAATGCTGCGCGAAAAAATGGCCAAATTTCGGCGGAAAAAAATTAATTGCCGGGCCGTGAAAACGAAAAAGTGGATAAAACCAGTTGCTAAATTAAGAAAAAAACTAGTGGTGCTACAACAGCACTTACTTTCCCGTATTAGAGGAAACAGCTAAGTAGTACTGTAAAATTGCACTTTATGCGCTACTAACATCTTCGCTTGGAACTCACTATTTCCATTGCAGTGTTGTCAGAACTATGTGAATTCTACAATTTCACAAAAATAGAATGCAAAAGTTTTGTAACCCTGTATTGGAAAAAGAAGCCTGATACCCTGGAAATATAGAAATGCCTTCCATTGGGCCATGATTAGGGAAGAGTATTTTAAAACCATGCAACAAATTCTCTACTCACTACAAATGGTACAGCATTTGGTGCAAAACTAAATATTTGCCTGCAAATATCAACATAAATTAGACAATTAGAACTCCTTTTCATACAGCTCCATTAGGTCACAACAATTACACTAATTCACAGATATTCGCGAGCGCAAAGTGAATTCCATTGTTGCAGACCCTGCATTGTCGCTATTCTGTGAGCTATTAATTCTTTTTACTTATTTCAAATATTTCAAAATAAACAATTTCTAAAATATGAATGTGTAAGTCTATAACAAAGTTCGAATGTAAGAAACGAAGAAAGAAATAATATACAAAATTGCACATTCTAATTTACGACGCATCCAGCTGTCCGAAGCGAAGTAAATTTACAACGGCCTATTACGTTTGTCACAAAATTAAAGAAAAACTACTCGTATTTTGAAAAAATTAAGCATGACCGTATTTATTTTATTTATTTATTTGTCAAAAAACAGAAACAGAATGGCACAGACTTTCCCATATTAGTTTTCTATTTTCCTGGGTCTTCGATAGCTATTCGGAATTGCCACATACTCTTTCTTGCCAGCTACCATCTATCATCGCCAAAAGTACATTTTTTTGTCATTTTCTTAATTTTTCGGTTTCCTATTGGTAGAACAGAAACATTAATTTTAGAATATTAAAGAACACAAAAACCTAGCCGTAAATGGCAATTTTCTTTTAAAAATTATGTGCCGTTTAAGAGAAAATGGCGTTTTAGCACTACTAAAAATGCGAAATTTGAAGCTCATTTTCACAGAAAATTTTTGAGTTTTCAAAATACTTTATTTGAAGTTATTTGAAGCACTTACACTCACAAATATAATCATCTTTACAAACTGCGGATAATATACATATTAAAGATGTGAGAGATCTTTCAAAAAATTTACATTTATATAATTTTTGAAAAAAACAAAAAAAACTCAAAATAAACTTCACGCTATACTAATGAGTGTAATTAGCACTATCCGTTACAAAAGTTTCAAGAAAAAAATTGCAGCCATATACGAGAAAATGACGTTTGAGCATTTCTGAAAATGCCGAAATTTGAGCTACTTTTCACAGAAAACGGTAGTGTTTTCGAGAAACTTTACATGACATTATCTAAAGCATATATACTCGTAAATATAATAATGTAAAAAAATCGCCGATAATGTAAATATTAACGACGTGAGAGACAAGTAATAAAATTTACATTTTGGTAATTTTTGAAAAAACCAACCGATAGACCAATATGGCTTTTATATCATTGATAGAGTACATTTACCACTATCTCTACCAAAAGTTTAAAGAAAAATTTTGGAGCCGTTTTTGAGAAAATTTTGTTTTTGTAATTTTTAAAATTGCACATATTGCACGCAATATTGCACGAAAACTACCAAAATTGTGAAAAACATTTACATGACCTTTATTAAAGAACTCAATATGCAGAACAAATTTTATTTGAAGAAACAATCTCTATCTTCAATTTTGTAGTTTGAGAAAGACGCCGAAAAAATTCAAACTTTCACAATTTTCGAAAATTCAGAGCTGTACGTGAAAATCGGACCTATGCCATGTTAAAAAGTGTATTTTCCTCTATTCATACAAGAAATTTAAAGAAAAAATTTGGAGCCGTTTTTGAGAAAATGTTGAAAATCCCCGGGGGGCTTCATATAAAGTACCCCCAAATTTTAAAGAATCTTTTTCAAAATCACAAAGCTTCGACTAGAATCAGATCGACTGGGGAATATCAATTTTGAAGAAAATCGACCGAACGGTTTAGGCGCTAGCGTTGACCACAGACGGACAGACGGACAGACGGACAGACGGACGGAATGCCATCAATCGATTTTTAAGTATAAAGAAGCAACAAATCATGGATTTTGACACACCACGAGATAGAGGATTTTTTTTCTTAATTTAGCAACTGGTTTTATTCACTTATTCGTTTTCACGGCCCGGCAATTAATTTTTTTCCGCCGAAAATTGGCCATTTTTTTCGCGCAGCATTACATAACTTTCCCTATACTACGTATATCACTCCGTGTATACGTACGTATACGGGAAAGTAAAAATCCCCTAACACGTGGTGTAGCCAGAAACCCTGTTTTCTAGGTCCTTGATACCGAAAACCCAATTGAAAGGAAAACGTCCGTCTGTCCGTCCGTCCGTCCCTCCGTCTGTGAACACTGCTAGCGCTTAAACCATACCTACGATTTCTTCCAAAATGGATATTCCTCGGTCGATCTGATTCTAGTCAAAGCTCTGAGATTTTGAAAAAGATTCTTCAAAATTTGGGGGTCTTTTATATGAAGCCCCCAGGGGATTTTCAAAATTTTCTCAAAAACGGCTCCAAATTTTTTCTTTAAATTTCTTGTATGAATAGAGTAAAATACACTTATTAACATAGGTCCGATTTTCACGTAGAGCTCTGAATTTTCGAAAATTGTGAAAGTTTGACTTTTTTTCGGCGTCTTTCTCCAACTACAAAATTGAAGATAGAGATTGTTTCTTCAATTAAAATTTGTTCTGCATATTGAGTTCTTTAATAAAGGTCATGTAAATGTTTTTCAAAATTTTAGTAGTTTTTCGTGCAATATTGCGTGCAATATGTGCAATTTTAAAAAATTACAAAAAAAAAATTTTCTCAAAAATGGCTCCAAATTTTTTCTTTAAACTTCTGATAGGGATAGTGGTAAATGTACTCTATCAATGACATAAAAGCCATATTGGTCTATCGGTTTGGTTTTTTCAAAAATTACAAAAATGTAAATGTTTTTACTTGTCTCTCATGTCGTTAATATTTACTTTATCGGCAATTTTTTCACATTATTATATTTACGAGTATATATGCTTTAAATAATGTCAAGTAAAGTTTCTCGAAAAGACAAGCGTTTTCTGTGAAAAGTAGCTCAAATTTCGGCATTTTCAGAAATTCTCAAACGCCATTTTCTCGTATATGGCTGCAAATTTTTTCTTCAAACTTTTGTAACGGATAGTGCTAATTACACTCTTTAGTATAGCGTGAAGTTTATTTTGAGTTATTTTTTTGTTTTTTTCATAAATTACATAATTGTGATTTTTTTGAAAGATCTCTCACATCTTTAATATGCCACATTACCAGCAATTAGTAAACATTATTGTATTTGTGAGTGTGATTCAAATAACTTCAAATAAAGTAGTTTGAAAACTCAATCATTATCTGTGAAAATGAGCTTCAAATTTTGCATTTTTAGTACCGCTAAAACGCCATTTTCTCTTAAACGGCACATCTTTTTTAAAAGAAAATTGCCATTTATGACTTGGTTTTTTGTGTTCTTTAATATTCTAAAATTAATATTTCCGTTCTACCAATAGGAAACCTAAATATTAAGAAATTGACAATAGCATATTATGCAATTAGTTTAAAACGTTCTTTTTTTTACACGAATAAGTAGATATTACCGAGCGAACGACGTTAGAAGTGAGTTCTGTAATACCTTCCTACGAGTGCAAAAAATTAACATTATAAACGAATTGCATACACCATTTTTTGTATAACAGTATTATAAGGATTTAAGGAAGCGAAATTAATTGTGTTAAGTTGTAATTCGTAGTTGTAGTAGATCTCCAATTCATGTTTTGTCATGAGTGTTACCTAATCAACAAATCTGTTTACAAATGGCAATTAGTTTGAAAGTCGTGATTCAAACATAATGGATTTGCCTAGAGAAATTGTGGGTAGAATCTGCAAAAGCAGAAAATGCTATGATAGCGAAAAAACTTGCAAACTTTCTGAGAAAGAGTACTTAAAGTTAAGGAAATATGGATAAAAAATATGCAAATTTATTATGCAAAGCTGCTTTTCTTTCGTATCTATCGGAGCAGTTTAGTTAAGTAAGCATAATGCACATGCTAGAATAAAGACGTTTGTTAATTTAATGCATGCTTCTTTAAACATTAAGTCCACAGCATGTAAAGCGTCGACACTATGGTGCACTTATTCCAAATTAAAGGAAATGCTAAAGATCAAAGAGAATATTGATATTGGAACTTTTCACAAAGTAAGTTTACTTATGAAACACGTAAATGTGGGTTATCAACCTATAAAGGCAATGGTATTTTCCCAACAAGATGTAAACACACTTCTTACAAAGCTGACGATGAAACTTTTCTTTAATGAAGGTATAATAATGACAGTGGCAATAATAGTTCAGTTTTATTTATTAACTGGTGTATTGTATTAATAACTGATATGATTTTCAGGTTATGGCTATTTTTGGCAAATTTGGTGCTTGTAGACGTGTCGAATTGTACAATTTGTGCATCAACTATGTGAAAGATGAAGGTTCTGTTTTGATAGTGAACAAAAAAATGACAAGCCCGGAATATTTACTATCGTATCCAGTGAAGAATTTAATTATGTTGAGGTCTGTAAAAAATACATTTCCTTAAGATACTTACATGTTAAACACAAAAAACTTTTTTGTTTTACAATCTTGGCAAATGCGGCTGTAATCCAATTTTTTAAAAGTAAGTTTTTTCATACGTATTTGATTTTACTGCGAACGCTGCAATCTATTTATATGGTACCACTGCCTTCTTTAAACTCCATAACTGAAAATATATGGGCCGTGACTATTACGTCAGTGATGGCTCATATTTCGTGCAGAAATAGCGATGACTTGATGATTCGTTCAATAATATGCCATATTATGAACGATTTTGTTAATGTAAAAGGGTTGTTTATAATACTGGTATACCAAAAAAATGTACTTTTGGCGGTGATAGATGGCAGCTGACAAGAAAGAGTATGTGGCAATTCAATATAGCTAGCGAAAACCCAAGGAAATAGAAAAACTAATACGGGAAAGTCTGTGCCATTCTGTAGCTCAACTAGTTTAACACTGCTTCTGATTCTTCAGTCAACTGATCTGCACTCAGAGTGTATGTTTATGTTTCTACCTAATTATCATTCCCTCGACGCTCGTCAATATCATACCTAACAAGAGGTAGCGCAAAATAAATGCCAATAGAATTGGTTTTGGTAAAATTTTAATTATCATCCTCCAGCCAAACCTTCATCCATATTTAAACCACTAGAGTATGAAATATGAAACAGAATGTATAATAAATTTTGCATCTGCCTTATAATGCAATAATATATGGGAAATATCAAATAGTACATCATGAAACATGTTCAGACATGAGTAAAAATTGTAAATATAAGCAAAAAACAAGACACACTTGTTTTGCACATAGTGCATCCCTATGTGCTCGGTGGTGTAAAAACGCACCACTCAAATTTAATCATGGGATGCTTCATGTAAAGTATCCTTAAATTTTGAAGAAAGTTTTTCAAAATCGGGGCGTCTTGAGTGGAATCAAATCGAGGAGGGAATATTAATTTTGAAAGAAATCGTACATATGGTTTAGGCGCTAGTGTTGTTCACAGATGGACAGACAGACGGACGTTTCGCTTACAATTGTTTTTTCGGTATCAAGGATCCACAAAAAAGGGATTCTGGCTACGTCACGTGTTCGGGGATTATTTTTCTGACTTTAGCAACTGGTTTTATCCACTCTTTCTTTATCAGGGCCCGGAAATTATTTTTTTCTGTGGAAAATTCGCATTTTTTTCGCGCAGCATTACATAACTTTCCCTATACTACCTATATTACTCCGTATATACGTACGTATACGGGAAAGTAACTACTGATGCTACAGAATAGCACAGACTTTCTCGTATTAGTTTTCTATTTCCTGGGGGTCTGAGCTAGCTATTCGGAATTGCCACCTTTTCGTACCAGCTGCCATCTATCGCCACCCAAATTACATTTTTTTCGACATTTTCTTAAGTTTTTGGTTTCCTAATGGTAGAACGAAGTATTTATTTCAGAATATTAAAGAACGTAAAAACCTCGTCCTAAATGGTAATTTTCCTTTAATAATTTCTAGCAGTTTTTAAGAAAATGGCGTTTAAGCGCTACTAAAATTCGAAATTGGAAGCTCATTTTCACAGGAAATTTTTGAGTTTTCAAAAAACTTCATTTGAAGTCATTTGAAGCACTTACACTCACAAATACAATAGTGTTTACAAATTGCTGGTAATGTGCATATTAAAGATGTGAGAGTTCTTTCTAAAAAATTACAATTGTGTATTTTTTCAAAAAACAAAAATACCCCCAAATGAACTTTATGTCACATTAAAGAGTGCAATTAGCATTATCCGTTCCAAAACTTTGAAGAAAAAATTTGAATCCATTTATAAGAAAATGGCGTTTGAGCGTTTCTGAAAATGCGGAATTTCGAGCTAGTTTTCACAGAAAACCGTTGAGTTTTCAAGAAACTTTACTTGACATTATTAAAAGCACATGTAGTCATGAATGTAATAACGTAAAAAATCACGTGAGAGACATGTAATGACGTGAGAGACAAGACAAAAAATTACATTTTTGCAATTTTTCAAAAAACAAAAGAATAGAGCGATATGGAGTTTATGTCATCTCGTAGGGTATGTTTAGCACTATCTCTAGCAAACGTTTAAAGGAAAAATTTGGAGCCGTTTTTGAGAAAATATTGTTTTTGTATTTTTTTTTTACATTGCACATATTACACGCAATATTGCGCGAAAAGTACTAAAATTTTCAAAAAAAATGTACATGACCTTAATGAAAGAACTCACTTTGGACAGCAAATTTTATTAAAAGAAAAATCTCTATCTTAAATTTTGTAGTTCCAGAAAGACGCCGAAAAATTTTAATCTTTCGCAATTTTCGAAAATTCAGAGTTATCCGTGAAAATCGGACCTATGCCACCTTAATAAGTGTATTTTACTCTATTCTTACAAGAAATTTAAAGAAAAAATTGGAGCCGTTTCTGAGAAATTTTTGAAAATGTCCGGGGGGGGGGGCTTCATGTAAAGTACCCCCAAATTTCACAGACTCTTTTTCAAAATGTCAAAGCTTCGACTAGAACCAGATCGACCGGGGGAATATCCATTTTGGAAGAAATCGTATTTATGGTTTATGCGCTAGCAGTGTTCACAGACGGACGGACAGACGGACGTTTTCCTTTCAATTGGTTTTTCGGTATCAAGGACGCACAAAAGAGGGGTTCTGGATACACCACGTGTTAGGGGATTTTTTTTTCTTAATTTAGCAACTGCTTTTATCCACTTTTTCGTTATCAGCGCCCGGCAACGAATTTCTTTCTGGCGAAAATTAGCCATTTTTCAGAGCTTCAAATTTCGCATTTTTAGTAGCGCTGAAACGTCATTTTCTTAAAAACAGCTCCAAATTTTTCAAAGAAAATTGCCATTTAGGACGAGGTTTTTATGTTCTTTAATATTCTGAAATTAATAATTCCGTTCTACCATTAGGAAACAGAAAAATTAAGAAAATGTCAAAACTTTGGGCGGTGATAGATGGCAGCTGGCAAGAGTATGTGGCAAATTCCAAACAGCTAGCCCAGACCCAAGGAAACAGAAAAATAATACGGGAAAGTCTGTGTCATTCTGAAGCACCACTAGTTGCATTTGTAAGGGCGAGAAAAAATGCAATGTAGCTCTTAACAATCGCTTAATGGGAGGGGTGGGAGTGCCGACGACGGAGTCCATCGTCGTTTTTCTCAATATTTTTGTTTAGGTAAAGAGTTATTGTGTCTTCTTTTAGGACTTTTATTATTAGAATTTTTTTGAACCCTTAGTAATAATTTTGTCTTTCAACCAGTGGAGGCTGCGCCTTAAGGGCTCTAGGGTTGCGTCCTTCCCAGAAAATCCAACCTCGGGGAATGTTGCAGAAAGAATTAACCTGCAATAAATTGTCTCGTTTGATTTGTGCATACAAGCAGCGCAATTTTTTGAGGACAAATTTAGTTATATGTGCCTGCTTAAGTGAAAGATGAATGTTTTTAAAATAGGTAGCATCGTGGACTATCGCGGCTCGATCCGTAGCCGTTATCTACGAATCAGTTGTCTTAGACAACGATTAAAATGCCGATGCGTGCAAATCAGTACACTACATGCTATAGTTTCCCTGTTTAAAGAAGATTTTGAAGAGGTAAAATGTGTGCGATAGTTCGGGAATCATGCCGACCCTCCTAATTCGCAACCCACTGGCAGCCACTGCTTTCAACGCTTTCTGGATGATTAGCCTACAAAAAATATCTGAAACGTTGCCATGCGCAATAGCTTCGTGCGAATTCCAGCGTTCTCATATTGTCAGGCCTGCTCATTATCACGTTAAAATCGTATTTTAGTATCTGCCGATGTAGGAAACGGATGTGCAATTGGAGCAACATAGTTAATGATGAGCGAACCCTTCAAAAAATAACGTCGCCACCTTTGTCCCTACGAAAACAAAAAAAAGCACAGAAAGCAACAAGTGCAAAACAAGTACTACAAACCTTACCATACCTTAAAAACTGAAAATATTTAAAAGAAACATGCAGAAAGTTATTGTGATGTATTACTAAACAGATGAATCGTGACATTATGGCATTGGTATGTGACTGTTAAAGAAATTGTAGCTTCAACCCCTCCCTCCTTTTGTTTTAAATGTTGTTTCCACCCATAATTTCTATTTGTTTGCCTTCCCCTTCCCTTAATACGTTTTCTTACTCTTCCCGCCGCTACTACCCCAATGCCTTGTCAGTCACGTAACGGCCACTTTCCATTCTGATGTTTTCTTATGTTAAATATATACTTGCATTTCCATAAAAAGCCTTTCTATGTTACATTTTATCTTATTTTAGTTTTATTTACTGGTCAAGTGATTTCCTTTTTGAACTTCATACAATATGTATTGCTTTAGAAATTTTAAATATTTTAACCTTTTTGGCATTTATAGATTTTTAAATGTTCTTAATGTTTTTTTATTATGTGTATTTACAGACTCATGCCTGCAAGTGCGGCCAATTTGACCGTGAAACGTGAATTCTGATTTCAATAAATATATTGTTTTTTGTTGACGATGTTGATTGATTTTAAATGTCTGGGAACAATTTATTTCAATATAAACTTTGGAGACAATTATAGTAGGCCTAGATTTGCCCTTTTATATTTATAATTATTCGAAGTTCTGCGCCATCGTTGGCAATGCAGCTGTCAGAAACAAATTTACGTTGCACATTTGAATTAGACGGTTTGACGGGAATATAGGTTTGACGTGAACACAAATTTCAAAAGTTATCTGGTAAAAACGGTTTGCATTCAATGTCTTCTCTATGTGACTGTTAGGATGACATAACTTTCAAATGGTACGTAAAAGTCTCTTCTAGTTTTATATTTGAAACTGATATGAACTGAAAATATGTAATATTGCTGGAAAACATTGTTGCATTTGTCATGGCCACAAAAACTTATATACTTTTTCACGTTTCAGAGAAAGTGTTATGATTAAACTTTATTCAAATAGTGTGCTTAAACGACATTGAATGACAATGGTAGGCTACTATTGCACTATGTGACTAGAAAATTCCATGAATTGAGTGTTTACATTTGTCGCGTTTTGCTACAATGTGATGCAACGCCTGTAGAAAACATGTGCCGTTTGCAATGGAGCCTCAAAAACATGAATGTGATTTCGTTTAGACTCGTATATTGTGTATAATGTTATGATGTGTTTTCATTAATATGATGTTTTATGTTAATCCCGTAGGCCGATGGTCGGAGCCCCTTCTTAAAATTTGACGTGCGTAGCGAAGTCACTGCGCCTTACAACTAAGTAGTAATTTATATAAAAATAATGATTTTTAATTATGATGCCTTTTCACTGGCGGGAATTTTTTGTATAACGCCATCTTGAATTAACTTTCTAGGGGGCATTGCTTGACAATTTTTTTTTGAGGACGTTGTGTTGTATATGTTAACAAAAATACACTATTTCTGTTAGGCTGGCTAAATGTATTCACTCTTCACTTTTAAAATCCATGACGTCGGTACTATGACAAGACGAGCAAAATGGCCTCGATTCCCGGTAAGTAAACTTCTTCCCTGATTATGTTAAATTTCAAATGAGGTGATTCCAAAATCCAGTTGGGTTGGCGACTAGATAATTTTCGGCATTCATCCTATTTGCATTATGTGGAGTAATAAAATAAGTCATCTCCGTCAACTTAATGTATTTATTCAGTGATTTGATGGAGATGACTTCTTTTATTACTCCATTTAATTACGTCAACAACACCACATCCGAATTCCCACACTATTTGCATTATGTCTTTTAGATACGGTACTGGTAATATTATGTATGTTATTGAAGTTTGTGATTTGTTGGTGCAAATCAGCAGAATAAAGCCACTTACACCCTTTTGCCAAATTTGATCCAAGTTTCAAACGATTCATTGTTTTCTCATAAAATTGTAGTTATTGACGGGACAGACACAGTTCAAAGAACACGTATTCCAATAACGTTATAATCAATCGCTCTACAGAAAGTGAGATTTAATCATTGACAAAGGTTATAATATTTACTCTCGGAGTACAACAGAACACAATGTAGGCATTTCTGCAAAGCTGGATTGATAATTGTATGAAATAGGACAAAAGGAGGAGGTAATTGTACAAAAGAGTAGATCTTTAATGTCACTGAAATAGAGTAGAAGATGATACGAAACAACAGCATAAAATAGGTTCAATCTTATAAAATATAATAAACACTAACATTAGCAAAATCAAGATCCAACAATTTATCATTAAGTTAAGAATAATGTCGAGTAGATGAAGATCATAAACATTCACCAAATGTTTAAATTGGCCGTAAAATTGATTTTGTACAATATCTTTTACACAAGAGAATGCATGATGGAAGAAATGGTATAAATTACAATTATACTACATAGGCCTATATTAGTCCAAATTAAAAGTTTATACCAACAATATCAATTACCTCATGAAGGTAAAACAAAGTCTGGGGCTTCAATTACAAGAACATATTGAAATTAAACACTCTGTTTCTTCTCTGCGGCAGACTATCTTTATGCACCACCAAATGATATAGTAATTAAAAATATAATTGAAAAATTACAAATGTAACTGCAAGCTATATTTCTCTAAGAACAATTTTTAAATCACAATGAACATTGTTTTCTTAAACACACTTAAGGCAATTAGATTTGCATGATATTTCCAAGTGAGTTATTTTCCAGATCAGTTTTTAAGAACAAATTAATCTGAAGTTTAGAGATTTGAAAACTGATTAACATATGTTGAGAAAAATAGAAGCTTAAGGTCTCTCATAAATATGTGTTCTATTAGTTGCATAATGTAACATGGTAACATTTTTCTTTTCAGATCTATTTACTGGAATTTTCTAGTAGTGACTATTAGTACTTCATTACTACATTGACACCACATTCATCAATATTAGGTTATTTCACAGTTTGTACATGAACGATATATCCAGGTGAGTGTAGTGTATTGTTATTAAAATGATAATTCAAAAAAGCTATGAAATTTCCCTATCCTGAAGTCGTTGTGTTTGAAAGTATGATATACTATGAGAAATGTTGAGTCCTGTAACTCTATTCTCAATTACTTGCATATTAGGTGACCTTTCTAATAAGGATATTTCTTTCAGTTTAACTACATTGAACTAGCATCAGATATTGGGTAATTGAAAGTTCAGCTAATCGGGAGAAAAGCTGCCCCCTATGTTAATGAAATATATCAAAGCCTTATTAATGGTTAAGTACTTTACTAAGCAGTTGTTTATTTTTCATTCAATAATCTATTACATGCATGTTTATATAGTATTTTGTAAATATTCTTCTCCACATGTATTGATAAAGGTAAGTTTTTAATTGATCTTTAATTGCATCTTTTTTCTTTCTCTTCTCAGTAGGAATGTAAGTGAGGTGGCGTAAGTTTCCAAGTGACCAACAGGACCATGTCTGGGAGCCCTGTGCCATTGAAGTTCCCAAATTCAAAACAAAATAATAAGTCTTTTATCTGAAACTGAGTCTGATAAAATCATAGGAGAAATAAATAAAGCACAATTTTTCTTTCTATTATAATGGACACAATGCAAAACATCAAAAATATACCAATTAAGTCAAATTTTACTATATGTAGCCACCAAAAACAATGCATATGGCAAACCAATTAACTTACAAATAAATTAATCTTACATAGGGTTTAAGAAAGTCAAAGAGCAATCACCACTAGGGTTGCATTTTGGTATTGTCAAGAACATGAAAGAACAAGGCATTAATTTATAGAAATATACAGATCAAGGATATGATGGAAGAGCTGTTATGAATGAAATTTATAATGGTGTTCAGAAAAAAATACAAGAAGTGGACAATGCATTGTTTGTGCATTGTGCTGCTCATGTTTTAAATCTTATGCTTAATGATGCCATGAATGGGACTTAAGAAGTTCCAATATTTTACTGTTTATTGGAATAAATTTGTTCACTTTGGTCATAGCAATAATCGCTCAAACCATGATGGATTTAGATAAAAAGTGATGTAATGTTATATTAAGATGACTTTGTCCTACAAAATGGTTACCATGGGACAATTCCTTAATAGATATAAGATTAGGATATTTTTAATATTAGGCAAGCTTTAACATAAAATTATTTTTTCTAACAAAATATCTGAAGGGGGAATGAATCCTGGAAAATTTTGAATTTGTTTTCCATGTAACACTACATTCCAGAATACTAAATTCAATTATCACTGTTTCTAAATATCTTCAGAGCCCTGATTTCAATTTGTAAATGCCACAGAATTTACTCATTGGAGCTCACAAAGTATTGAAGACTGTTCGGAATTCTATGACGAATGAAAAATGATACAATAGAATTATCAAAAGTTTGAAAAGTAGAAGAAAAAGAATATGATGGTGGACAAAGATATTAACTTGGTACTTCTATTTCTTTACTGTGGATGCCTAGATATTGGCATTAACCACTTGAAGCAAAGATTTGTTGGAAAAAAAAAAAAATACAGTGGCAATCTTCACAGTGATTCAGCCTCAGGTTTTGATAGCTCTTTCAGATGATGAAATTTACAAAGAAGCACAAAAACTTCAATCAAAATACCCTGCAAATGTTGTGGAAAACTTCTCTCAGTTATTGTCCTTGCAGATTTGTTTAGCGAGTTAAATTTCAAAACCAAGATGTTTAAAATCATGGAAACAATAATTGAACATTGCTCTCTATTAACAAATTTTCCCAATGTTTGTACAGTATTGACATTATTTTTTAACACTTTCTGTCCCGGTTGCCAGCTCTGAAGGAAAAATTAATTAAAAAATTTCAAAATTAAAGATGATTAAAAATATTAACAAAGTACAATGGTACAAAATTATTCGAGTAATTTAAGTTTTTTTATCAATTGAGCACAAAGAAATGATGTGGTTGAAAAATAATATTTCTATTGTCATTGATAAAGTTGTAAATCTGAAGAAAAAATACAAAATTTAATTTTAAAATATATCCTCTTTAATCCTGAACTGCAAAACTGATAATTTAAGTCAGTCATGAAATTGCAAAACTGATAATTTATTGTAATACATTTTTTACTCCTAAAATTTAGTTTATAATTAATTGAATTGAATTGAATTGCCTTATTTAGCATGGCGAGACTCAGGTCAATGAGGCCTGCTCTTCCGTCTGACCACGCAAATTTTGTTATGCTCCTTTCATCAACTAGTGGAGAAAGAAGGTATTCCATGGGCGATAAAGCTGGTGATTTTGAATTTTGCTCAGAGGCATCATTTAAGCTTGAGGATTTTTTACATGCAGTAAATCTACTAACATGGGACAGCCAGCTTTACTTCCTCTCCGAAGGAAGGGCATACAAAGGATTTTATCACCCCGAAAAATCCATGACTTCGATCGGGTTTGAACCCACAAACTTGGGTATCACAGTCCGATACGCTAACCGTTACAACATCGCCGCTACTAAACACAAAATTAAATCACAAAATTAAATTAATCACATGTCTTTAACTAAGGGGCCCCCATATTGTGTCAGTCTAAGAGCCTCCTCTGTTGAACTTAGGCCACTATTTGGGAATGGAAGCTCCCAGTAATTAGAAATAGAAATTGATTTTGAAGAACAGACCGTGGAACTTCATGCAATTGCATATTTTTACAGATTGCACATACTGAAAGGAAATGTATATGCATTTACCTATCACCAAAAATAAAACAAAAGTAGCCCATTTTTATATTGCATAATTGCATATTTCTGAGATTTTTTCTTTAACTGCATATTTTTCTTTATGTGGCATACTTTAAGTTCATAGATTCCAGCTTTTTGGGTAGAAGTGGGTCAAAATCTGACTTATTTGTGTATTTCTCTTTCAAAAGAAAAGTGAATTAAGCAAAAGCCAATGCTACAATATCAACATATTTCCGATAGCCTTGTGATAAGTTAGTTTTCTCTTGAATCAATTTACTATCTGTAACTTTATTTGTTTGGCAATTGATTTGCACTCACTCTGCATAATTTCATCACAGGAAGTTGTGCAGAATGTAGAAGATACCTTACTGTAGTACCAGGACTATGAGGTAAGAGAGTGGCCGCGAAAATGAATTGTGTCCTAAACTATTGTTTAGGAAAATGGATTATTATCCTGGATATGAAATAATATATTGTTGAGATTCTTGTAGGAAAATCTGAAGCAGTAACTAATCTTAAAAATATACTTTTGTTTAAATATGCATCATTCACTTCATGTGACATGGAGAGAACATTCTCTGCATTCAAATTGGTTCTAAATGACAAAAGGAGATGTCTTTCTGTAGAAAATTTAGAGAATTAATAGTTACTTATATAATATTTGAAAATATATATGTTTATTATACATGTTTTGTACTTCAGTGTTTATACATATAAATTTAAACTGTTGCTAGCTATACTTTTGTTTATTCTTAGTGTTAAGTGCATATATTGGCTATTTAAAATGCATACATAAGCAATTTTAAGTCTATGGTGGCATGCATATTTTTCAACATTTTTAGTGCATAAAGTTCTGGGATCTAGTTATAAGTAAATTTTTTTAATATTGAGAGTATGGGTTCACAGAAGCTACAAATATCTGTATTGATGTGTAGTACATTGCTATGCAGATTTATTCGTACAGGGGGCTTTGACGAGGGGAGTAGCTATTCTCCCGATCTACCGAAAATTCTTCTTGACCATGGAACATCATAAGTAGAACAGTGTTGATTGCCATGACCATGTGAGTGTATTTTAATGTAATGGAAATTCATAGTAAGATAATAATAAGAACAACCAAATATGATAAAATGTCCTGTGTCTTTGAAGAAGAATTAAGCTGAGAAAGAATTTGGTTGTGTGTATATTTCCTGCCTTGTATGCTATTATTGTAACCAGGGCAATTTTGCCAGTTCTTGAAAGTTATATTGTTCATCATCCTGCCAAGTTCTTGATTCAACAAATAGGGGTGGCAAAGTTTTCATCGCACAGACAAGAGATTGAAGAACAGGCTTTTTGCACATTTTCAACTTTATCACTTATTTGCAGGTCTTTGTCAGAGTTTTCATTTTACAATTGCATAATAACAGTTTTTTAGTACAGTAAATAGGTATCTCACCCTAAATTAAATGAAAAATACTTTTTTGTTTAATTCAGCATATAATTCCCTTTCAGATCCATTGAATGAGGCTATTTTTTTATTGCATTTAAATACTATATTGTAACTTGTCAATGTTGCACAAGAAAAATTGGTAAAAATTGAACGATTTTAACAAGCTAGAACTTTTTATCTTTTCTCAAATCCTTGCATAATAGTCATTTTTCATAATTTATTTTTAATAATACTTTACTTCACTAATAATTCATAAATATGTTGTATATGTCTATACATAATTTATTTATTTACATGAAAAAGTACTACTTTTAATAAAAAATTCTATCAAAATAATCTAATTAAAATTTGAAAATTTGATTTAAATTTAAAAGATACTTTTTTTATGATCATGTTTTTCATTACCTTATTGAATGTTAGTGTGAAAGGTGTTTTTATTGTATAAAAAATTATTTCTCCTTTTTTTGTTTTCGTCCCCATTTTTTTAACATGGTTGTCAAAACCGCCCTATTTCCAGTGTAAGTTTGCCAACACTTTTTTGTGTTTTTAGCAGAGAAAATTGTACTTAAGTAGCAAAAGTAGCCACAAAATGTGCAACTAGAGATCAAAGCTAGTTGCTTTTGATAGCTTTGAAACAATTTTGTACAAGATGAGTTAACCAAAGTTGAAAGAAGAAAAAAACTGGCAAAGTTGCCCCAGTTTGTATAAACAATAAAAAGGCAAAAATAGTATACTACTACTTATTATCTCAGAATTATATAATATTAAACTGAATATGCTGAAAACTCCATGTGTTTCAAAGCTTTGATGAAAAATTCTGCTGAATAGTATTTTTATTTTATATTGTACATCACTTTAATAATAAGTTTTACTGTACTTTACTGTCTGTATTTCTGTTTCAGATCTATTTGTATAATTTAGTGGCCATCAGCAATAGAAGATTCAAGATTGTCTTTTGTGAATTAGTATTTGACAAAACGCTATTCATATGATTTTTTACTTGAGTGTATAGATAAGTGTGAGAAGCCCACATTGAGCAATGCAATAGAGAAATCCAAGTGACCTGTTTATGTGAGGTTCTTCAATTTTACTGGAATTTCCGTTTACTACATACATTAAAACTGAAGGATATAGGAGATATCTCACTGAATAGATAGCTCTCAATACACTCGTATGTGGTACCTTGGTAGTTCTTTTAAAAATAAACCAATTTTGTCAAATAAGTGGGCATATGATGTTCCTCAAATTCGTTTGAACTTCAAAGAGGACCTGAAACTACTTCTGTTAGATACTGCTACTGCTACTGCTAATGCTACTGCTGCTCTTATTGCCGCTGCTGTCATCGTAGGGACTTAAAAAAGAAATTGAAAGGCTCTGATGAAGTGGAATTATATATTATTAGACAGAGAGTTAGTGTTTATTAAACTTGCAGAAGCCAAAAAACAGTTCAGTTTAAAAGACAATTGAAAATATTGTACTTAGGTACAGTTTCATTAAAGAAAGTATTTGAATAAAAAGTACAAACGGAAGAATCAAGTGCATCCTAGAAATCATTAATGATTAGTACAGAAGATGGCAGATATTTTCTTGTAAATATACTTAGAAGGCAAGAAACTCTCCATCTACAGCCGACTGCAAGTTTGAAAACAAACTAGCAAAACAGATATAAAAGTGTTTTGAAATGTTGTCACTTGGCAGATTTGACATTATTTTATTGATAAGGGAAGTTCAGATTCTGGGAAAATGCAGAAAATAATGTGTAACTGAAAGCCCATTTCCAAAAGAAACTTATGTTGTTTGTTTACTTCAAAATTAATATAAAATATCTGTACCATTATCAGTTGAACCAAAGAGCACTTATCAGGGCAACAAGAAATAGCATCAATCAAGAATGAGGAAACCCCAAATACATTTGTGAAGCAGCAATTAAGGCATTGGAAATATAGACGTGTAATAACTGTGATTCATATTGTCAAATGATAATATCAATGAGGAATTTTATAATTTACAAGAACCACTACCTATATCTGTGCAATGAAGCCTGTTTTGAGATTGAAGTCATCATAATTAGGAAACACAAAACTCGGAAGATTGGTCCATTGGTAAGTAACAAAGAAATTTCTCCTTTTGTAAGACTTATACCCATATTCTTTAATTTTGAGTGAATTTATGCCTTTGAGGTAACAATAAAGCTTGACAAAATAATTAATGGCACACTTTTTGATATTTCCTTACATCAGGACATCTCCTTCTCTATCTGTTGTGTATGGTTTATAAATTGTGGAGGAAACCTTGGCATTATATTCTATTTCTTTTAGTGAGAGCAAAATGAAGATACAGAATTCAGTTAGATGAAGACCTGGAACATGAAATGTTGATTACTACAAACACAAATGTATTGTGTAAAAATGACTACAATGCTGTTCAGAGAGACTGCATCAAAGATAAGTACTCATTTTCATTAGTCAGTTGCTCTGTCCAGAGGCACATTTAGGTATTCAGGCACCCATGGCAAGCATAGAATTTGCAACCCTATCAGGAAACTTGAAATTAGGGTTTTTGTTGTTTCAGCAGGTATACTCTAAATAGTGACCCCTGTGAATGGCGCCCATGGCTCATGCCATGTCTGCCATAGCATAGATATGCCTCTGGCTCTGTCTGCATTCAGCAGTGTTCAAAGCTTACTAAATGCAAGTAGTAATAAAATTAAGCTTTACTGCCATTAAGCTCTCCTACCATTTATCCATGTTACTACCTTCCAGGACTGTAACAACTGTCACACTAATTGTAGTTAAAGAAATTCATCTTCAAAATATGATGAAACATTAATAGAATCTATGGAGACAATTCAATGAAAATAATCACCCTCAATTTGTTAACTATAAAATGTACTTATACAGAGGATTAGAAAGCTATTAAAACATGATAATTTGTAACTAGGTTCCAAAGTCAAATATTACTGGGGGCTACAACAATGAAGACAAATGTGTGATAATCACTAAAATCACTAAAATAAATGCACAGAACTGTTGCAGTCATTTTCAAAGTATATTTAAAGATGGGAAAATGTTTTTTTTTATTTTTTAACCACAGCCCAGCAGTTCAAAAAATCTGAAAAAAATTCACAACAATTTGTGTTTTGAGAGGAACTTTTGAGATTTTTTTCATGCTTGTTCCAAGGTGAGAGCATAGGCTTCCGCAGCTGGAGTCAGTACTTACTTGGCTATCTGGGAGATGCCGTGTCCCAGGCATGGGCGTACTACGCCCTGATGAAGGTCGTAGAATGGCGGCTGAAATGTTGGCACCTGTGCCTTGGACGCAGCATCTCCCAGATAGCCAAGCAAGTATTGTTCTAAGGTTCTAAGACAGTAAAAAATATTTTTTGTTATTTTTTTTCAAAAATATTTTTTTGCATTTACATTTGGCACTGAGAAAGGATCAAAAACAATTTTTTTTTAATAGTATTAATTATTTTATAATTTTTCATTTTTTCCCAATCAGATAAAACAGTGTTAAGTTACCCCCCCAAAAAAAGAATTACAAAAACATGTTTTTTGGCTGTAGAGGGGTGTGGATGGTGGGATGAGGGGTAAGAAACCTTTCCAAAATATTATTTTTATCTTAGAGTTATAATGTAACTACTCATATATAATTTGGTTCAGGGGAACTTTTTACCATCTTATCTGAGGGTACCCTTTTCTTGCATGCTTTCCTGATGTACTACAAGGAAGGCCAATAACACAAGCACACAAAAAAAAGTTGTCAGACCAAAAAACTACCATAAAACTGTAGATTGTAAATTCAATGATTGATTTTGCGATTAAAAACCCTGGAGGATTGTGGTGCAATTCTGGCTTCAGATTCATATTCACCGCATCGAAAGACATTGAGATACGTGTCAAGTCTATGGGTCAGACAATTTTTGTGTGTGTGTGAGTGTGTGTGCCTGTGTAATTGAGAGATTAAAATGACTGTATTTGAAGTAAATTAAATTTCAATTTATAATTTATACATTTCAAAAGGAATATCTTCAAAGTGCAATATAAAAAAAGTGAGATTTTCTAGTTAAAATTTTTAAAAAGCTGAGTCCTGATGTTGGTTTATTTTATATTTTTCTTAATTTTGTAGATTTGTCAAACTTTTGGAGGATTTTCAAATTCCATAGTAAGAACACTTGATTTTAGGAAGTTTTCCTCTTGTATATCTGATTGATCCAGAGTGTTTTTATTAAGTTAATTCATTGTTAACGGTAGGAAATACAACATTATTCAAATATTGGTCAATGTATTAGTTTCCCAACTGGGAATTGACCAGGACTCCTTGTTTTATGCCCGGTAACCAACAGAACAATCAAATATATAACTGTGTAAATAAAAACGGTAATGTTTTTGTAGAATTTGTATGCATGCTTCTTTATTCCCTGTATGGCCTGAACAATTCTAATTTTCCATAGTGTGGCATCATGTGTTGGTCTTCTCCTTAGTGACATTGAGTGTGTCAATATTCTTATAAAGTGCAACTAAATATGGATTTAATTTGGAAATGTACTTGAAAATTAGCTCAGGTCCAGAATACTACAACAAAAAAATAAGAAAACTTAAAATTCAGGTCAGAAAAGCGTACTTAAAAAGTAAGAAGAGTGACAGGAATGCATAATATACCCAGCAACCATCAAAAGACCTTTAAAAAGAGAAAAATTGGTTGCAGAATACTTCTTACATGCGGATGATTTCTTGAGCCCTACCGACACATATAGGCCTACCGATACCTCCTTTACTAATATTAGTTGAATTAAGAATTAATGACAGCAACGAGCGTTGTTGTCAAAATCTGATAACTAGAAATGTTCGCTCCTGCATAATAAAATCTATTTTACATCGGAAATCGAGCTATAACTGCGATATAATAGTCATGTCGTCAAAATAACCAACTCACCACTCATGTCGCATCTGGCGAAATGATGGTCAACAACGTGCGCGGATTATACTAAGGCCTATGTGCTGCTATTCCGTCATATGATCAGAGAGAAATTTCCAAAAATTTCTACAGCCGTTTAAGGAAACTTAAGGGCAAAATATACGTTATTATTTCTATTAAAGTTGCTGAAAAAAATACGGTGGTGACAAATTTTGAAAAAGCATAGTAATTTAACAAATACTTCATATTTGTGTTTCGCAAAAGAAGAGATTTTATTGCTTTGTCCTTTGGAGCTTCGCTTATGGAAATTAACCCAAAGGATACCTATTAGAAATAAATTAAACAGATTAGGTAAACATAAATCGGTGGGGACTTTCTGGCGGTTTCTTAAAAATAGGTGCTGAAACTATAATATATATGTTTCAATGCCTTTAGGTAATGATTATTTGGGATCTGACTGCATTTATAATTCCCGTTAAAATTGTAATGAAATAAGATGCATGAAGGTCATTGGCTGAAGCTGAGTAGGCTGCGTAGCAGCACACCCATGCCCTTGCATCGTGGGAAAGACGCCAAACTTTTGTGAATCTTACTACTAGGCTACCCGGTGTCAGCATTTTCTAAGCTTAACTCTTTGCACTCGTAGGACGTGTGACATGCCACCCATAATTGCACACTGCGGTCGGAGGTTTCTGAGCACTGCGAGGTCCTACAACTCGTAAGGCATGTCTAAGATGACAATTGAAAATGGTTACACAGTTCAAAGCCGATACTCGCATTCACCCGCGGAATTCACCTGTTTCAGCTCGTTTTCGCAGTATTGCGTCAACATTGTTTAAAAATATAATAGCCCGGTTCGTCGTCCGTAAGTCTGTTCGTCATATGCTCGTCCGTGCCTGTCTTTTCGTCGTCCGTATGTCTGTTCGTCCGTCAGTTCAGCCGTCCATCAGTTTGTCCGTCATTTTCATTGTCCTGCCGTCTGTTCGTCCATCAGTCCGAATATCTGCCAACGTTACAACGATCGTGACAAGGAGTGTTCAAAGTTCGAAGAAGAACAAGGACTTTCCACTATTGTGAAATCGCCGGGATAGACGTTCCGGCCTTGCGGTGAGCAAGGGAGGGTAAACACACGACAAAATCTTCCATAGCAGAACACGATTTGATCTACTTAAAGCAGAAAAAAGAATAATAAATGCTGACGAAATAGATAGTACTACAATGACTTTTTTTTCGGAAATGATTTGAAAGTAAAGAAAAGACTACGTAGTTTATGGAAAACGGTACATTATTAAGATATTAGACATGATTCCGAAAGAATGACATGCACGTCTCCGATTACAGATTAAAAACAAGTTCTACATCGAATAAATGAAAGAAACTTCTACAATGGTAAACGTCCTTATAAAACTCCGAAACAAAGATTGTTAAAGACAAAAAAGCGGTCTACTCCGTAAAAGTAAACATTTTGAAAAGTTTACAATACGCTAGAAACGAATAATGAGATCCATGACAATTACAAAGTGTTGTCATAGTAAAACTGAAGAGCAAATCCAGAAACATTGATTGAAGTTGAGAGGGCGCTTCAACTATTGAGGTTATTGGCGCCCGAGTCAAAGTATTTTTTAAAAATTTAAGTAGATTTAATAAAAGGAAAATTTGCGCATGCGATTTACCCGCTGATTAAAAGCGTGTACATAAAGACTAAAGTACTAAAAAAGAAGGCTTAATCTCCGCATAAAATATAGAAGTACACAACAAAAGGACAAGACAATAAAACGAACACGGAACAAACTCAGAAAGCAAGTCACTTGCAACAGAATCAAGAATGACACTATTTTTAAAAACGAAAATCGAAAAAAAGTTTAAATAAATTTAAGTCATGAAACCATTGAAGAAGGAAAATGTTAATGCAGTAGTTAAAGAAATAAGGCGACTTGAACTGATAACGCACAGATATCATCAGAAATCGAAAAAGAAGATAATTAACCAGTTTAGACAACTTGGAAAACATATTAGGACAATTTATATGAAAGTTTTTCTAAAATTGAACTTGCGGATTTTTGCAGACACCTTCAAGTTACGGGACCATATTAAAACAATCATTCACGAAAATCCAGTAAACCCTCCAGCTACAAACACAGTCGAACTTGCTTCTAGTGAACTCGGATATCGTGAAACCTCGGTTATAGTTAACATCAGTCACCGGTTCCGTTTCACTTACATTACAAATAAGCATTAGAAGATTGGGTTACAGTGAATCTCAACCTTGGCTGAAATGAACGTAGGAAATACGTCCTGGAAATTAATTCCCTCCTGGAAAAGAATATATCACCTCAATGCCATAAATTCCAACTTGAAAAAAATATCGTCGGTTAAAGGTCATAATCGAAGTCTCCCCTGAGGTGCAGGTCGCGGACCCGGAATGAGCACTTCACTGATGAACTGTGCCACTCAGTTTCACTACGGAAATAAAGGTCGTGTCCTGCGTCGGCTACAACTGCCGGGACGGTACAAGAGGCATTGAAGGGTGTCAAAACTGCATTACGAAGCTTACAGACAGGATATTGCAGAATCAAGTATGGAGAGAAAACGAATTCAAGAGAAGGATCTAAAGAAATTACCAATGACAAATGTACGAAGCATTTGAAAGTAAGTGATTTTTCACGGATAAATAAAGGTATTGAAATTTTAAGTTAATGCATTTTGCCGAACCTCTATATTAATAAAATATATCATGAAGACATTCTTTTTTAAATTTTGACATCATCGGGTATAGGGAACTTCTAATATAGTGAACCAAAAATGTTAGTCTCCAGAATTTCACTATAACTGAAGTCAAATGTTTTTACATACTTTCTTCGTTTACATACTACCTTCGCCTTTCATGAACAGACATTTTTTCTGCGATTATTCCGTCGATATATCCGGCCCCTAAAAAATATAATCGTTTCGGAAACGAAGTTGGAAGTAGGTTAAAATTTCTTTCATATCACTTTCATTTTGCCCCTTAGATCATTGTTTATTCCTCCATTCTTGTATTTTTAAATACATGTGTGTTTTGACAAATGTGATCTTTGTCTTTTTTTTCATTTCTCGAGCTTTTTGTTTTCGCTCTCTAAGAGTGTTAGTTTTCTTCCAGTCACTAGATGTTAAAGTGTTTCAAGTCACTACATGTCGCTAAACTGGTGTCGTGTACTTCCTTTCTGCTGGCACTAGAGAGCTTTGATGGTCTTTGGCGTAAATTCGCTAACGGACACTAGATGTGGTGAACAGTACTATGAGGACTTACTCTTTGAATGTTGTACGATGGATGCGGAAGATTATTTTGGATAGAGTTGACAACTGTGGCTTCTCAATTTACTATATCGAAATAAAACTTCTTTTCTTTCGCTTGACTTGTTTAATTTGAGTTTGCAAACGGTTCGAGATGCATAAAAATAAATGTACTTGTGATATTGTTTCGCAGCATTCCTTCCATTTTCTCGCTTTGATTATACTTATCTGATCTTCATGCAGTAACTTCGTGCTCGCGTCTCTTATAGAATTATAAAAACCAATAAATAAACACTTCTGTCAAAATCCACTACATTCGTATTTGTCATCTTATGTTACCAATCCCATGAGTATTTTACTAGAATTAAAATACGCCCACCGGAATCTACGAAACGTTTCCACAGTATTCAGGAACACAATGCATGTGTCATAATGAAAAATTAAACATATCTGCAACGATATCTTCAAATACATACTTCATACACCAGACTTTCAGGTACGTTCGGAATAATAAGTTACTCCAAAGTTGTGGAGCTAGCCCTAATTATAAACGATTAACAACTTTGCGGGCATTTGGGTCAGATTATTGTAATAATTGTCCCCCAAAAATGCATGTGCTAGCTTGCGCACACCCCAATGCAAAACGAGCTCCTAGTATTTGTAAAAACAACTGCTAGAAACATAGTTCTTACAGAATATAATGGGAAACACATCGCTTTGAACATTCTGAGAAATTTTAACTGTTCTGATATGGCGATGGGATAGTTTTTGTGAAGCTCAAACGATTAATTATTTAATATCCGTATACTGACTGCCCGACTTGCTTCCACTAGAGTAATTTGTCGTTATCTATTGTAATTTCGGGTTATGGGAACTACATATCGTTGACTGTGATGTTTCTGAAAGAGGGTAAGCAGAATACTTGTTTTTTGGGCATTATACGAAAAAATCGAGTTGATCGAGTACGATTAAAAAATAATTGAAACATCTACGAAGATTTATTTATTTATTAATTTATTTACGTCAAAAACAGTTTAAAACTATGTGTGACGAGCTATGGGAAGAAGTGAAATTTGTGCACGTTTTCATAATTCTGTGATCTCTATCCTAAACCATGTTCTAGTCGAATTATGAATACAGAAAAAGAGTGGTTTTTTTTTCAAGTTTTTTGACAAAATACTCGCTCCTATATAAAAAAATATATTTTCAAAGAGAAATTAGCTATAAATTTGTGCCCTTAATCCTCATCATGTTCTTCATGAATCTAAATGTTACTGTAACAGAACTAGAGCATAATGTATCAAGTCGAAAAAGCTGTTTACTCGCTAAAAGTGAAGTTTTTGGAAGAGTTTACGATATGCTAAAAACGGTTAACGAGATCCAGCACTATAAAAAAGTTATCATCAGCAGAACTGAACAAATGCACTTTAAGAAAGCAAGATTTAACAGATGCCAATTATTTTAAAAAATAAAGTTCGAAGCCAATATTTAGTTGCAGGTATAAGATTCACTAAAATATTCGAGAAATGCAACTATTGATGCAGAAGTCGAGGAAACGAGGAGACTGAGAGATCTGTTGACCCGCGACTATAAGCAGAAATCTAAAGGAACGCGAAAATATACTAAAGTTAACAGTATACTAGTCTCTTAAAAATTAAACTTGCGAAGTTTTCAGATAATCTACTTTGATGTAGCTTGAGTTTTTGGAGCGTTTTAGAAACAATCATCAAAAAATAAGACAAACACTTCATGAACATATAATTACCTTATCGTATATGTATCAAAACTGTTTTATACATTCATTTAATCACAACACTTCTTATTAAAGACACATTTGTGCGCGTTAAAATTCAAGTAAAAATATGAACTTAATACAAAAGAACTTAAGTTTCTTTCCGACTAATATGTTGCTCCAGGGCAGTGGAAATGGCCCGAATTTTAAAAGGTGAGCACCTCAGGGAGTTTTGCTTCAGATTACTGTAATCGGAACACGATTAATACGTGCGTTAGCGGAGAGATCTTACTCGCACACACTCAGATGCAAGACGGGCCCAGTATTTGTTTAAACAATATCTACTACAATTTATATCTCGATTTAGAGAAAACAGTAAACGACACAGTTGCGAACAGAGCTTCTTTCCGACTAATGTGTTGCTCCAAGGCAGTGGAAATTGCCCAAATATTGAAAGGTCAGCACCTCACGGAGTTTTGGTTCAGATTACTGTAATGAGAACACGATTAATACTCGCGTTAGCGGAGAGATCATACTCGCACACACTCAGATGCAAGGCGGGCTCTGAATTTGTTAAAATAATATCTACTATAATTCATATTTTTTTTAGAAAACAACGGTAAAAGACACAGTTGCGAACACAGCTTCTTTCCGACAAATATGTTGCTCCATGGCAGTGGAAATGGCCTGAACTTTGACAGTGCAGAACTTCAGGGTGTTTTTTTTTTGTTTAGATGACTGTAATAGGAACACGATTAATACTTGCGTTAGCGGAGAGATCTTACTCTCACACACTCAAATGCAAGACGGGCTCTGAATTTGTTACAATAATATATACTAAAATTCATATTTTTTTTAGAAAACAACGGTAAACGACACAGTTGCGAACACAGCTTCTTTTCCCACTAATATGTTGCTCCATGGCAGAGGAAATGGCCTGAATTTTGACAAGGCAGCACCTCAGGGTGTTTTGGTTCAGATTACTGTAATGGGAACACGAATAATACTTGCGTTAGCGGAGAGATTTTAAGCGCACACACTCAGATGCAAGACGGGCTCATTATTGTTAAAACAATATCTACTTAAATTCATATTTTTTTAGAAAAAAAAACGGTAAACGACACAGTTGCGAACACAGCTTCTTTCCGACAAATATGTTGCTCCATGGCACTGGAAATGGCCCGAATTTTGACAGGGAAGCACCTCAGGGTGTTTTTTTTGGTTTAGATTACTGTAATGGGAACACTATTAATACTTCGTTAACGGAGAGATTTTACTCGCACACACTCAGATGCAAGACGGGCTCTGAATTTGTTAAAATTATATCTATTAGAATTCAGATTTTTTTAGAAAACAACGGTAAACGTCACAGTTGCGAACACAGCTACTTTCCCACGAATATGTTGCTCCATGGCAGTGGAAATGGCCTGAATTTTTAAAAGGCAGCACCTCAGGTTGTCTGGTTCAGATTACTTTAATGGGAACACGATTTATACTTGCGTTAGCAGTGAAATCTTACTCGCACACACTCGGATGAAAAAGACGGGCTCTGAATTTGTTAAAATAGTAATTATTAGAATTTATATTTTTTTAGAAAACTAAGGTAAACGAGAAAGTAGCGAACACAGCTTCTTCCCACTAATATGCTGCTCCATGGCAGTGAAAATGGCCTTAATTCTTAAAAGGCAGCACCTCAGGGTGTTTTTGTTCAGATTACTGTAATGGCAACACGATTAGTACTCGCCTTGGCGACGAGTTCTTACGCGCACACACTCAAATGCAAGACAGGCTCTGAATTTGTTAAATAATATCTACTATAATTCATATTTTTTTAGAAAATAACGGTAAACGACACAGTTGCGAACACAGATTCCTTCCGACAAATATGTTGCTCAATGGCAGTGGAAATGGCCCGAATTTTGACAGGGCAGCACCTCAGGGTGTTCTTTTGGTTTAGATTACTGTAAAGGGAACACGATTAATTCTTGCGTTAGCGGAGAGATCTTACTAGCACACACTCAGATGCAAGACGGGCTCTAAATTTCTAAAATAATATCTACTAGAATTCATATTTTTTTTAGAAAACAACGGTAAACCACACAGTTGCGAACACAGCTTCTTTCCGACAAATATGTTGCTCCATGGCAGTAGAAATGGTCTGAATTTTGACAGGGCAGAAACTCAGGTTGTTACTTTTCTTTAGATTACTGTAATGGGATCACGATTAAAACTTGCGTTAGCGGAGAGATCTTACTCCCACACACTCAAATGCAAGACGGGCTCTGAATTTGTTAAAATAATATCTACTCGAATTTTTTTTTTTTAGAAAACAACGTTAAACGACACAGTTGCGAACACAGCTTCTTTCTGACTAATATGTTGCTCCATGGCAGTGGAAATAGCCCGAATTTTGACAGGGATGCACCTCAGGGTGTTTTGGTTCAGATTACTGTAACGGGAAACGGTTAATACTTGCGGAGAGGTCTTACTCGCACACAGTCAGATATAAAACGGGCTAATTATTTGTCAAACAATATCTACTAGAATTCATATTTTTTTACAAAACAACGGTAAATGGCACAGTTGCGAACACAGCATATAGCCGACTAATATGTTTCTACATGGCAGAGGAAATGGCCCGAACTTTGACAGGGCAGCACATCGGGCTGTTTTTCTTTTTTGGATTACTGTAATGGAAACACGATTAATACTTGCGTTAGCGGAGAGATCTTACTCCCACACACTCAAATGAAAGACGGACTCTGAATTTGTTAAATTAATAACTACTATATTCATATTTTTTTAGAAAATACGGTAAACAACACAGTTGCGAACACAGCTTCCTTCCGACAAATATGTTGCTGCATGGCAGTGGAAATGGCCCGAATTTTGACAGGGAAGCACCTCAGGGTGTTTTTTTTTTTGTTTACATTACTGTAATGGGAACACGATTATTACCTGTGTTAGCGGACAGATCATACTCCCACACACTCAAATCAGAGACGGGCTCTGAATTTGTTAAATAAATATCTTCTAGAATTCATATTTTTTTAGAAAAACAACGGTAAACGTCAGAGTTGCGTAAAGAGCTTCTTTCCCACTAATATGTTGCTTCATTACTGTGGAAATGGCCTGAATTTTGACAAGGAAGCACCTCAGGGTGTTTTGGTTCAAATTACAGTAATGGGAACACGATTAATTCTTGCGTTAGCGGAGATATCTTACTCGCACACACTAAGATGCAAGACGAGCTCTACATTTGTTAAAATAATATCTACGTGATATCAAATTTTTTTTAGAAAACAACGGTAAACGACACAGTTGCGAACACAGCTTCTTTCCGACAAATATGTTGCTCCATGGCAGTGGAAGTGGCCTGAATTTTGACAGGGCAGCACCTCAGGCTGTTTTTTTTGTTTAGATTACTGTAATGGGAACACGATTAATACTTGCGTTAGCGGAGAGATCTTACTCCCACACACTCAAATGCAAGACGGGCTCTGAATTTGTTAAAATAATATCTACTAGAATTCATATTTTTTTTAGAAAACAACGGTAAACGACACAGTTGCGAACACAGCTTCCTTCCGACAAATATGTTACTCAATGGCAGTGAAATGGCCCGAATTTTGACAGAGCAGCACCTCAGTGTGTTTTCTTTTTGTTTACATTACTGTAATGGGAACACGATTAATACCTGCGTTAGCGAAGCGATCTTACTCGCACATACTCAGATGCAAGACGGGCTCTAAATTTGTTAAAATAATATCTACTAGAATTCATATTTTTTTTAGAAAACAACGGGTAAACGACACAGTTGCGAACACAGCTTCTTTCCGACAAATATGTTGCTCCATGGCAGTGGAAATAGCCCGAATTTTGACAGGGAAGCACCTCAGGGTCTTTTCGTTCAGATTACTGTAATGGGAACACGATTAATACCTGCGTTAGCGGAGAGATCTTAATCGCACACACTCGGAGGCAAGACGGGCTCATTATAGTTAAAACAATATCTACTTAAATTCATATTTTTTCGAAAAATACGGTAAACGACACAGTTGCGAACAGAGCTTTTCTCCGACTAATATGTTGCTCCATGGCAGTGAAATAGCCCGAATTTTGACAAGGCACAACCTCAGGGTGTTTTCGTTCAGATTACTGTAATGGGAACACGATTAATACCTGCGTTAGGGGAAAGATCTTATTCGCACACACTCAAATGCACGACGGGCTCATTATTGTTAAAACAATATCTACTAAGTTTCATATTTTTTAGAAAACAACGGTAAACGAAACAGTTGCGAACACAGCTGCTTTCCCACCTAATATGTTGCTCCATGGATGTGGCAATGGCCTGAATTAAAACAAGGCAGCACCTCAGGGTCTTTGGTTCAGATTACTGCAATGGGAAACACGATTAATACCTGCGTTAGCGGAGAGATCTTACTCGCACACACACAGATGCAAGACGGGTTCATTACTGGTAAAAAAATAAATAATTAAATTCATATTTTTTTAGAAAAATACGGTAAACGACACAGTTGCGAACAGAGCTTTTTTCCGACTAATATGTGGCTCCATGGTAGTGGAAATTGCTCAGAATTTTGACAAGGGCAGCACCTCAGGTGGTTTCGGTTCAGATTACTGTAATGGGAACACGATTAATACTGGCGTTAGCGGAGAGATTTTACTCTCACACACTCAAATGAAGGACTGGCTATAAATTTGTTAAAATAATAACTACTAGAATTCATATTATTTTGAATACTACGGTAAACGACTCAGTTGCGAAACACATCTTCTTTCCCACTATTATGTTCCTCCATGGCAGTGGAAATCGCCTGAATTTTTAAAGGCAGCACCTCAGGGTGTTACGGTTCAATTACTGTAATGAGAAACACGATTGAAACTTGCGTTAGCAGAGAGATTTTACTCGCACACACTCAGATGCAAGGCGGGCTAAGTATTTGTTAAAACAATATTAACTAGAATTCATATTTCTTTTCAAAACGGTAAACGAAACAGATGCGAACACAGCATCTTGCCGACAAATATGTTGCTCCATGCAGTGGAAATGGTCCGAATTTTGACAGGGCAGCATCTCAGGGTGTTCTTTTGGTTTAGATTACTGTAATGTGAACACGATTAATACTTCCGTTAGCGGAGAGATTTTACTCTCACACACTCAAATGAAAGACGGGATCTGAATTTGTTAAATAAATACCTACTACAATTCATTTTTTTTTAGAAATCAACCGTAAACGACACAGTTGCGATCACAGGTTCTTTCCGACAAATATGTTGCGACATGGCAGTGAAAATGGCCTCAATTTTGACAAGGCAGCACCTCAGGGTGTTTTTGGTTCAGATTACAATAATGGGAACACGATTTATTTTGCGTTAGCGGAGAAAACTTACTCGCACACACTAAGATGCAAGATGGGCTCTAAATTGTTAAAATAATATCTACTAGAATTCATATTTTTTAGAAAACAACGGTAAACGACACAGTTGCGAACACAGCTTCCTTCCGACAAATATGTTACTCAATGGCAGTGGAAATGGCCCGAATTTTGACAGAGCAGCACCTCAGGGTGTTTTCTTTTTGTTTACATTACTGTAATGGGAACACGATTAATACCTGCGTTAGCGAAGCGATCTTACTCGCACATACTCAGATGCAAGACGGGCTCTAAATTTGTTAAAATAATATCTACTAGAATTCATATTTTTTTTAGAAAACAACGGTAAACGACACAGTTGCGAACACAGCTTCTTTCCGACAATATGTTGCTCCATGGCAGTGGAAATAGCCCGAATTTTGACAGGGATGCACCTCCGGGTGTTTTGGTTCAGATTACTGTAACGGGAAACGTTAATACTTGCGTTAGCGGAGAGATCTTACTCGCAACACTCAGATGCAAGACGGGCTCAAGGTTTGTTAAAATAATATCTACTAGAATTTATATTTTTTTTAGAAAAAAAGGTAAACGATAAAGTTGCGATCACAGCTTCTTTCCGACAAATATGTTGCGCCATGGCAGTAAAAATGGCCTGAATTTTGACAAGGCAGCACTTCAGGGTGTTTTGGTTCAGATTAAAATAATGGGAACACGTTTATTCTTGCGTTAGCGGTGAGATCTTACTCGCACACACTAAGATGCAAGACGGGCTCTAAATTTGTTAAAATAATATCTACTAGAATTCATATTTTTTTAGAAAACACGGTAAACGACACAGTTGCGATCACAGCAGCTTTCCGTCAACTATGTAGCTCCATGGCAGTGGAAGTGGCCTGAATTTTGAGAGGGCAGCACCTCAGGCTGTTTTTTTTTGTTTAGATTACTGTAATGGGAACACGATTAATACTTGCGTTAGAAGAGAGAGCTTACTCCCCACACTCAAATGCAAGACGGGCTCTGAGTTTGTTAAAATATTATCTACTAGAATTCATATTTTTTTAGAAAACAACGGTAAACGACACAGTTCCGAACACAGCTTCTTTTCCGACTAATATGTTGCTCCATGGCAGTGGAAATAGCCCGAATTTGACAGGGATGCACCTCCGGGTGTTTTGGTTCAGATTACTGTAACGGGAAACGTTTAATACTTGCGTTAGCGGAGAGATCTTACTCGCAAACACTCAGATGCAAGACGGGCTCAAGATTTGTTAAAATAATATCTACTAGAATTTATATTTTTTTAGAAAAAAAACGGTAAACGATAAAGTTGCGAACACAGCTTCTTTCCGACAAATATATTGCTCCATCGCAGTGGAAATGGCCTGAATTTTGACAGGGCAGCACTTCAGGTTTTTTTGTTTAGATTAATGTACTAGAAACACGATCAATACTTGCGTTCGCGAAAAGATCTTTCTCGCACACACTCAGATGAGAGACGGTCTCATTAGTGTTAAAACAATATCTACTGAAATTCATATTTTTCAGAAAAAAACGGTAAACGACACAGTTGCGAACAGAGCTTTTTCCGACTAATATGTTGCTCCATGGTAGTGGAAATGGCTCAAATTTTGACAAGGCAGCACCTCAGGTGGTTTCGGTTCAGATTACTGTAATGGGAACACGATTAATACTGGCGTGAGCGGAGAGATTTTACTCTCACACACTCAAATGCAAGACGGGCTATAAATTCTTTAAAATAATAACTACTAGAATTCATATTATTTTTTAATACAACGGTAAACGACACAGTTGCGAACACAGCTTCTTTCCCACTATTATGTTCCTCCATGGCAGTGGAAATGGCCTGAATTTTTTAAAGGCAGCACCCAGGGTGTTTCGGGTCAGATTACTGTAATGAGAACACGATTAAAACTTGCGTTAGCGGAGTGATTTTACTCGCACACACTCAGATGCAAGGCGGGCTAAGTATTTGTTAAAACAATATTAACTAGAATTCATATTTTTTTTACAAAACGCTAAACGAAGCAGATGCGAACACAGCATCTTGCCGACGAATATGTTGCTCCATGGCAGTGGAAATGGTCCGAATTTTGACAGGGCAGCATCTCAGGGTGTTCTTTTGGTTTAGATTACTGTAATGTGAACACGATTAATACTTCCGTTAGCGGAGAGATTTTACTCTCACACACTCAAATGAAAGACGGAATCTGAATTTGTTAAATAAATACCTACTACAATTCATTTTTTTTTAGAAATCAACCGTAAACGACACAGTTGCGATCACAGGTTCTTTCCGACAAATATTGTGCGCCAATGGCAGTGAAAATGGCCTGAATTTTGACAAGGCAGCACCTCAGGGTGTTTTGGTTCAGATTACAATAATGGGAACACGATTTATTCTTGCGTTAGCGGAGAGATCTTACTCGCACACACTAAGATTCAATACGGGCCCTAAATTTTCTTAAAATTATATCTACTAGAATTCATATTTTTTTAGAAAACAACAGTAAACGTCACAGTTGCGAACACAGCTTCTTTCGACAACAATGTAGCTCCATGGCAGTGGAAGTGGCCTGAATTTTGACAGGGCAGCACCTCAGGCTGTTTTTTTTTGTTTAGATTACTGTAATGGGAACACGATTAATACTTGCGTTAGAGGAGAGAGCTTACTCCCACACACTCAAATGCAAGACGGGCTCTGAATTTGTTAAAATATTATCTACTAGAATTCCTATTTTTTTTAGAATACAACGGTAAACGACACAGTTGCGAACACAGCTTCTTTCCGACTAATATGTTGCTCCATGGCAGTGGAAATAGCCCGAATTTTGACAAGGATGCACCTCAGGGTGTTTTGGGTTCAGATTACTGTAACGGGAAACGTTTAATACTTGCGTTAGCGGAGAGATCTTTCTCGCACACACTCAGATGAGAGACGGTCACATTAGTGTTAAAACAATATCTACTGAAATTCATATTTTTCAGAAAAAAACGGTAAACGACACAGTTGCGAACACAGCTTCTCTCCCACTATTATGTTCCTCCATGACAGGGGGAAATGGCCTGAATTTTTTAAAGGCAGCAACTCAGGGTGTTTCGGTTCAGATAACTGTAATGGGAACACGATTAAAACTTGCGTTAGCGGGGAGATCTTTCTCGCACACACTCAGATGCAAGGCCGGCTAAGTATATGTTATAACAGTATTAACTAGAATTCATATTTTCTTTACAAAACGGTAAACGAAACAGATACGAACAGAGCATCTTGCCGACTAATATGTTGCTCCATGGCAGTGGAAATGGTCCGAATTTTGACAGGGCAGCACCTCAGGGTGTTCTTTTGGTTTAGATTACTATGATGGGAACACTATTAATACATGCGTTAGCGGAGAGATTTTACTCGCACACACTCAGATGCAAGACGGGCTCTGAATTTGTTAAAATAATATCTACCAGAATTTTTTTTTTTTAGAAAACAACGTTAAACGACACAGTTGCGAACACAGCTTCTTTCCGACTAATATGTTGCTCCATGGCAGTGGAAATAGCCCGAATTTTGACAGGGAAGCACCTCAGGGTTTTTGGTTCAGATTACTGTAACGGGAAACAGTTAATACTTGCGTTAGCGGAGAGGTCTTACTCGCACACACTCAGACGCAAGACGGGCTAAGTGTTTGTCAAACAATTTTTACTAGAATTAATATTTTTTCACAAAACAACGGTAAATGACACAGTTGCGAACACAGCATATTGCCGACTAATATGTTTCTACATGGCAGAGAAAATGGCACGAACTTTGACAGGGCAGCACTTCAGGCTGGTTTTCTTGTTTAGATTACTGTAATGGAAACACGATTAATACTTGCGTTAGCGGAGAGATCTTACTCCCACACACTCAAATGCAAGACGGGCTCTGAATTTGTTAAATTTATATCCAATAGAAATTTTTTTTTTAGAAAACATCAGAAATGAAACAGTTGCGAACACAGTTTCTTTCCGGCTAAGATGTTGCTTCATGGCAGTGGAAATAGCCCGAATTTTGACAAGGAAGCACCTCAGGGTTTTTTGGTTCAGAATACTTTAACGCGAAACGGTTAGTACTTGCGTTAGCGGAGAGATCTTACTTGCTCACACTCAGATGCAAGACGGGCTAAGTATTTGTCAGACAATATCTACTAGAATTCATATTTTTTTACAAAACAACGGTAAATGATACAGATGCGAACACAGCATCTTGCCGTCTAATATGTTCCTCAATGGCAGTGGAAATGATAAAATTTTTAAAGGGCAGAACCTCAGGTTGTTTTTGTTCAGATTACTGTAATGGGAACACAATTAATACTTGCGTTAGCGGAGAGATCACACTCGCACACACTCAAATGCAAGACGGGCTCTGAATTTGTTAAAATAATATCTACTATAATTCATAATTTTTTTAGAAAACAACGGTAAACGACACAGTTGCGAACACAGCTTCCTTCCGACAAATATGTTACTCAATGGCAGTGGAAATGGCCCGAATTTTGACAGAGCAGCACCTCAGGGTGTTTTCTTTTTGTTTACATTACTGTAATGGGAACACGATTAATACCTGCGTTAGCGAAGCGATCTTACTCGCACATACTCAGATGCAAGACGGGCTCTAAATTTGTTAAAATAATATCTACTAGAATTCATATTTTTTTTAGAAAACAACGGTAAACGACACAGTTGCGAACACAGCTTCTTTCCGACAAATATGTTGCTCCATGGCAGTGGAAATAGCCCGAATTTTGACAGGGAAGCACCTCAGGGTCTTTTCGTTCAGATTACTGTAATGGGAACACGATTAATACCTGCGTTAGCGGAGAGATCTTAATCGCACACACTCGGAGGCAAGACGGTCTCATTATAGTTAAAACAATACCTACTTAAATTCATACTTTTTTCGAAAAATACGGTAAACGACACAGTTGCAAACAGAGCTTTTTTCCGACTAATATGTTGCTCCATGGCAATGGAAATAGCCTGAATTTTGACAGGGAAGCACCTCAGGGTTTTTTGGTTCAGATTACTATAAAGAAAAGCGTTAATATTTGCGTTAGAAGAGAGGTCTTACTCGCACACATTCAGATGCAAGACGGGCTATGTGTTTGTCAAACAATATTTACTAGAATTGATATTTTTTTACAAAACAACGGTAAATGACACAGTTGCGAACACAGTATATTGCCGACTAATATTTTTCTACATGGCAGAGGAAATGGCACGACCTTTGACAGGGAGAACCTCGGAGTGTTTTTTTTCTGTTTAGTTTACTGTAATGAGGAACGATGAATACTTGCGTTAGCGGAGAGATTTTAATCGCACACACTCAGAGGCAAGACAGGCTCTAAATTTGTTAAAATAATATCTACTACAATTCATATTTTTTTTAGAAAACAACGGTAAACGGCACAGTTGCGAACACAGCTTCTTTCCGACTAGTATGTTGCTCCATGGCAGTGGAAATAGCCCGAATTTTGAAAGGGAAGCCCCTCAGGGTATTTTGGTTCAGATTACTGTAACGGGAAACGGTTAATACTTGCGTTAGCGGAGAGATCTTACTCGCACACACTCAGAGGCAAGACGGGCTCTGAATTTGTTAAAATTATATCTACTAGATTTCAGATTTTTTTATAAAAGAGCGGTAAACGACACAGTTGCGAACACAGCTTCTGTCCGACTTATATGTTGCTCCATGGCAGTGGAAATGGCCCGAATTTTGACAGGGCAGCACCTCAGGGTATTTTCGTTCAGATTACTGTAATGGGAAATTGATTAATACTTGCGTTAGCGGAAAGATCTTACTCGCACACATATTTTGCATGACGGGCTCAGTATTTGTCTGAGCAATATCTACTAGAATTCATATTTTTTTTTAGAAAACAACGGTAAACGACACAGTTGCGAAAATTGTGAGGGACAGGAAGCTGTTCCAATGTGTAGATGGGATATTATTGTTAGTACGTCGTTAATAGCTCAAAAAATAAATAATATGCCTATATTGACTGGTTTGTAGCCTATATGAGTGAAAATGGTCACAGTGCTGTACTGTTTTGGGGATTTTTTTTATTTGGTAAGGCGTGACTGCCGTTTTAAGTACTTCGCAGTTCACGCGTACAGAGAAATTGGGGTTATCATTAGTCAGAAGCAATCCTTGCAATGTAAAACTTGATACTACACACTATGCTTTTTAAAATTGTATTGTAGGGGCACAGCTCTTGTCTGCATTTATATATGTGTCAATAAATGGTTTCCTTTTTAATGAATCGTAGCCAAAGTGCACGAAAACAAACATCCAAGATCAGTGGCGGCTCGTGACATTTTTTCCTGGTGGGGCCAGATGTAAAAGCGCGAATATAATCTCAGAATCAATAACTTATTTAATTAAAGTCAGCATTTAATCAATTGTTTATTTAATATTATTTATCTGTTAATTATACATTTAAATCTCTAAGTTTTCAACAAAAAACAGAAGTAGGAATTTTTATTAAGTCACTTATCAAATATTGGTATGTCAATGGAAACAAAAGATTTTTTACAAAAATTACGCTAATGCCATAGCTTATTTTTCGGAATGATGAAAGTTCGAAAAAGGAACGTATCGTAAAATTAAGACAAGTTGACTTCGACTTGTTATGCCAATTGTTTAATCACTTGCAGAGAAGTAAAATCAGCTACATGTCTTTCTACATTTCCTCCATATACACTTCATACATACAATTTAGCAGCTCTTTCTTTGTCATAAGTGAGTTATACTTATAAATAGAAGAATTGTTTAAATGATCATCTAACACACTATCTAGATTGCCGAGGTCTAAAAAATTGCCACGGTCTTTTGAATCTTCAGATTCATCATGCCCTCTGAATACTACTAGTTCATGAATGACGAGTGCCGTGGTACTTAACTAAACACTCAGTTATTCTACCTAAATGTCTATATTTTGCGACTTGTTCGTTATGTTTCTTGATTGAAATTTTCATCGCCGAATCAATCTGTACAACAATGTTCACAGTTCCAAATGTTTTAAATTTGCAAGCATTTTCTAAATGCAATGCACTTTCTTCGTGTTTCTTTATCCTTTCGTTCAAATGTTTCAGATCCTTACAGCCTACTGTCGTCCACAATCCCTCACCAAATAATAAACATTAAAAGCAAAATTAGCTTTGTTTTCACTCACAGTCAACCATGATTTTTTTTCTGAAACCTCGAAATACAGAATGTTTGTTTCTTCTTTCCATCAACTTGTGCAAATGATAAGTCAATCAGTTGATGTGCTCCTAACCGTTTAATATTTTTTTTTTCTTCACATCTGAGCGAAGAAAACGGAAAACAGTGTAATGAATCCACTGAGTTCATCTTACAGCGCGCAGAACTTCACGTGCACTTTGAAAACGGCGCGCTCAGACTGCCGTTTCTCTGCGAAGGGCCCGCTGGTGCGGGCCCCTAGGACAGCTAAAATTAGCAAGCAGTGGTCGCGCCCAGTACGAAAGGGCGCTGACCTTGGAAACAGAGTGGGGTTACCGTTCCGGGGCCCAAGCAAAGCGGGCCCCTTGAGCACTACTAACGCTATCTTTGAGTGCGGCAAGGAACTATGACCCTCAATTCTTGGTTATTGGGACTTGGAATGAGTTCTAGGGACGAATTGTCGATCTTCACGAATAAAGAATTCCAATGAAGAACTACAATTATGACAAAATTATTACTGTAAAGATATATGAACAGTTTTGTGCTTTATTAAATATTGGTGGGGCCCGGCCCCTGTGGCCCCTTAGGACGAGCCGCCCCGGCCAAGATGTTATTCTCTTCCGATCTTTCAAAGACCGATTTCGATTTTACGGTATCAACGACCGGGAAAAATGAAAACGTCGGCTATCTCCTTGAACGCCCTTCCGCTGTAGTCAAAGAATGAAATGCCGAGATCGTCATCTTTATTTCTATTAGATTCGTCATTTTGAATTGATTTACGAATCTGTTTCCGCTAGTTGTTGTTGCTGAGCGGTCAGCAGATTTTGAGTTTCCAGCAGATTTACAGTAAGTTTGTACTATTCTATTAATTTGAATGTTTTATGAATTATCTCTTTTCGTTCCTTGAACTTATCTGTAGCTTGATATTTTTAAAGACCGATATTGTACATAGAAAAGAATGACTTATGACATTAACGATCTCATTTGACTTTTTTTAAAGAAAGTAAAATCCTTTCACACTTCATAACAGAGAATTTACACTTGTCGATTAGCAGAACAAAATGCCGTATGTACCCTTCCTGCAGGATGAAGTACAGAAAAGTAGTGTCATTTCCCTGTTTGAGAAGGTCAACTGAAAACTCCTATTAACTTTAACAAATCGTTTCTGAATAGTCGAATTACTGTTAATCGCCTGAGACTAACAGGTGCATCAGGAGGTTGGGAGCCACCGTTACCCATCCCCTGTTGCAACTACAATTGTTCACTTTGGAATTGAAGTTGAAAGTAGTTTATAACTTGTTTCACATCACTAATTTTACACATTTGATCTTTGTGTTCCCTTTCATTCTTGTACTATTTTGCATATGAGTTGTTTCTTTAAGAAATATTATCTTTCTGCTTTTTCCATTTCCAGTGCTTTTCAGTTTAGGCCTCTAAGAGACTTTTGTTCCAGTCACTACATTCCCATTTAAACTCAGTAACATTTCAAGGTCAAAAGCTGGACACTCATCGAATCAGGAGCTTCGTTACGTCTTTAACTTTTGGTGTTGTAACTTTCGATTCGTTGACCATGTCCCTCTCTCCTTCCAGCTCGTGACCTTGAAGTGCCATGACGGTTAAATCGGAGTGAAGAAAACCCAGCCAGTCTTCTTAAACCAAAATACTAATTGGTTTTCAATTCTCAGTGGACTAAATCGACCAGCTGGAGTTCGCCTCTCTTCTGTTAGCTCATTTGAATTTAATAACTATTCTTTTCAAAATATTATTTATTGTGACTAACTAAATCACATTACATAACATTAATGTGCCTTTTTTAACTTGACAAATTTAAGTTTGCTCTCTTATGTGGCAGACACAATACGAATACAAATCAATAACGTTTTAACAAGTCATGACTATGATAGTAACTTTTTAGTTGCCATGCTATTGAAGCGACACACACCAGCATACAATATTTAATAGAGTAATTGAATGGTAACAGCACCTCATTAAAAATAATTTAATTTAATGCATTGGTTTCCAACATAACTCCCCCTAAATTTTCAGAAGTAACGACTGAAAATTTACATTTATACTGACAAAAAATTTAATTCTGTATATAAAGCATATTACAATTACATTAAAAGAACAACAGTAATGTCATACATAATAAAAAGCGATCCGCCTTAAACAAAGCAATACATAAAGCTTTGGAAAAATATAGTCTCCAATATGTCAAGTTCATTTAACACCGAGATTATGTGCCTTCTCGGACAGCAATAATTGCAAGGTGTATACTAAACACACGAAATCAAATTGACAAAAATGCCAAATGTTAATAACAGAAATGAGTTGCCTTACAGTAGGTCAAGCTCACATAAAAAACTTTGGGGCATTTTTGCCTCTCAAAGCAAGTATTGAGGCATTCATATCGAATGCACAATACATAAAAATAAGTTCTAAATTTGTAATATCAATGTGACCATATGTGAGCATCTTAGAGGATTTAAAACCTTGATTTTGAACAAATATATTTCAGTAAATCATTTGTAATAAAAGTTTTAAATCTTTTTACAATTAATTTAATTTCATCAAGCCAATTTGAATAGACTGATGATAAAAAGGTAGGACCATTCCACCACAGCTCTTGTTTTAACAATAAAAGAGGCTTTACACCCCTGGAAATTAAATCAGCCGGATTAACTTGGGATTGTACGTACCTCCAAGTGCAATCTTCAGTAATATTTAAAATTTCTAAAACTCGATTTCAAACAAAGATATTTCCCTTTTTTGGTGGACTTCTTAACTAAGCTAAAACCACTTGTGAATCAGTCCATAAATTGATTCTATCTCTTGTCACAAAATTTGTAACATGTTGATCTTTGTTTAAAGCTCCTATAGTCTTATCCATAAGTTTTGCTAATAACAAAGCTGAGCATAGCTCAAGCCTAGGTATGGTAATAGCAAGATCACTCTCTTCTTTTGACTTTAATACCGCACATGGAGTAACCCTTGATTTCGCACATAATAATCTAATATTGACATATTCTAATATTGAATAATCTAATATTGACAATTTGAATTGTTATATGTTCTAACTAGCGTACCCGTGCGAGAACTCCCGGATGTTAAATCCCACCCTTTCCCTATCCATTTGTCTATCCGTTCCATATTCTTTGTCAATTAGGTTTTAGTTTTTTGTGATAGTCACAAAAATATTAGCTTTTTACTTTTGAGAAAGCTACGTGTCGGAACCAGTTGACTTGGAAATTTCATCGAATGATAACGAAAATATTGGTACGGGTAAAACACAAACACAGTCTTCACTCTTCACTGAACACCCACATCCTTCCACAATTAAGTACACTGCACTTATAGACTATGAAAAAATGTTAATTGAATAGTTTCACAACACGCATAAGAAATAATATTCATAGGTATAGGTATCAAGCAACTATAATAGTACTTCTAGTTGTTGCTGGAGAGCAAATCTTGAATTAATGATTATGCAAATAAACCTCGTCAGACTGCACAAACTACGGTGTTAACAGAAAGCGTAAATAAAGATTGTCGAATCTAAGCCTTCTAAGCGTGTCGCCACAAAAATTGCTACCAGCAGGAAGGACTGAAATATTGAGGTGGCCTTGATAGTATTAAAGCGTGGAACCAAAAAGTTAATTGAATAGATCAAAGAATGTTTCATCTTATAGATTATGGTGTGAAAAACGTATCTTTGAGGCCTTTGGCCTTTGGCCTCAAAATTTTACTTTTTAAGGCTCTAAAACGCTTTGTTTATGACTTATTTGCCGATATAAGTTAACATGTAATGCGGGTTGCATTTTACATAATATATTTCTATGCGTTTTTTTTTAAGAAATCATCCATATTTTTAAAGTCAAAATGGAATTTGTCAAGTCTCTGTGAAATTATCTTTCTTTGGAGCCCTCATTTATAAAGATTGGTTGCGTGTGAGAGCCGGAACCCAAAGGTATACTACTGAAATAATACAGGAGACGATGTATATACAGGCACCATAAGCAAATTGACTATTGTCACAGAAACCATGAATTTCAAAATTGGAAGTACCTAACATTGACATAATCCCTGGAATAGTGATGCCAGTAATTAGTGGTAAACAATTACAAATGCTTAACCAAATAGAATTGATTTGCTCAGGAAGATTTTCATCCCGTTTAAGAGAACATTCCCACAGTTTTTGAAATAACATTTTGCATAATATTACTACTGGGGAAATTAATCCCAAAGGATCAAAGATGCTAGAAATGAAAGATAAAAATTTTCTTTTTGAAATAATGGGTTTATCTTTTGCTTCAATTAAAGCGGGAGACAACATGATTTTAAAAACATCAACATGTGGATCCCACAACAAACCTAAAGTTTTAACACAATGAGATAATGGATCATTAAAGTGTACTAATTTGCCTACTTCTCTAATCTCTTCAGGGATAAAATTTAAAAGTGATATTGAATTGGTGGACCATTTTCTATGTTTAAATCCACCTTTTAATACTAGTTTAGATGTTTGAGAATAAATATCAAATGCTTCTTCCTCATCTTTACTTGATTTGATGAAGTCATCCTCATAAAAATCAGTGGTTAACGCTAACTTTCCTAATGGCAACTCATAACCTTCGTCGCTGGCCAGGCACATGAGAGTCTGAGTAGCCAAATATGAAACTGATGCAGTACCGTACGTGACTGTGGTGAGAGCCCATTCATCAATATTAGCAGTGGGATTATCACGCCGTAAGATGCATCGCAATTTTTGGCATAAAGGATGAACATTAATTTGCCGATACATTTTCTGAAGATCACCTGTTACAGTGATAGGATGTAATCTAAATCTAACAAGTATAGAGAATAAATAATCTTGCAAAACAGGACCTCTAGCAAGAATGTCATTTAATGATATCCCTGAAGAAGTATTAGCTGAAGCATCAAAAACACATCACGTTTTAGTTGTAGATAATCCATTTTAAATACAGGAAAATGGGGCAAAAAGTTTGTATCATCATTCATTTCATTAGATAATTTTCTCATGTGCCCTAATTTCTCATATTCGAACATAAATGCACGATAGTTTGAGGCTAATTCAGAATCAGCACTTAATCTTCTATCTAAGGACGGTAATCTATTTTTCACTTGTCATTTGGGTTTTCCTAAAGCTGGTGCATTAGGTAATACTGGCAATTTTACACAATACCTACCCGAGTTATCACGAGTAACATTTTCATTAAAATGCTTAACACAAAAATCATTTTCACTAAAGTCATTCTCATGCTCTACATGCTTTATATCCCAAAATCTTTTGCAATTATAAGAACAAACCTTAAAATTATCAGCACAAGAATTGTATGGAATTGGACCAGAGACTATCCAACCTAAAAGAGTCTGTTGTAAAAACGGAAATTCATTGTTTTGTGGATAATATTTACCTTGAGCAATCACTTCAAACATTACACTCACTCCTAGTAATAAATCAATGCACTTGGGTTTATTAAATTTACTATCCGCTAGGAATATGTCTTGGGGAATTCCCCAATTTGTAATAGAGAAAGATTCATTCACAACTTTACATAATTTGGGAACAATAATGAATACAACTTACTTCAATGTCCGCCACGAGACTTAATTTCTATTACAATGCTTTCATTAGCAACAAATTCTTCATTGGTTGCACCTGAAATTAATCCATTTACTTTTTTCCTAGGTAATGATAAGTTCTTGGCTGCAAACTCCGTTATTAATGATATTTCTGAACATGAGTCTAATAATGCGTTTTTAATCGTGAGTTTATTAAACCTGACTTTATTAAATATAATTGACAAGTGCTGCAGGTTACAAGGTAGTTTTAATTTTATTTTCTGGCACAGTATTAAATATGCTGGCAGAAATCACATGATTAGCTTCTGTAGCTTCACCAATATTTGCCAGCTTAGAAAAATGTAATATTTTATTATGATTTTTATTACATAAAGTACATTTTACATCATAAGTGTGCGATGGCGATTTATATTTAAGACATTTGAGACAATGTCCATTTCACCTAACCCAATGAGATTTTTGTTCAGGATTCCATTGAGTAAATTTAGGACATTTTATGTAGGAATGACTTTCCTGCCTTATGTAACAAGATGGGGACCTTGAGTTGTAGTTGTTACAGAAGTATGATTTGACATCATAGTTGTATCTACCATTGCAGCTATGGCATGTTGTTGCCTTTTTAAAAGTTCAATAAATTCATTATAAGTGGATGCACATTTATCATTTAAGTGCAACTCCCAATTTTTTAATAGTTCATTTGGTAAACTCTTTGAAATTAAAGCCACTAATAACAGGTCTTGCAATTCCACATGTTTTAAAGCTAATAATGCATTTACATGAGACACGAAAAAATCTATAAATTGTCTCAAAGATGATGCTGAGTTATGCATTAAATGTGGAGGATTTAAGATTTTAATAAGGTGCTGTTTTACTATTGTGCGTGGATCATCAAAACTGAGAAGTTTCCATGCTACTTCAAAGTTCTCAGCTGAGACTTCTAAGTTTTTGAAAATTATTTTAGCCTCTCCCTCGAAACTGGTATTCAAATAAATAAATTTATTGATTTCAGATAAATTTGGATTTTCGACAACCAAAGCTTTAAATAAGTTTCTAAAGGCCAGCCACTCAGTTATTTTACCTCCAAAATGAGGCAAAGTGATATTTGGTAAATTAAAATCTGTAGAAAAAGCATTGACACTTTGTGTCAAAATTACCGGCTGTGATTCCATTGATCTGCCAGGTAACAATTCCTTGGGTGCAATCTTTTTTAAAAAGGATTCATTTTGGAAACAAAGGGTTTGAAGAGATTCTAAAACATTTTTTTTTAAGGTCGCATCAACTACTCGGTCATTAGCGACCACTATTGGGAGTAACATTATGACATGATGATGACACGATATGGTGATGAGAGAGGGTGAAAGGACGAACACATACAACCATGCCCGAGGCGGGACTCGAACCCGCGACCCCACGGTCCGAGACCACTACGGCACTACTGCCTTAGCGGTCTCGGCCACGGGGCCGGCTAAAATAGCTTGTTTAGCAATAATGTCATTTTCTTGAATATCAATATTACAAGAAGTTTCTTCAAGCTTATCTATGGCTCTCAAAATTATGACATAAATTGCTTAGAATTTTTCCAATACCTCACCTTCATTTGCATTATTCATTACATTTTTATATCTAACGTCCAGGAGCCTCGCCGTTTTTAAAGCACTTTGGAATTTGTTCATTTTGTATGTAGGCTTGGATAATAATATTAAATAAAGATAGATGCTAATTAATTATAATAAGTTACTTTAAACAGTTGAATACTTGAGTTGCTGGGAACGGCTATCTCGGGAAAAGCTGCGAGTCACTCGAAGCCGTTCTAAACCATTATAACTCGTGGCTCCACGAAGATCATCCTTGAGCAGCAGCGAGACTCGATAAAGACCAAACGAGTATTTTACCAAATTTGAATTAGTCGCGAGTCCAATTCAGAAACGGGAAATAACTGATAGGCCGCTTGTCAGTCAGTAACGACCGGAGTTCCAAATACAAAGATGTACAGTGGATTTCACCAACACTCGTCAAATCTCTCTTGACGATCGTCATTTTTGACGAACGTCAAAATCTTGATGTATCGTTACCTTTCACCAACGCTTTTCTGTTAGAATTGACGCCCCGTTAACTTTGACGATTCGTCAAGGATCGTGTGTCGATTTTTTCTCCTCGTACAGAGGTTGGCTATCATGTCGGGTTACAACGCGGTTCCGCATTGGCTATTGAACCTGTTGACTACTGAAGACGAACTATTATATTCGGTAGGTTGGCACGAAGTCCACAGATTTCGTGGTTCGCACATGAAGAAAATCACATATTTGCACACTAACGAAGAAATACATTTTTTTATTTCTGAATTGTTCTAATTCAATTCCCCTGAAGACAAAATTTGCACATGTGTGCAGTCTGTCATCCTGTATCTCCAGAAATGTTCGCTATTATAAAAAAATGTGTTTTTGGTTAGGGTTGGGCACCCCATGGAAATACCACATTCTATGGGTATAGAGAAGGATTTGCGAAAGAAACAATCTTTCTATTTACGCAATCGCTCTCTGTGATGACAAAATTCCATTGCAATGGCCGGAGGAAATGTCATGCAGCATAAAATATTAAAGATATTTACTGAGCATGGGCGTTTATTTGTTTGAGGGATATTCAAAACGCAGTTTTATTTCTTCTAAATTCTTCAGTAACACTGTTTTCGACATTCTCTCGATATGAATTGAAGATCTTCCAATTATTAAAAAGTATATATTTTTGAATAATTGCTTTTCTAGATCCATGGTTTGTAATTATGCAAAAGTTAAGCATCAAAATTATCTCCCATGATATCACACATGCCCCACTTGCACAGCAAAAATGTAAAATAACTAGTTTAATGAAATACAATGCACGCGTTTGATTCACCCTAACCTCACAACAGCAGTTTAACGAATCGTCAAAGACGTTGATGGCGGGGTGCCGGTCCATCAAAATTTGACGAATACTTTGACGATCGTCAGGCGAAAAGACCTTGGTGAAACGTAAATAAGGCGTTTGACGCGCCGTCAATGGTTTGACGTCCGTCAAAGCTGCTGATCAGCGTTGGTGAAATCGACCGGTAAACTCTCAGTCATGCGGCACCGGAGGACCATTGAAGAAAATCCAGCCAGTCTTCTTAAACCAAAATACTAATTGGTTTTCAGTTCTTAGTGGACTAAATCGACCAGCTGGAGTTCGCCTCTCTTCAGTTAGCTCATTTGTATTTAATGACTATTCTTTTCAAAATATTATTTATTGTGACTAATTAAATCACATTACTTATATAACATTAGTGTGCCTTTTTGAACTTGACAAAATTAAGTTTGCACTCTTATGTGCCAGAAACAATACGAATACAAATCAATAACGTTTTAACAAGTCATGACTACGATAGTCACTTTTTAGTTGCCATGCTATTGAAGCGACACCCACCAGCATACAATTTTTAATAGAGTAATTTAATGGTAACAGCACCTCATTGAAAATAATTCAATTTAATGCATTGGTTTCCAACACGGAGTATAGATGTTGTTAGAATTGTATAGTTCGTCTCCCGGCACTAGAGCTTTTTTATTTGTTTGTAGTGTAGATTAGGCTTAGTGACACTACATGTAGTTGACGGTACTATGACGTGGAAATCAACTTTTAGGTCGTACGATGATTGCCGCTGACTATTTTGGATGGCTTCTCAATATACTGCATCGTACTGAAACGGCTCGACTTGTGTAATCTCATTATGCAAACTGTTCCCGAAGTGCGATATTAAATGTACCTTTGTTTCGTCATCTCAACTATCGCTCCATGCATTCGTTTAGATTGCATTTACCGACACTTGACGCAGTAACTTCCTTCTTGCCTCTCATATGGAGCTCTAAGAAACATACACACAAGGTCCTTCCCGAAAATAATGCGCTCATTTCTATTTTAAGAAATTTATTGAATCGATTCGTACAATTTCTCAATATGCTTCGAAATATATTCCTCCTGCTTCAACATACTTGTTCTAACGAGATTTCCATGCTTTATAAGTCCTTCACTGGTCCTTTAGTAACCTCGCCTTAGCCGCCTTAATGTTCTCCAGAGTCCCCAGATGCTGTCCATTGAGGGATTTTTTAATCTCTTAGAACAAAAAGAAATCGGGGAAGACAGTAAGGGGGCTGGGGGAGCCTTGAGATGCCGGCCTTGGTCAGGTAGTCGGTCGTCATAAAGGCGGTGTGACTGGGAGTACTGTCATGGTGCAGCGTCCAGGAATTCATCTCGCCCCTGACGCCAAAGACCTGTTGCCTTAGCCTTTTCAATATTTCGACGTAGAATTTCATGTTGACTACTTGGACAGGTGGAACAAATACATAAGAGACCACTCCCTTGGAATAGAAAAAAACTCAATTAGCAGCGCTTTTACCTTCGATTTGCTCACTCTTGTCTCTTTTGGGCGTGGGGACGACGTCGTGTTCCACTCTGCGCTCTGCGTTTTTGTTTCTGGGTGGTATTCCAAGATCAAGATTCGTCAACAGTTATCACATTGTCCAAAATATTCGGATCGTCCTCACAACACTGCAACAATTGAGGGATTTTTTAATCTCTTAGAACAAAAAGAAATCGGGGAAGACAGTAAGGGGGCTGGGGGAGCCTTCGACGGTCATTTCGTTTTCGACGGTCATTTCGTAGACCCAAATCACTGGCTGGGGCCAGAAGACCTCGCACGGGATGGTCTTCATCTAAATTTCCGCGGTGCATGGAAGCTGGGCCGCCTGCACGATGAGGTTATTCAGTCATGCTTGCGAGGCAAGTGACTGCACAAAAGAAAGACTGTGGCAGCGGCGGAGACGACGGCGGCGGCGGTGACGGTGACGGCGGCGGCTTCGTGGGAAGCGCCATCCCGACATATAGTGACTGCTGCGCGGGAGGAGGCGACTGCTGCGCGGGAGGAGGCGACTGCTGCGCGGGAGGGGTCGATAGCTGCGCGGGATGAAACAACTACTGCGCGGGCGCAGGCACCTAAACAAGACGCAGGGATCCCAAAATCAGACTTGCAGGTGAGGAAAGGCTTCACTAGATTGTTGCAGGTGAACTGCCGTAGTATCATGAATAAGGTAATAGAATTTTGGAATTTAATTGAGGCTTGTGATCCTGATATCGTGATAGGTACAGAATCATGGCTCTCGGATGCGGTAGCGAATTCGGAAATTTTTCGGTCTGATTATATTACGTTTAGGAGAGATCGCGAAACTAGAGGCGGCGGAGTTTTCATTTGCGTGAAAAACACATTAAATGTCGTATCAAATTGGGTTGATAATGTTTTTGAAATGACGGGGTTGAAAATTCATTGTTTAGGAAATATCCTAGAAATAATTGCTTGCTATCGTCCACCGGCTAGTAGTTACGAAATCTTAGGCGCCATACACGAAAGAACTAAAAACATAAATAGCCATCCAGTAGTTATTGCCGGAGATTTAAATCTTCCAGACACTAATTGGAAAGGGTGCGTTTGCGACGGAAATGTGCAGCAACTTGTCAATAGACTTGTTTGGGACAACGGATTAGCGCAGGTAGTAGACCAGCCCACTAGACAGGAAGCGCTTCTAGATATTTGCCTCGTTAGACCGAAAGACTTATTCTTATCGTGCGACGTCATGGAAGGTATAAGTGACCATAAAGCAGTTCTTGTCGACTTGGACTTAAGTACTTCAAGGAAAAGTATTAACGCCGGATTTCCACTGAGGGAATACAAGAAAACGAATGTAGAAGGGCTTCAAAAATACTTAAGAGAACAGTACGAAGGGTTTCTTAGAATAGGAGGGGGGATTGAAGAAATATGGCGAGGATTTAAAAATATTCTTGAAAATGCCGTGCAGACATTTGTGCCGTGCAAATTGTTAAAAAGTAACCCCGGTCCAGAATATTATAATGCAAAGATTAGATGCATGAAAAGAAAAACCAGAAAGGCGTTTAGAAACAGACACATTAGTGATAACCATATGTCATTATTTCGAAGTTATTCAAAAGCATTAGAAAAGGAAAAGAAAATTGCGGAAGAACGTCATTTGAAATATATCCTTGATGCGGACGGCAGTAATTGGTCGAAATTTTTTAAGTATGTTCGTAGAAGGAAGGGAAACAAAGATGAAATACCAGTTGTTCGGATAAATAATTCGCAAGTAACTGACGACAGGGAAAAAGCAAACGCTTTTAATGCGTATTTCACGTCGGTATTTCAGCAGAAAACTAACGATACACGGATACCAACGTTATCAGATAGAAATCTATTTTATATCGACGTAAATACTCTACGGAAAAGAATAAAATTAATGAAAAGCGGAAAATCTCGAGGGCCCGATTGTATTTCCACGGATATCATTAAATTAGGCGGTGAGGCTATTCTACCGTATCTAATTAGATTATTTAATGTCTCTATCAATAACGCTTGCGTACCGGAAGATTGGAAGTTAGCACTCGTAGTACCTGTTTTTAAAAGCGGTGATAAAACAGTCCTTAGTAACTACAGACCGATAAGTCTCACATCAGTCGTATGCAAACTCATGGAACAATTAATTACTAACTACATCCGGAAAGAATGGGAGGACAAGGAATGGCTGTATCAAGGTCAACACGGTTTCAGGAACGGTTTCTCATGCGAAAGTCAGCTTGTTACCCTTCTACAGGACCTAGCCGATGAAATTGATAATGGGGGAAGGGTAGACGTGATAGTAATAGATTTTGCTAAAGCTTTTGATGTTGTTCCACACGATCGTCTTGTAAACAAATTAATAGATTCGGGTATAGACACAAGGGTGGTGGCTTGGATAAACGAACTACTACGTGATAGGAAACAAAAGGTTCGAATAGGAAGCTTTTTATCAACCTCCGCTAGTGTTACGTCAGGGATTCCACAAGGAAGTGTCATTGGACCTCTCATGTTTCTCGCCTTTGTGAATGACTTGCCAAAACATTTAGCTTCAAATGTAAGACTCTTCGCCGATGACTGTATCATCTATCGGGTTATCAAATCAGAGGACGATGTAGATATTTTGCAGCGAGACACAGACAAATTACACTCCTGGGCAGAAACAAACGGCATGGAAATAAACAGTTCGAAGAGCAAAGCCATCACGTTTGGTAGGGGTCGATGTTATGGTGAAACAGTGTACAAATTGAATAACAATGTCATACCTACAGTTACATCTTGCAAATATTTAGGAATACAGTTAGACAGTAAATTGAGTTGGGAAAATCAAGTAAATTTCGTTGTAGGGAATGCCTGGAGATCTTTACATTTCGTTATGCGGATTCTAAAGAGGAGTACGGTGAAAAGTAAAGAATTAGCTTATATGTCACTAGTGCGACCCGTGTTAGAATACGGCGCGGTATGCTGGGACCCGTACAGAATATCGCAGCAAGGTAATCTAGAAAGGCTCCAGCGCAGAGCATTAAAATTCACTTTCAGGGGTACAAAAAATAAAGGTGCATGGGAGTCACTCGAAAAAAGGCGGATTAAGTTGCGACTCTGTGCTATGTACAAAGCATACAAAGGTTATCCTGCTTGGGGTGAAATTAATCGTCGTCTAGGAAAACCTACTTACTTCGGTAGAGCGGATCACGAGCACAAAATTAAGACAAGAGTGCAGAAAACGGATGTTGGGAAATTTTCATTCACAAACAGAACTATTAGAGACTGGAACAGTTTGCCTGCGACAATCTTTGAACCCTTTCCTCAAAACCTGAGAAAATTTAAAAATAAATTAGTTTCCTAGCTATTCATCTATATTTATGTCATTGTATTATTGTTAAGTTTCTACTGTTAAATAAGTAGAATTTCCTATTAAGTAATTTGTCTAATTGTTATTATTAGTAGTAGTTGTAGTAGTATTGTCATTATTATTATTATTATTATTATTATTTATATTCGTGTAGTGCAGTGCAGTGCAGTGCAGTGCAGTGTTGTGTAGTGGAGGGAAAGAAATGCGAAAGAGATGCATATCAGTTAAGTGTTGTGAAGTGCAGTGCAGTGAAGTGAACTGAAGTGAAGTGGAGTAAAATGAATTGGAGTAAGGTTTGCGCTGTGAAATTATGTACCATTATTCTTAATTATTGTTTGTTTTTTTTGTTTTTTCTAAATCAAGTACTCTCTTGTAATTTAAATATTCTGCCACCAAGTAATGATACTTCATTGCAGAATTAATAATAAATCTAATCTAATTCTTGACTCACTTCCACTCGATTGTTCTTTGGCAATCGGTGAGCACTCTCGGGACAAGTTTAGCGCACACCGCATTTGTAAGTTTTCAGTGACAATTTTGTGCACATTGGTCTTCGAAAGGTCAAGCATTTCTGACATTAGGCGAACACCCATTCTTCGATTCGAGTTAAAAAATTCGCGCACTTTGTCAACCGAACTTTCTTGTCGCGACATGATCGTTGTTTGTCGGCGACCTCCTCACGACCCTCCTTGCATATTTTATGCCACATTTGCACTGTGAATATGACATACCGTCCTCATGAAAATCTTGTCGACGACTTCATCACGACCCTTCTCGAACATTTTGTGCAACTTTTTGCACTGTGAATATGACTTTCGGTCCTCATCAAAAGCCCTATAATGCAAGTCTCCGACGGCGTCTTCTCAAGTTTGAAACAAAACATTATCGCGTGTCGCTGATCCAGAGTTTTTTTTTTCATCTTAATTTCGACCGAGTGCTCACATAAGGGTTCGCTGAAACAGGCATTGTGACGCTCCAGGATTTAGGAGCTAACAGGCGCGAGTCGCGCTGTGTTCCCAACTAACCCACTCACCCTTTCATGCAAGCGGCAGCACTGTGCGACGGATAGTCACGTCAGAAAAAAATAGGGCGCATTACTTTCGGGGCGGACCTCGTAAAAACACTACACTCATTTTTCACTACATTCGTCCATCTTGCGTTAAAAATCCGATATGTATATTATTAGATATAAAATACGACCATTGGAATGTACGAGATGTTTCCATTACATTAAGGGACATAATCCTTATTATGGCAAAGCGGAAAATTAAATATCTGCGACACGTAGCATTAGAAATATAAACTTAATGCAGAAGTATTTAAGTTTCATTCGGACTAATAAGTCTGTAGTGAATCTGTCCCAAACTATAAACGGTCGGCAACTCTGCGGCATTTGGTTCAGGTTACCGTATTATTTTCCTGGACGACCATTTGACCGGTTCGCGTACGCAAGCCGGGAATGACTTGAAACACCGCAAACGCCCATTCCGTCATTTCTTTTAGCAGAAGCTTTCTGGGCAGCCGCCTTTGTAAGGAGAAGCGAACTTCCCTGGATTGGGCGCCTTTGCTTTTTTTTTTTTGTGGGCGCCTTGGCCATCTTCTTCACTTCCGAAGGCGCCTTCTTGGGTGAGGCGAGGCGCTACGCTTAGGGGCTGCAGCAGCTTCAGTCGCGCTGTGCTTGCCAACGGCCACCTTGATTCTAGCCTTGGCAGCGACCTCCTTCCTTGTCGGTTTCATAGCGGGCACCTTGCTCTTCTCTCCGGCCTTCTCGTCGCTCGGGCTTAAGCTGGCAGCTTAAACGGGCCAGCCGCTCCCTTGCCTTTGATCTGCACACAGTCACCGGTGCTGACGGTCGTGTTCAACTACTTTTTCATGAAGTCGGTGAAGTCTTCTCGAAGCACCTTGTAATTAGCCGCGATGTACTGTTTGATGGCTTGCAGGGAAGAACCTCCGTTCACCTTGAGGCTCTTGATGGCGTTGTACACCATCTCAGAGGTGCGACGGTGTGCGGGTTTTGAACGCGGTATCTTCGCTTCACTGTCGTCCGACTTGCTCTTGCTCACGCATATGCTCTGCCGCGTCTGTTCCGGACGCGCTGGTATCGGCCTTGGTACGGAAAAGAGAAGAAACGCAACGCAAACTGACGAGACGTGTTTCTTCGCTGCGCTGCCGCACTACTTGCTCTCTTCTTTGGGGACCCTGCTTCCGCAGGCAGCGCAGTAGCGTTCGCGGCCGCATCGGACGCGCTGGTATCGGCCTTAGAACGGAAAAAGACGAATAGAAACGTAACGCAAACTAACGCGAAGTGTCGCTCCTTAAGGCTATTGATGACTTTTTGCACCATCTCGGAGGTGAGAGGGTGTTCGGGTTTCGAATACGAGTTCTTCGCTGCGCTGCCGCCCGACTTGCTCTTCTTCGGGTACCCAGCTTCCGCCGGAGGCGCAGCAGCCGCGGTTGCCGCTCCGGAACTCCGCTGTTGCCGCTCCGCTGAAGGGAACAAATGAGAAGAAACGCAACGCAAACTGACGTAACGTCCTCCGACCTGAACACACTCAGAATACTTGCGCTAGCGGAAGACTCTCACTTGCACACATACAGATGCAAAACTACCTCTTAGTATTTGTTTAAACTACAACTCTTCGAAAACATATTTCGTATAGAATGACGCGCTGGAACGACCAAACTTCGAATATTATGAAGAATTTTAAGTTGTTCCGATTTGGTGACGAGATTTTAATGTTAGTTCGTCGTGTGTAGCTCAAATGAATAATTACTTAATATGCTTGTACTCTGTGGTCTCTTGTCTATCCTACAAAAAAGGTACACCGTGCGGTGATTTTGATCATTACATTATCTATTTAATCCACGGTTATGATTTCTTTTTCAAGTAATTTTCAGTTGCCGCATGTAGAGAAACAAATATAATCAATAGTCAAACGTAATCCCTGAAATGTAACACATTGTAGTACACACCGCGCGTTATTTAGTTGTAATCGCACTGCCTAATAGGTTTCGGCACTGATTGATGTGTCAACAACTGGTTACCCTCCTATGCAATAATGCCAACATGCAGGAGAAAGACGTTTACGTCATTTTCCTCCAATTTGTGCACGCCCGATTTCATTTTAATTTCTCGCCTACTTCTTGCGTAAAAAAGAAATTTCCCCGTTTTCCTGTGAACGATTAAATAACTATCTCTTCTTACGAAGAACTTCGTAAAGCCAGAAAGTAAAATTGTTTTGTAATTCTGCGAGGGAAAAACAGCGATTTTCGACAGAAAAACTTTTTTGACGGGTCCTACTGAACAAAATGTAAATAAATCTGGTTCCTGTATGTAGTAAATTACTTCCTGTAACACGTTACGTAACCAGAATCTACGTTTTTTGATCTTTGGTACTGAAAAATCGATTGACGGCAAAGCGTCTCTCCTGTTGTGAGTTCGTCTCCTGTCTGTCTGCGTGTCTATCAACTAAACCGTAACCAGGATGTTCACCGATATTGATATTTTCCAGTCGATCTGGCCGAATTCTCTTCCTCGTGTATTTGAAACCGACGTTTTATTTTTTGAGTATTCCCCACAAAATTGAAAATGCACTTGGGGAAGTCCCAGGGACAATTGCAATTTTTTTTCTCTCAAAAACGACTCTAAACGTTTAAATTCAAAGCCATTTTAAACTTCGCCCTCGGATAGCGTAAAGGATATCTAAGGAAAAGGCATAGGTCTCACTTTCATTTATATATCAGAATTTTAGAAAATTGCAAAAGTTATTGCAAAATATTCTCGGCGTCGTCCTACTATTATGGTGTTGGAAGATAAGAGTTTTTTCCTCTGTATACAATTTGTTCTTCAAAAGTATATATTAAAATGAGCGCATATATATTTCTTTCAAAATACGAATTATTCTGACGTTAATTTGAGAGAAATGTGTGCTGTGTAAAAAATGTATTAACAAAATTTTCTCAAAAACAGCTCCATATTTTTTCCTTAAACGTCTTATACGGATAGTACAACCAGTGCTGAACTACATAAACATATACACCATGTTCATGTATTTTTTTGATTTTTCAAAAACTACACAAATATAATTCTTTTAAATATCTCTCACGACGTTAATATTTACATTACCTACATTTTCTATACATTATTGTATTTGTGAACCAACGTTCCTGAAAATGATTTCTTATGAAGTTTCTCAAATACTCAAAAATTCTCTGTGAAAATCAGATCAAAATTACCCATTTTCAGAAACGCTCAAGGGTCTTATTTTCAAGAACGGCTCAAAATTTTTCAATGAAAATTGTCACACAGGAATATGTTTTATTCTTCTGTAATATTCTTAAACTCATTTCAGTTCTACTGTTAGGGGACAGAAAAAATAGTGAAAATGTGAAAAAATGATGTATTGGCACCGATATTTGGTGTGTCAGTGGGGTGGTAGGTGGGATGAAGGTAAAAAATACCGAACCTAGACTAAAAAGGATTAAATAATAACTATTACCAGATAGTCTGTGCCTTTCTGTAGGTTTCTTTCTCCTTGTATGCACATTCTCTCGTTTTTTTTCTTTTTATTTTTCTTTTTGATTTGATCTTTTTCTTAGAGAAAAATTCCTTTCACATTTCATGACAGAATGCTTATAGATGGGTCGAACCGAACGTCTGTGCATGCCCTTATTGCGATACGAAGAGCAGAAGAAGTGGCATTTATTCCCCTATCTATTATGATGGCCACTGCCTCTGCCTTTAACACATCATCTGCAATAAAACAAACCTTTCCTGATCCCCGGGGGCCAACAGGTGGATTGAGTAGCTTGAAGGCCTTCGTTATCCATCCTCAGTTGCAACCTTTACATTACCTTCTACCACATGAAGCTGTGAAATGGGTCTATGGACAAGGGAAATTAACCACTTCTTTAAGCAACCATCAATTGCCTAATCAATACAGGAACTTCAAAACAGGTAGAATGTGTTTTGGAAATAAAATAAACGCTTATCTACACAAATCAATCGCTAAAATTCATCATATGGGTTTTACTGAAAGCAATTGAAGAATTGGGACAGTATTTCATTTCCAAGAATAAAATCAAATCACCCTCCAAATGAGTAGTAAGAAAGTAATACTTCAATGTAGTAAAAAGAAATGAAGATGCTAATTAGAAAAGAAAAGATTTGATGTAAAAAGCCTGATTTAGGAGTGTTCATGTAATTTAAAAAATGAAGAATGTATAAAAAATGGGTTAAAGAAATAAAAATTGTGAAACAATTGGAGAAGGAAATTGTTGATGTAAAAGTTGAAGAAATGAAGCATCTTAGTGACCTGATGACCCACAGCTACAACCAGAAATTGAGAGGGACATAAATTGAAAATTAAGTCTTTCTATGATTAATCTAGCTGATTTTCCCAGGAATCTCTATTGAAGTGAACTGAGTTATGGGACCATTTTGGAATAAAGAGTAATGAAAATCCAACTAACCTACCTGCAACATACTATATTTTCATAGGCTATTTCAGAACTGTGAAATTTCTTTTGATCTATAACTTCTTAGTTTGAAGAATGATCTGCATGGTGAAACATAATTCAAAATCTTGAAATTATAATATTTTTATTCATTCAATTGTAGATTCCTTCATCTTTCATACTATGTATATGAGTGACAAGATATTCTGCCAAATTAAAGGATATTCAAATGTTCATTTCCAAACTAGTTTTCGAAATTATCTAAAAGCTATTCAAACGGTTTTCGAATTTATTTATTAATATGTTAAAAGAAACATACCACACCATGTCAGTTAAAATTATGAAAAGAAGATTCACTAATTTATAAAAGAAGTTAAAAATACTAAGAAGAACTCTCAAATACAAACAAGTTCAAGCAAATCCAGTGAACAAGAGCTAAATTAATTAACCTAATCAAAGGTTGACTGCAATACTGTATCATGCAATACAATATTAATGGCTACAGATAACAAAAGGAAAATCTATCAATTTTAAGTAATAAATAAAACTCAGATATGATTTGTCTGCAAAAAACAAACTACAAAGAAAGACAAAAACACAACATTAAAAATTATAACTCATACACAAAAGTAGAACCAACGCAGAAGTAATAAATGGAGGTGTAGCTTTTTATATTAAAAAATTTAATATAACAGAGAAAATTATCTCAACTTTTAAATGCTTAATAGTCAAAATTTAAGTAGCAAATACAAATAAATCTCTAAATACCTATCTGAAGTATCAATTTATCCAGCAGCTATGACTTTAATACCTAGGAATTGTAACAATTAATTAATCAACTTCCAAGCCCATTTCTTCTTTTAAGTGCCTCCAATAGACACAAGTAATACAATAAAGAAGACGAGAGGGAAAATAATATTGAAAATTTCAGATGATACATATTTAGTACTACTTAATAATAATCTTCCAACCTACATGACACTCTTCGTGGTATTGATTTGAACATACTATTGAAATTAGGTAACTGGAGATGTCCTATCTGGCAGGAATCATTTCCCCATCACAATTACATAGAATGAATGTTCCTTAACATCTGACAATATACATTATCCTCCTAGATGGAAATTAGATAAAGAAGACTTTGAAAAATCCAAAAGAATAATACAAAAAAATTAATGAAATCTTAATGGATAACAACAAATACTCACTTAATGCCACTGAAAAAAATTGAGGATTTAACAAATTTAATATTAAAAACTGCTAATGAAACTATTCCATAAATATCAGGGGAACAAAGAAGAAATCATTTCCATTTCCATGATGGAATACAGAATGTGCAAATGCTCACAAAAAATATGCAGACCTCCATTTTCAAAATACAAAAGATAACCATCTATCGGTAACCGTATCAAATATAAAAAATGATGAGTCAAATAAATTAATGGTTACTTTTCACTTCCTCATTGAATCATCTATCCAACATGTCTGAAAACTTTAAAAAATAATTAAGTCAATATATTGCACTTACATGCTACCTTCTAATGGTATGACAATAATTTACAATGACAAATTTCAAACATCCAACAAACAAATAGCCAACATCAGGCATGTCAATTTACCAATAATTCAAGTGATAAAAACTTCAGTATTAAATTCCGAACATAAACAGGGGCAAATTCTGAAATTAAAATTAAAAAAGATGTACAACAAAATACATATAATAATACAATATTAAATACTCCTCTCCAAGTAGATGAAATCAAGTACATTTTAACTTATAGTAGGAATTCCAGTCCAGAACCTTATAGCATCCTCAACAAATTTTTAAGAGAGCTCTCTCCAAAGGCCATTGAATATGTAACACAATTATTCAATGGGGTACCACAACCTTGGACAAACACACATAGCCTTTATTGACTATGTGAAAGCGTTTAATAAAGTTCGGTGACCACTGCTGTGAGAAATTGTAATAAAGAAGGGGCTGCCTCACCATCTCATCCAAATAATTAAAAGCCTGTATGCTGGAACAAGAATATGTATTAACACTGGTTTCACAATGGTAAAGCATTTCTGAGTACAAATCTTGGAGTACAGCAAGGTTGTAGCTTATCAGCAACTTTGTTTAATCTAACATCTATATTGAATGGAGGAGTAGCAACTTCCTCAAAAGCCATGGAAATATCAACCAATTGGAAAACAAGATACCCGGAGACCAAGAAAACTGTGGACCATCAAACCGCAACAGGCCATACATAGTCCTACACCGTGAAAGTGAGTGTGATGATGATGATGACATTACTTCATTGGGCTTTAGACTCAAAGCATATTTCTTGATAAATGTAAAGAATCTATTATTATTCCTGCACCCATGCCAGAGAAATATCACACTAACCCAGAAAACTTCAGACCCATATCCTTAACATCTTCCAATTGGAAATTAATTGAGAAAGCAATTGGCAAAAAATTAATTTGGTACCTTGAAAAGAAGGAATTACCTATTACCTTATCAAAGTGGATTCAGGCAAAATCACACAACTACTGATCACTTAGTCAACATTTCCAGTGATATATGTAAAGCATTGGTTACAAAACATGTAGCTGCTGCAAGTCAGGACATTGAGAAGGCTTATGACATGTTGTGGAAAGAAAGAATCATCAACATTCTGCTGGGATTAAGAGTAAATAAATACACGTTAATCCTTACTTCAAACTTTATAGAAGATAAAAACATTAAAATGAAATATAATATTAACTTATTTGACAGATATAAACTATGTAATGGCTTTTCTGAAGGGTCTGTACTGAATGGTTTTCTCTTCCTTGTGCTCTAGATGAAATTATAAATAAATTCCTCGACCAATAAATATATATTTGTTTGCTGATGATTTCCAGTTAATACTATTAACTGGAAAAATATTTACACTTTTCAAAAATTGCTACAAAATACCCTAAATAATATATAAGAATGGACTGATAAATCGGGGTTTCAAGTTTTCCAAAACAAAAACTGAGTTTATACTCTTTAAATAAATGTAGGCCAGCTCAGTAATCAACATAAACTGACATTATGATCACAAATAATTAAACCTTGAATCAATTAAAAATATTGGAAATGCTTTTTGAAAGTAATTAACATGAATACCTCGTACTACAAAAATTAAAATCATTAATCTTCTCACAGACCGAATACAATAAAGTATATTACAGCCTCTAATTGGGGAGCTGAATAATATACAATAATATCTTCCTACAAAGCCCTTATAAGGTCCAAGCTTGACTATGGATCTACTGTATAACAATCTGCTAAATCAACAATTTTAAATAGTCTCAAAACTATTCAATTCACTTGTTTAAGACTGGACTGGATCTATAAGCAATAATTGCCATCTCAAGCATTCTTGCAGAAGCTAATGAAGAGTGCACATCAGAAGATGGAAAATTTGCTACACATATGCATGCAAAATATCACCATTCTCACTCAACCGAACATTCAACAATGTATTTTCTTCAAGGAACAGTGAAAAATAAGAATTCAAGATCATCTACTAAATCAATTTCTCAACAAAATACAGAGTTTCCATCAATTAAACAAAATATAATTCTTAAAAGACCAACTTGGACAACATAAAAAAAAATAATAAGCATTTATGTATTCCAAGAAATATACAAATCCACAAATATATCAAGCCTCTCTATAATAAAACTGAAAACAAGCATGACAACTATGTGAGCATCTTCACAGATGATCCAAAAAACAGAAAAATTGGTCAAGTTGTACTTTATTGATTAATAATTTCATTAAATATATCAAACTTAATGATATTCTCTCTATTTTACTATGAAGTTTATGCAAAACTGAAAGCTTTAAATCGAATTGAGGTCTAATTATTACTCCATAATAAATTTCTGATATATACAGACACCTAAAGTGTAATTGAATGTTTGAAACATAATAGTCAAGAACCTGTAATCAAAGAAATAGTAAATGTATACTATGACCTAATTTTAAAAAAAGGGGAGGAAATAATAATTATGGTTGGACACCACGAAATAATAATTGTTTGGATTCAATCTCATATCGGCATCAAAGGATATTCAATGGTTGATAATGCTGCTAGAGAAGCCATTAAATTACCATGCCACGAATGCCTTGTATCCCAAACATACTTCAAGAAAGAGCATTACCAAAAGAAATAAATACGTTATTTTGGAATGAAGAATAATAAAATCACCTCCAACCAAGCTATTTGAGGTAAGAAATTCAATCGTTCATAGTCATGGCCCTTTCATTAAAAATAGAAACAAACAAAGTAATCTCACTTGTTTACCAACTGTCCGTTGAAAGTTAACACAGAAAAATCTTCTAACCTAAGAAGATCCCAAATTATGTGATTATTGTAAAATTACTCAAACTATATCACATATTTTTACACAATGTCCAAAATACAATCAACTGAGAAGGTGTTGAGTTTAATGGTATTAAAAAGTTACTGAATGGTAATATTGAAAGTATTGAAGTAACACAGATATAAAAATGTATAATGATCTTATGTAAACTTGTTATGCAAATTTACTTATGTTATTGACATGTTTTGAAAACTTCTACAGTAAATAACTTGGTTGGTAATGACCTTGATGTTATGACCTTTATAAATAAAGTATAATGGAAAGAAATTGTCAAAAAAAAAGTGGTCTACTTGGTAAAAGTGAAAAAAAGGGGACAAAGAAAAACAAAGAGGGAAAGGATAAAGAAAAGGAAAAGAGTTAATGATATGGTTTGCTAGAAATGGCTATTGAAATCCATGGCAATCACAAATTTGTCAGCAGAAAAAACAAAAGAAGTGCCAATGCAGTTGTTTGCAACTTGTAAGAATGTAAATTTTAATATTTAAAAAAACGAAGATCAAAGAAAAAAATTGTTAAAGAAAAACAAGATGTGAAACAAATAGAGAAGGAAATTGTTGATGCAGCAATGCAACGATGAGAATTGTGCTTTATCCTAATTTATTATCTGTTATAAGCCTGCATGTCTAAGTGAAGAATTGTCAGTACCACCGACTACTGAGAATGTAACAGGGAGTGAAGATGAATGCTACAGTGATGAAAATTGAGAAGGCAGAGAAGAAGATTACCATGCTGAACCAATATTTTAAGCCTCCTGGGATTCATATGAACCATTTAATCTGGTCGAAGCATCAGTCTGAGCTATTAGCTTCACGACTAAAAGGATGTAATCTCTCTCTCTCTCTCTATCTTTCTCTCTTTTTTTCTTTCTTTCTTTCTTTCTTTTCTTTCCCTGCACGAAAGTGAGTGTTTTCTGTGATTGCCAATAAGTTTTTCAAAATCACGTAGATTCATGTCTTTGCGAGAGAAGTTCCCAAGGACCAGTGAAGCAAAATTAAGGGAAAGAATTTTTGTAGGATTGCAAATTAGCACATTAATAGTTGTTGAACATTTCGTTGATTTTATTAGTGACGTTGAAAAAAAAGGCTGTTTTTCACAAGTGTCTGCAAAAAAATTTAGGCTACCATAAAGCAAAGAACTTTCACACATGTTAAAACTCATACGTTGGTATCATTTCTATAATTCATATATGAATTATTGAGACCATACCACCATACGGGTTGTAACATGTGACTTAAACTACAGTATTTGACTGATCATTTGTATTTCTTCCTGAATAACAGTAGAGCTGTTAGTGACGAACATGGTCAACAGTTCTACCAAAACATTCCTCAAAAGGAAAAGCGTTACCAAAGCAATTGTAGTGACCCAATGTAGTCTGGCTTCTACCAGACACTACAAAAACATGTTCCTGAGGCAAAGCATTGCAAGGAATTGGGAAAGAAATATTTTGTGTGTTTGTTCTCTTTCCTTAACACTTACGTCATAATTTTAATCTGATGTTAATCTGTTAATCATTTGAAAATGTTATTAGAGTGTGTCAGTTTGCCAGACATATAATACACAGGCAGACACATATTTACAAAAAAATCCCATGAAATCTGAAGCAATACAAAATTTCTGAAATTAGATCTGGATTGAAAAGCAAATTATCTTTGAGAAACATTTTGTTTTGAACTTGTTACAGAAAAAAGTGTTTATTTTTTAAACCAGTGTTATTCGTTAAACCCTATGATTGTTGAATATTACATCTATTCCAATTTCCTGTGTAACATTTGGAAAGGGGAGGATTCTATAAGATTCACTTTAATTGCAATATTATAAGTCTAATATTATAAGTCATACCCTTAAAGATAAAACGAGAAAGTATGTGCCCTTAATAAGAAAATCTATTCATATTTTTCTTAGAATTGTGACTGCCTTGAGTTCATATCATGTGCAAATAGAAATAGTGGTGCTACAACAGCACATACTTTCTCGAGTTATTGGAAACAGTACGTAATATTGAAATATTGCAATTTTCGAAACAAACATTCAATATCCGAAAATAGACTAACATCATATTTCTTACAGTCCTTGTAACATAAGTAGAGAAAAGTTAAAGAAAAATTATGGAGTGGTTTTGAGAAAATCTTTCTTGTACATTTCAAGCGCAAATTACGCAAAAACTACTTGCATTTTCAAAAAAAAATTTATGATCTTTTTTGATGAGCTAGTTTTGCACGTTGGATGCCACAGACTATTTTGGATAGAGTTGATAACTGCGAACTTTTACATCTAGGAACATTGTCATAGGCCTTTTCCAGGTCAAAAAATGTCATATATGTGTCTATATTGTATACTCCATTTTTCTCTATTATTTGACGTAAGCAATGGATGTTATCTAAACATGACCTCCGACTTCTAAAACCGCTTTGTTCTTCACTAAATGTTATTCCCTTCTGTATTTTTTCCTTTAGAATACAAGCGAATAGCCTAGCTATTGATGGGATGACACTCAATCCTCTGTAATTTTCACAAAGGGTTTTGTCACCTTTCTTGTGTATAGAGCTGATATATGACATTCCATTCCTGAGGAATTTCGCCACTAACTTCAATTTTGTTAAAAAGATTTTTGAGGTATTCAGTTATATTATAACCTCCGTATTTTAAAAGTTCTATTCTAAGGTTACCTGGTTCTGGAGCTTTATTGTTTTTAGCTTTCGTCAAAGCCTTTTTACATCAAACCAACTGATTTCAGGTTCCCACGTTGTCAATGTGAGCATTCCAAATTATTTTGGTATTCAACTCTACTTTCTTGTAATAATTTTTCATAGTAATCAATCCATTTTGTAGAAGTTATTATTTGTACTTTACTTTTGTAACATTTTTTTCTTATATGTTTAATCGTTTTCCATACTTGGGTTGACCTATTATATCCTGTTGTACTATCTATGTCCCTACACAATCTATCTCAGTGTTCATTTTTTTCAATTTTTACTAATTCTTTAACTTTTCTTTTTTCTACATATTCCTTTCGTGTTTGGGCATTTCTATTTGAAATCTACGACAGATACAATATTTTCTTTTCCTTAATCAGGCTTTCTACATTTTCACTGAATTTCTCAAAGATCTTCCTTTTTTGTTGTTCCACTTCTAGGGCTTCCTTAGCTGCTTCAAAAACATCTTTTAGGTGATAATACATTTCTTTGGGAATTTTATCTTCGGAGTTTCCTAGTTTGAGGTTAATTCTGTTTTGGTGGAGCATTTCAACGTTGTATTTTTTAAAAGGCCTGTTTTAAAATTTATGTCATTTTTTTCAATTAAAATATCGGTATCTTTTTCAATAGATCTTCGTTTACTTCTAAAAGGAAATACATGTTTACTCACTACCATATGATAATCAGTTCCACACTCTGGTTGGCGGTATACTCTCACACCATTCAGTTTTACTCTTCTTTCTTTCTTTCTTTACAACAATTAAATCGATTACTGATTGAATATTTCTTGCTGGATCTATTCTGGTATATTTGTGGATGTTTTTATGACTGAAAATGGTATTCCTACACATAGCGCATGCTCCTTACAAAGGTTTATTAATCTTTTCCCATTGTCATTAACAGTTTCCTCTCCAAACTGACCTACTACTTCGCGTTCTCTGTTATTAAAATCCCCAACTCTACTATTCTATTAATCTACGACTACTACTCTGCTATTAAAATCCCCAATTAATAGAATTTCATTTTGATGCGGAATACTTGCTATAATTTCACTGAGATCTTGAAAAAACTTTTTTTTTCATCCACAAGTGCATTGTCGTTTACCGCATATATCCCTAAAATAGTTAACTGATGACGAAACTGTTCATGTCTATTTTAAGTACCCTGTCATTAATATGCTCTATTTGTTTAATGAATTTTGTCCATTTACGTTTAATAAGGAAAGATACTCCACTTTTGGCTCTAAAGTCTTTGGGCACACCACTCCAAACGTGAAGATATTCATTCAAGATCTTTTTTCCGTCTTAATTTCGACCGAGCGCTCACACATGAGTTCCCTGAAGTAAGCACTGTGACGTTTCAGGACCTCTGAGTCAAAAGGCGCGAGTCGCGCTGTGTTCCCAAGACTCCTTCCATCCACCCACCCTTCTGTGCAAGCGGCCACAGTGTGTGACGCATAGTCGCGGTAGAAGAAGATACATCGCATTAGCTTCTGGGCACTTACCTCCTACAAACACTTTACTCTGTTTTCACTACAATTGTTATTGTCATCTTGCATTACCTATCCGATATGTATATTGTTAGATATAAAATACGACCATCGGGATGTACGAGATATTTCCATTACATTCAGGAACACAGACGCTTATTATGTCATAGCGGAAAATTAAAAATATCTGCAACGATACGACAAATATACACATAATACAGACGTATTTAAGTTTCGTTCTGACTAATAAGTTGCTTTAGGGCAGTGAAACAGTCCCTAATTATAAACAGTCGGCAACTCTGCGGACATTTGGGTAAGGTTACCCTATTATTCTCCACTACGCCTATTTCACTGGTTCGCGTACGCATACCGGGAATAACTTGAAACGCCGCAAACGCCATTTCATCACTTCTTTGGTGAGCAGTTTTCTGAGCAGCCGCCTTCGGTCCGAAAGGAGAAGCGACTTTCTTTGGTTTGAGCGCCTTTGGTGTTTTTTTTGTGGGCGCCTTGGCCACCTTCATCTTGGAAACTGCCTTCTTGGGCTTCTTGGGCTTCTTGGGTGAGGCGGGGCCCTACGATTAGCGGCCGCAGCAGCTTCAGTCGCGCTGTGCTTGCCAACGACCGCCTTGGTTCTGGCCTTGGCAGCGACCGCCTTCTTCGTCGCCTTCGCAGCGGGGGCCGTGCGCGTCTTTCCGGCCTTCTCGTCGCTCGGGTTTTCCGGCAGTTGCAGGCAACTTAAACGGGCCAGAGGCTCCCTTGCCTTCGATCTGCACGAGGTCGCCGGTGCTGACGGTCGTCCAACTACTTTTTGATGAAGAAGCCTCTCGAAGTCTTCTCGAAAGCGCCTTGAAATTAGCGGCGATGAACTTTTTGATGGATTGCAGGGAAGAATCTTCGCGCTTCTGAGACTATTGATGCTGCTGCGCATCATCTGGGAGGTGCGAGTTTGCGCGGGTTTTGAACAGGCATCTTAGCTTCACTGATGCCCGACTTGCTCTTACTCTTGCACATACGCTGCTGCGGCTGCTCCGGACGCACTGGTATCGGTTGTAGTACGGTAAAGAGAAGGAACGCAACGTAAACTGCCACGAAGTATTTCTTCGCTGCGCTGCCGCCCGACTTGCACTCTTCTTCGGGGACGCGTCCTTCCACAAGCATCGCAGCAGCTTCCGTGGCCGCTCCGGACGTGCTGGTATCGGTCTTACAAGGGACCTTTCAACATGTTCAGGTCGAAATCTGGCCTGAGTTTGTTTTTCTTCTAAAAGATATTTGCTATATAAAAGAGCTGTGAAAAGAATAGCTGCCTTTTCGCAATGGAAGTTACTGAAGAAATACGTAATTTCCACACTTTTCACGACGCAAATGGTCGTTCGCGTGGAGTTTGTGCAGCCCTTCCTACTTTGTGAGAAAGTTCGCCGAGCGAACAAGCGCTCCTATGGGCACGAGCTTCTATTCAAGGTCGCGAAACACATTGCTCACGCCCTTGACAAGCGCGCAATGACGGCAAGGCGTCGTTTCTTCCGAGCACTATTTCTTCCATATTGAGAAATTGAAACCTGATGCAATGACATGTGCCCGCGGCATGCAAGTATAGTTAACATTGTTTACGAATCTTCGATTACTTTTGACATACACACATCAGTGTATGAAGGTTCAATAGAATGCGATTCTTTCCCCTTTCAGTTGAAGTGTGACTGAATTCAACGTCAGACGGCATTAGATTAACACAATGAAATTTGGTCGTAGGAAAGAGGGCAAATCCTGTAAACTTTCACCTTAAGCATGATTAGAAATGAAATATACTCTTAAAAGATAGAGAACAGAAGACACTACAATACAATATAAATTTATTCTGTGTAGTTATTGCAAAAATGACCAGTGTCAATTGAATGTGCGAAACACGTATGTCTTACAACAACCTACACCTAATCAGAGGCAATGTATCACAGTCCTTTTCCTCACAGACGAAACTTTAAATTTTGAAACAGTATTGTCCACGAGTTAAGAACAGGTCTGGATGTTCATCGGTAAATTGCGCAGCATACCAGGCGTATTTAATCATACTTTTGAACCTTGGAGAAGAAAACTGAAAATTAATAAATGGAATTTTAAAATGCCATTTCGCTGATAGACTTCAAATCAATGGATTGATCAGCTTTATTGTATCGATAATTTTCCTATACAAAGCCTTCTATTGCCGAAATAATTCTCTGTCCAGGGGTTGAATTTAACTTGTTCCGGGAGGGATTCTTAAAACTTCTACATTCTGTTGTTGGGATACCAGTCCGCTAATATTAGTATGTCCAGACCATGAATCGAACAACAGTAGAGATTTTTCCTCGCAAAAAGGCGTTCCTTATAAAAAGTTTCACATTGCTCTTTCCTATTATGCCAGATTTTGACCCATCAATGAAGATATTTGGGGCAGTGAATATGTTCTGTTTGACACGAGGACCTATCTTTCCTAACGGTTCCTGAAGGCAGACGTACAGTTTTGGGAGTACAGATCCACTCTTACTTATAACAGACATAGTTTTGTAAGAGTGGGTCAACGATGGAATTGACTGAGCTGTCGACACCGTGATTTTTCTCCTCTCACTGATAGCGTTCGTTTAGATCTCATTTCCTTTCCAAAACCTGATTGATCAGTATTGTATACAGCTGTCGTGGAGGAAGGGGTCTTGGCACCACGTGCAAGGGAGTGCAAAGACGGTAAGGGCGGAAGGTGCCCTTTGGGCTGTTCCCTATTCTTAAAGGCCGAAGGCGAATGAGAAGGAGCAATAAGAACACGGCCGAAGGCGGATGACCCCAGTCATGGCAAACAGCAGTTTATTGGGAAGTTATTACATAGACACCTAACGTATCTCAGCCTCGGCGAGGACGGTTCCCCGGAAGAGCGACTTTGCAGCGGCCATGGAGTCACTCGAAGTGCACGGCAGTCAGAGGCAAGGGCGGTTAGCTGCTAACAGGACCCCGGAGGATCGGTCTGGACTAACTGGGTGGAGGAGTGTCGGCAGGGCCAGTTAGGGCCGATCTGAACCAACTAGGGCGTAGGGAGGTCGGCAGGGCCAGTTTAGGCCGATCTGAACCGACGGAGGAGTGGAAGGTCCGTGCACACGGGCGACAAGCTCACGAGTAGCATTCGTTCCCCCGCTAAGCGGAGTTCAAACTTTTATATAGGCCTTTACTGCTGAGACGCTCTTTCCGCGGCGGAGCTACGCCATTATGCTTACACGGGCGTCAGCCGTCTGCGGCCCCCAACATCACTCCCATCCTCGAGAAGAAGATTGGAGCCTCATGTCGCGTTGCCGCAGTGGCTCCTGCGTGCTGATTGTTTTACAGTTATTACTGTTAACATCAAATATTAACGCTCACTTTACATTACAATAATAGAAAAATAAACTGGCTTACGTCTACAAAATTAATCTTGTACAAAAATGAAATATTCGTAACTTGTAAATAACACAAAACATAAAATGATATTTTCTTATAATAAATTTAACAACATTAATGATAACATTGGAGAATGGCTTTCACACTGCAATAATTTCTTACCAGATCATTACACTCAAAATTACATGTTGAACACTTCTTTTGCTAAAGTTTTGCTACTCAATATTTTGCATCCGTAGTGAAGTTAGAAGGAATTTAAGTTTTCTAGAATTTATAATACTTTAAATAGATAACGAAAAATAAGTAACCTCATAATTATGTGGTTAATATTATCAATATTAATTTTATGTGGTTAATATCATTAAGAACGTGTGTCCTCCGACCTGAACATGCTCGGGATACTTGCGCCAGAGGAGGACTCTTACTTGCATCCGCATCTGTTTAAACTACCACTACTCGAAAACATATTTCGTATAGAATGAGGCGCTGGAATGACCCAACTTCGAATATTGTGAAGAATTTCAAGTTGTTCCAAAATGGTGATGCGACATTACTGTTAGTTCGTCGTAACTCAAATGAATAATTAATATGCGTATAGTGTTTGGTCACTAGAGAATGGTTCACCGTGTGGCAGTGCTTTGCAGTGGCGGCTCGTGCTTAGGTTGCACAGTTGCTCAATCCCCAGATAATCGAAAAATATCTTATATCTTAGGAATATACATTTTCTTTTAATGGTTTTCAATATTCAAGATATCGCAGCAATATCGACGTATATGAAATCATTTTCAAACCAAAGAGCGTCCAACCGGCGCTCTCTGCGGTGTCTGGTGCCTTGCCACGAATTGCACCACGCTCTTGTATCTTGCATATGTTACTGGGTTTACGGCATTTACTCTTGGCCCTTCGATTTAACACGGGCGGCATACCCAGGTTAGTGGCACCACCAGACGGTGGCGCTGTGTAGCACTGCGCGGCGGCCAAGTGAGTCTTAGGGGAAAACCTATATTCTGTCTTCGTCTGACTCGCTGCAATGTAATTATATGAATTTCGCTTGTTATTGACAGTACACCAATTCAGTCAATACTTGCCGGTATTTAATTCATTATTTATCCCTATTTTGCGAAATGATTTTCATTCAATGTAACGTTTGTTGATTAAAAACGTTCGTTTGAAGAGTGCAGATTGTTTTGTGTAAGGGGACAGAAAAAATTGTGAAAATGTGAAAAAATTTCGTTTGGACGCCGATATTTGGGGGAACGGTGGAATGGCAGGTGGATCGAAGGTTGAGAAATACCGAAAAGCTAACCTAGACTAAAAGGTTACAATAATAACTAGTAGCAGAAAGTCTGTGTCATTCTGTAGTATCAATAGTTTACAATATCAACACTGGTAAAAAAAATCGGCTTCTTTCTCCTTGTACGAATTTTCTGTAGTGAAGCAACGAAACGCCGAGAACTGAAACTTTATTTCTATTTGGCTCGTGATTTCCTACAGAGTTGCAAATCTGTTTATGCTAGTTGCTGCAGTTGGGCGACAGGCTTTTTTCAGTAGTTTTTATAGTAAAATTACTCGAAGTTTTCGTAATACTCTAAAATTCTATCCAACTATCCAATATCTTTGCTAATATTCAATATTCGACGAATTTGAAGAAATCTTTTACGTAATTATTACTTCTTAGAGTTGTTCGAATACATGTATCCTGATACGATCAGCAGAGAAGATCCAATATTATATATAGAAGGGAAAGCATTATGACAATTTTTTATTTGATCATGTTTTTAAAGAAAGAAAAATTCCTTTCAAATTTCATGACAGAACGCTTATAGATGGGCAGAACGAAATGCTGTGCTGCCCTTATTGCGATATGAAGTGCAGAAGAAGTGGTGTTTATTCCCCTATCTATTATGATGGCCACTGCCTCTGCCTTTAACTCATCATCTGCAATAAAACAAACCTCTCCTGATCCCCGGGGGCCAACAGGTGGATCGAGTAGCTTGAAGGCCTCCGTTATCCATCCTCAGTTGCAACCTTCACATTACCTTTCACCATATCAAGCTGTGCAATGGGCTAATGGACAGGGAAAATTAGCCACTTCTTTAAGCTACCATCAATTGCCTAATTTACAGAGGAACTTCAGAACAGGTAGAATGTACTTTGGAACTAAAATAAACGCTTTTCTACACACATCAATCACTAAAATTCATCATGTGGGTTTTAGTGAAAGCAATTGAAGAATTGGGACAGTATTTCATTTCCAAGAACAATAAAATCAAATCGCCCTCCAAATTAGTAAGAAAGTAATACTTCAATACAGTAAAAAGAAATAAAGATGCTAATTAGAAAAGAAAAGATTTGATGTAAAAAGCCTGATTTAGGAGTGTTCATGTAATTTAAAAAATGAAGAATGAATTAAAAAATGGGTTAAAGAAATAAAAATTGTGACACAATTGGAAAAGGAAATTGCTGATGCAAACGTTGAAGAAACAAAGCATCTTAGCAACCTGATGACCCACAGTTACAAACAGAAATTGAAGGGGATGTGAATTGAAAATTAAGTCAATTGTATGTTTGTCTTTCTACGATTTAACTCGCTGATTTTCCCAGGAATCTCTATTGAAGTGGACTGACTTATGGGATGCGTTTTGGAATAAAGAGTAATAAAAATCGAACTAACTTACCTGCAACATACTATATTTACACAGACTGTTTCAGAACTGTGTTATAGTTTCTTTTGATCATATAACTTCTTACTTTGAAGAATAATCTGCACAGTGAAACATAATTCAAAATCTCGAAATTATAATATTTTTATTCATTCAATTGTAGATTCCTTTGTCTTTTGTACTATACATTAGTCATTAGTGTGACTAGATATTCTGCCAAATTAAATAAACTTCAATTGCTCATTTCCACACTGGTTTTGTAAATTATCCAAATGCTATCCATACTGTTTTCGAATTTACTTATATGTTAGAAAAAATCATACAATTGTACCATACTGTGTGAGTTAAAAATTTGAAAAGATTCACTGATTTAAAAAGGAAGTTAAAAATTCTCAGCAAAACTCTCAGTTACAGCAAATGCAAGCAAATCCAGTGAACAAGAGCTAAATTAATTAACCTAATCAGTGGTTGATTGCAATGCTGCATCATGCAATGGAATATTAATATCTACAGGCCACAAAAGGAGAATCTACCAATTTTAATTAATAAATAAAAACCAGATATGATTTGTCTGCAAGAAACAAATTACAAAGGAAGACAAAAACACAACATTAAAAATTATAACTCATACACAAAAAGGAGAACAAATGCAGAGGTAGCAAATGAAGGTATAGATTTTTTTTTGTTCTAAAAAATATTTAATATAACTTTAGTGAAAACTATCGGACACAACTTTGAATGCTCAACAGTCAAAATTTGAGTAGCAATACAATAAGTCTCTAAATACATATCTGCAGTATTTATTTATCCAGAAGCTATGTCTTTAATACCGAGGATTTGCAACAATTAATTAATCAACTTCAAATTCCATTTCTTCTTTTATAATAATCTCCCTACCCATGACACTCTTAGTGCTATTCATTTGAACATATGCTCCTCATCAATTGGATATTGTTGAAACTAGATAACTGCAGATGTCCTATCTAGCAGGAATCATTTTCCAATTGCAAAATGTTCCTTAATATCTGATAATATACATTATCCCCCAGATGAAAATTAGATAAAGAAGATTTTGAAAAATCCAAAAGAAATATATAAAAAAAATTAATGAAATCTTAAAGGATGCAACTATCACTCACTTAATGCAATTGAAAAAAATTGAGGATTTGACAAATTTAATATTAAAAACTGTTAATGAAACTATTCCAAAAACTTCAGGGAAACCAAGAAGGAAACAACTTACATGATGGAATGCAGAATGTGCAAATGCGGACAAAAATATATAGGCTTGAATTTTCAAAATACGAAAGATATCCATCTACTGACAACCATATCAAATATAAAAAATCAAGAACTTATGCTAGAAGAACATTCACTACAAATAAATGAAATCAATGGTTATGATTCACTTCTTCATTGAATCATCTAACCAAAACATCTGAAAACTTAAAAAAATTATTAAGTCAATAATTTGTACTTACAAACCACCTAATTGTATGACAATACTTTACAAACTTGAAATATCCAACAAACTTGAACATCCAACAAGCAAATAGCCAACATCTTTGCAGATCAATTTGTCAATAATTTCAAGTGATAAGAACTCCAGTCTTAAATTCCGAACATAAAAAAAGCAAATTCTGAAATTAAAAATAAAAATGTAGTACAACAAAATACATATGTTATAGTTTCTTTTGATCATATAACTTCTTACTTTGAAGAATAATCTGCACAGTGAAACATAATTCAAATCTCGAAATTATAATATTTTTATTCATTCAATTGTAGATTCCTTTGTCTTTTGTACTATACATTGTAGATACATACAATACATACAATTTGTACTATACATTGTACATACATACAATATTAAATGTTCCTCTCCCAGTACATGAAATCAAGAACATTTTAAATTATACCAGGAATTCCAGTCCAGCACCAGATGGCACCCACTACAAATTTTTAAGAGAACTCACTGAAAAGGCCATTGAATATGTAACACAATTATTCAACCGAGTACCACACTCTTGGATAAACACACATAGCCTTTATAGACTCAGTGAAAGTGTTTGATAAATTTGGGTGGACTATTGCCATTGAACATTGAAATAAAGGAAGGAGCTACTTTACCAAACTCATCCAAATTATTAAAAGCCTGTATGCTGGAACAAGAATATGTATTGACAGTGGTTTCAAAATTGTGAAACATTTCTTAATATAAATCTTGGAGTGTGACAGGATTGTAGCTTATCAGCAACTCTGGTTTATTCTGTTCAAAGATGAAATGCTGTATGACTGGAAACTGTTATGCCTCTTGTGGTATTGAGTATGCAGAAACTGTTTTATAAATTCCATCTTATATGCAGACAATCAACTTTTGATTGCTGAAACAGAACATGAACTTCAGCTCAATATCTACAAACTCAGTAAAATAGCTAGATATTATAACTGTGAAATATCCACATCAAAAACCCAAATTATGACATTTTGTGGGAAGGATCCAGTTAGATCTCAGATAGTAGTAGAAAATCAGGTTCTGAATCAAGTAACCAATTTTAATTATCTAGGAAATGATAAATTGTACAACTACGACAGAGACTCTAGAGAAGAAATTCTCATGGTTCCAGCTAATGTGTGGAACCATAAGAAGAACCCTTGGTAAGAAAACCCAAAAAAAAACACAGTTAAAACTCTATAAGACAATGGTAATACCAATCCTGATGTACGGTAGTGAATGCTGGGTTTTGAAACAAAGAGAAATGAGCAGAATGCAGGCATCAGAGATGAAGTTTCTGAGTGCAGTGAAAGGTTGTATGAAAACTGATCATGAATGAAATCAAGATACACAAAAAAGTTAAAAGTTGTATCAGTCCTTGATCAAATCCAAAATTATAAAAGAAATTGACCTAACATGTACATAGAAAGGAGGAGCAGCAACTTCCTCAAATGGCTTGGACAGATCGACCCTCTTGGAAAACGAGATTACAGGAGACCAAGAAACTGTGGACCATCGAACCAGAACAGGCCGTTAGGCCTTGACCATGAAAATGACGATGATGATAATGGACTTTTGACTGAAAGCATATTTCTTGATAAGTGGAAGAATCTATTGTTATTCCTGCCCCCAAGCCAGAGAAATATCACACTAACCCAGAAACTTCAGACCCATATCCTCAACATCTTCTCGTTTGCAAACTGGTGGAGAAAGCAATCATCAAAAGATTAATTTTGTACTTTGAGAAGAAGGAATTACTATTACCTTACGAAAGTGGATTTAGGCAAAATCACTCAACTACTGATCACTTACTCAACATTTACAGTGATGTATGTAATGCATTGGTTACAAAACAACATGTAGGCCTAGGTGCTGGAAGTCAGGAGGTTGAGAAGGCTTACGACATGTTATGGAAAGAGAGGATCATCAACATTCTACTCTACTTATGAATATGTGAACATACATCAATCTTTATTTCCAACTTTATAGAAAGTAGGAACGTTAAAATTAAATAAAATATTAACTTGTTTAGCAGATATAAACTATGTAATAGCCTTTCTGAAGGGTCTGTACTGAATGTTTCTGTCTTCCTTGTGCTATAGATGAAATTAAAAATATAATTCCTCTACCAATAAAAATACATTTGTTTCCTGATGACACCCGAGCATTAGTAATTGGAAAAATATCAACACTTCTAAAAAATTGCTACAAAATACCCTGAATAAGCCTTTGTTACCAATAAGCCCTTAGAACATCCAAATTTTATTATGTATCTATTGTATATTAATCTGCTAAAACAACAATTTTAAATAGACTCAATACAATTCAATTCACTTGCTTGAGACTGGCAATTGGTGCTTAAGAACCAGTCAAACCTCAAGCATCCTTGCAGAAGCTAATGAAGAACCACTGCACATAAGAAGAAGGAAAGTGTGCTACACATATGCATGCAAAATATCACATTTCCCACCCAACCCAATATTCAAGAATGTATTTTCCTCTGGGAAACTGAAAAATTAGAATTCAGGAGCACTTAAATGAGTTCATCACCTACTAAATCAATTTCTCAACAAAATACAAACAGAGTTTCCATCAATTAAACAAAATATAATTCTTAAAAGAACTACTTGGACAACATCAAAAAGAAAAATTTATGAACGTTTATGTATTCCATGAAATATACATATCTACAAATATATCAAGCTCTCTACAATGAAATTAAAGACAAGCATGACAACTATGCAAGTGTCTTTACAGATGGTTCAAAAACAAAAATATGGGTCAGGTTGTGCTTTAACGATTAAGAATTTCATTAAATATATCAAACTTAATGATATTTGCTCAGTATTATACTATGGAGTTTATGCTAAACTGAAAGCTTTAAATTATATCTAAGTATTACTCAATAATAAATGTATAATATACACAGACTCCTGAAGTGCAACTGAATGTTTGAAACATAATGGACATGACCCTGTAATCAAACAAATAGTAAATGTATACTATGACCTAATAAAAAAAACAGAGGGAGGAAATAATAATTGTTTGGATTCAATCTCACATCGGCATCAAAGGAAATTCAATGGTTGGTTGATAATGCTGTTTGAGCAGACATTAACTTACCACTCCACGAACACCTTGTATCATAAACACACTTCAAGAAAGAGCTTTACCAAAGAAATAAATTCATAATTTTGGAATGAAGAATAGATTAGATCACCTCGAACCAAATTGTTTTAGGTAAGAAATTCAATTGTTGATTGTCATGCCCCTATCATTAAAAATTGAAAAGAACAAAATATTCTCACTTGTTTACCAATCATCCATTCAACATTAATACAGAAAAATATGTTAACCAAAGAAGATCCCAAATTATGTGATTATTGTAAAATTACTCAAACTATATCACATATTTCTATACTGTGCCCAAAATACAATCAACTGAGAAGATGTTGTGTCTGATGTTATTAAAGAATTACTAAATTGTAATATGGAAAGTATTAAAGTAACTCAGATAAAACATGTTTAACGATCTTATGTAAACTTGTTATGCAAACTTACTTGTTATGCTATTGACATTGTTTTGATTCGACTTGTTAACAGCATTTTTGTAACAAAGTATCTGAACACGATACTTTGCTAAAACTTGTAACCTGAATTCGAATATGAAATAAGTTATGCGTATTGCTCCCCACCCCTCCCTGCCGAAAGTTCCCTTCATAATCCCCCAAATACCCCTTGTCCCCTCCACCGTGGCTTTCCCCCTCGCCGGAGTGGCGCGAAGGGCCGGTTTGAACGACTTCCTTATGTTACACCGTACACTAGACTTCAGCCGGAATTCCCATAGATGACATTGAATCAGAAAATTCACATCTAGGAAATGAAACCTGGTAATATGTCTGATAAGTCATGCTTGAACGGATGACAAACGGTGTTGTTTCGTGCCGGTTGCGTCCCAGCACTGAGAGATCTGACAGCGTGGAATGTGACTTTGATGTGACTGCTTGTTGTTCTAGCTTGTGAATGTTTATGCTTTGAATTCATTCAGCAGAAGAAATGCCTCGTAACTGTGTAAATAACCCCTATGTTATAACTGAGGAGAAATAACTCTGAAATCGCAAATTCTGATCCTTAATCCTCTGATAAGGAAGTGTTACGAACTTTATTTCGCATGACAACTAGGGCAACAAATGCCCCCGCCCTGCTGTGTGTCGAATGTTATTTTCCTGGCATACTAGTTGAAAAGTTAACCACACATGCCTTTTGCTTTTCCCATGTTTTGGAGAGAACCAACAGATTACAAAATATACTATTATTTCTGACCGACAAAAATAGTGGGAATCTCTTTAAAAACGAAGAGGATTGTGCTACATCCTAATTTAATATATACAGTAATCCCTCGACATCCGCGGTTTCGCTACCCGCGAATTCCGAACATTCGCGATTAGAGAAATGCTACCGGTTTTTAAATTCGCGACTTCAACATTCGCGAGTGCGTCTTTTGGTCGAACTACATTTTCTTTGAAAGCGAGCACATTTCATTTCCTTTATCATCATAATCATCATCATCATCATTTGGGAAGTGAACTCTGCAGACCTCGAAGCTCAAAGTAAAACTTTCTTCAAAAATTTCACAGATGAAATGTCAATTTACATTGATAGAATAACACAATTGCTAAATACGAATTCAATTGAGTTGCGTCAAATTGGAAGTAAGGGTTTTGGCCAAGTGAACAGAAAAGCCATTCAGGATCCGTGGCAACTCTCATTATTGTAGAGAAGCTTCGGGAAAAATCAGAGAAGAACTCGACGGTAATGATGAAGTAACGGAAGCGAAACTGCGTTCTGGAGCAACTTCAAAGTCAAAACTGTTGATGGCGTTCTAAAATTAACAAGCTCTGGTGGGACTGGCATGATCCAAACATGGAAATACCTTCGAATTGAAGAGAGAATAGAAGCAGGAAACTCTCCCATATTTGGATTTTAGAACAGCGAGAAATGTGATGAAACAAAAAAATAGCAAATCCTATATCCAATCATTTTCAACTTTGAAATAAGTTTCAAACATTATTTTATTTCTTCATTTTGGAACGGTAATTGTTAATTCTGTTTGTAGTAGCGCTTAATCAATTCTACTGTAATTGATTGTTTTTTTTTCCTTTCTTTTTTAAATAGTTTTTCGATATTTAGGAACCTAACCCACTTTTCTTCATTAAAAAATAGACTTAACATTCGGTTGCGTAGGCTTCCGCGGCCGGAATTCATGGTGTCCAGGCAATCCGGGATGAGCCGCGTCGTTGATTTGGTGGCTGACATTTCGGCCAACATATTGTGGCCTTCCTCAGAGCGTACTGCTGACTAGGACAGTATTCATGAGAAATAATTTTACCTTTACGCTACACGTTCTAAAGCTCCAGCAGTACGCTCTGAGGAAGGCCACAATATGTTGGCCGAAACGTCAGCCACCAAATCAACGACGCGGCAAAGTCCCCTTATAAAATGGCACAGGTCTTATTTTTGTTCAAAACTTTCGAATTTCGGCAATTGCAAATCTTACAACAAATACGAGAAATAAGTGGTTGTAGAAGTGACATTAAGTTTTTAGTATCGGTGAGAATTATGACTGCTAGAATACTTAGATTTTACAGAAAATAAGGGCAACACTATCCAGCTTCTAAAATTCTGAAGAACTTTAAGCTGCGCTTATGTCGTTTTTGGGTATTGTCATTTCATCGTTTGTAGTTCAAACAAGTAATTAATTAGTACGCGTATATAGTCTGGTTTGGATCCAACCTAGTAAAAATTCGCACGGTACGAAAGTGTTCCTAATAATATCATGTAGTATATCTTGTAAGTAGAATACGCAACACATTAAACGATAATTTTTCGCACTCGAAAATTATTTCTTTTCGCGGTGTTCAGGCTTCTGGAATGAAAAGTAGCTAGTTTCAGTTCAATCTACTTGCTTTTAAAAGGTACTGTCCCATCGCCTTAATGGGATTTTTAAGTTATAATGTTATGTTTATCCACAAGAAAATATGCTTAACATGTCTTTTTAAGTGATTGTTTATTAATGTTGATGTTTTGTGGAATTGAAAAGTGCATATATATATATATATATATATATATATATATATATATATATATATATAGAGAGAGAGAGAGAGAGAGAGAGACTTTTCATATATATTTGCACGAATTTACCGTACAAGTAAATTCACATTAAAACCTATGAACTTTTGAAGTTTCAATTACTCGAAATTGAAGATTCAAATCTCCCGCGCAAGTTGCGATGACTTTTATGAGATATTCAGAAAAGTAACATCAAAATGATTACACAAATATTACATATCCGTTAAAGAAATATATCATTAACAAGCTGTTGTAGTTAAAACTAAACTTAATAATATTTTTCTTTGAAATGAGACCAGGTTGTTGCAGGAAGTTGATCGTTTTCGCTGTCGACTCCTCATTGTTCGTTTGCTTTCTGCAGCTGGCTCGCGCAAAGAGCGGGCGACATGAAGATGATGTATTACCACTCATTTTTAAAACAAGAATATTCATTGATTAAAATATTTTTCATATAATCACGCTATTGGTCAGGTTTAGTGAAAAGGGCATAATGAGATGGCAATGTTATGAAATAACGGTCAAATATATTTATTTCTTACTCATTCAATGTTTGGTAACCATTTTCAAAAATGTCTGTGGAATATTGTCTAAGAATTAATTATTTATTTAATCAGTTCCGTTTGTCACGTAGCAACTCACATCCATGGTATGAGACCTGCACTCTTTCGTGATAGTAATTATTGGTTCAATGCATAAGCGAAGCAAGAACCAGCGAGGGCGCGAAGAAATACTACGCGGGCTGAGGGAGCACCGGTGGCCTACATATGTTGAGATCACATTAGTTCAAGTATGATATGCGGTCGCATATTTAGTAGCGCTTTCACTCCACGCTGAATTTTAATATTAATTCTGTAACTCAGAGAACTAGCTTCATAAATTACTTAACAATACAAAAGTAAGAAGAGCACCAGTGTAATTGGAAAACTGGAAATGAAATGGTGAATCATGAAGAGGATGAGTCAGAAAAATGCTTATCAATGACTGTGTCAAATGCAAAATTCAGCAAATTACCGCTAAATAAAATCGTGTGTACTCTCCGGAAAATAATTAATGTAAAACGCACAGCTAATACAAGAAAATGGAGAACTCGCATAAGAAAAAATCTAATGGACATCGATGAAATCTCATATCACTTGTGTCATGCGATGAAATGAAAATTTCCAACTTTTACATATGAGAAATGCGTGAATTTTATCACGTACACCATATCACGGGGGTATGCGTGCGAGCGCAAATTGAATGTAGAAATCGAGCCCCTTCTTCCGCTCGGCCGCAATTCAAGAGAGGTGTGGGTTGAAGAGATTTGAATCTTTTACGGTATAACTTTCTTCTCTGTCATTATCCTAGAAAACAGCATTCTCCTCAAAGAATCGAAATGACGTGGTCGTACGACATTCCCCATAGTTTTAGTTTTGTTACCAGCGGTCAAAGTATCCTAATAATTTTACTTCTCTGGTCTCGGATCCCTCTCTTGTAAACATCTTACACACTTTTAATTTCCTTAAGCACGCACACGCGCACACACACACACACACACACACAGTATATTATATATATATATATATATATATATATATATATATAATATAACACTTTTGCAATTTGTATCCTCATTTAATGATGTATTTCTATCAAATAATCCCCAAAGCTTTATTGAAATTTGTGCAACAATTGCCGCAAGGAATATTTGAAAACTACATTGTTGGTGAACTACGCGATGGTGGCAGTGATAAGATAAAGAGTTTATTTAGTAGAGTTTGTGTTACAAATTAGACTTTTAGAAATTGTTCAAAACCTATTTGATAATCATTATTTGTGTCTGTGTTGCGACATATAGAACATACATATATTTACCAAACGAAAGGTCACTTATCTATCCATATGTTAGCATTTTAACCGGAAAATTAAGAATATTTCAAAAAAGTATACTTTGGGCGGCGATAGATGACAGCTGGCAAGAGTGTGAGACACGTCCGAAATAGCTAGCCAAAGACAAAGAAGTTGAAAACTAATACCGGAAAGTGTGTATTATTCTGTATCACCACTAGGCTCCTGACTCCACTCCTGGCTAAGCGAGTCGGGAATTTATCGATAATTTCCAAAATACTCGTGGTATTACCTGCGATTAAGTATTTAATTTCAGAACTATGTAGTTGCCTTTAAGAATATATTGTCCCAATTTCATTGTGTGATACGTCCGTAGCAAGGGTACATTTGTTTATCTGTATTAAAATGTGCTTAAAAAGTATTTTTGAGAAATTATTTTTCTAGCATTGTAGAGTTCACACACATTAAGTTCAAAAAGAATTCAACGAGTTATTCGCATGGCGACTTATGCGGCCCATGTGCTTTACGTAAGTTTAATAAGAAGACAGGATTCTTTAGATATTTAGAATCATCTGATAAAATGATAAGTGTTTTTTCAAAGATGTCAGTCTGGTTTAGGCAATATCAAGACAATTGCACGTCGCCAGTAGTTTACTTGTTTTCTCTGCCGACTCCTCATTATTCGTTTGCGTTTTGCGGCTTATACGCGTAATGGACGAGCGTCGTGAAGATGAGGCATCACCACATATTTTTAAAACCACAAAATTCCTTGGTTGTTATCTTTACAATATATTCTAACTATCGCTAAGGTTTAGTGAAGAGGACGTAATGAGATGGTAATGTCTTTAAATTATGGTCAAACAATGTTTATTTCTTAGTCATTTTATGTATGGAAACTACATTACTGCAATTTCTTTAAAATATTGTTTATGAATTATTTATTGAATCAGTTCAGTAGGCCAGGTAACATCCCTCAAACATAACATGTAACCTAAACCGTCCTTTGTGGCAGCAATTTTTAATTCATTGCCAGTAGGAGCGCGTCGAGAACTAGCGAGAGCTCGATGTAATACTACGTGAGCCGAGTAGAGCACCGATGGTTTACATATGTTGAGATCACATTACCTCATTATGATACGCGTTCCCATATTTAATAGTGCTTTTGCTCCACGCAGAATTTTTATATTAATTCTATAATACAGAGGACTAGCCTCATAAATTACTTAACAACACAAAAGTAAAAAGAGCACCAGATTAATTGGAAAACTGGAAATGAAATGGTCAATCATGAAGAGGATGAGTCATGAAAAATGCTTATTAATGACTGTGTGAAATGCAAAATTCAGCATACTTACGAATTCGTACACTAAATAAAATCATTTATACTCTTCAGGAAACAATATAAAACGCACTCGCATGAGGAAAACATCATGAACAACAATGAAATCGCGAAATGCTTGTGTCACGCGATGCAATGAAAATTTCGAAATTCTTTAGTACAACAATTGCGCATATTTATCTTGTCCACAATATCATGAGAGTATGAATGCGAGCGCAAATTGAATGGAGGAATCGGAGACCCGTTTTCCACTTAATCGCAATTCTAGAAAAGTGTTCAAAACATTTGCTATTTTTACGGCATTACTTGCTTACCTGTCATTGCCATCTAAAGCTAGCAGCGCTCAGAAACCAATCTCAACCAAACCATATACAAAATTTTAGGCTAATTAAATGCTCTATACCCGAATTTCAGGCTCCTCTGAATTTCCGAAAATTGTGGGGATATTTTTTTTCCAAGAGGCTAAAATTATTGTTAACTTTTGGCAGGGATTTCAGATTTTTCCTAAGGTTTTTTGATTTTGGTGTTTATTCGCCCGTAAGAACCAATGTTAATTGTTTCGCTTTTTACAGCCCTGATTTTTGCAATTTGGACGCGGGGATAATTTTTTCCAAGAGCCTAAAATTATTCTTAAATTTTGGGAAGGGTTTCAGATTTTGCAATTGATTTTGAGATTGATTCTGGGTGGGCGCTGCTAGCTTTAGTCTAAAGCTAGCAGCGCCCATGATTTTCGGAAATCTCGAGGAGCCTAAAATTCGGGAACAGAGCATTTAATTAGCCTAAAATTTTGGATATGGTTTGGTTGAGATTGGTTTCTGGGCGTTGCTAGCTTTAGATGGCTAGCAATTTTTAATTCATTGCCAGTAGGAGCGCATCGAGAACTAGCGAGAGCTCGATGTACGTATACTACGTGAGCCGAGTGGAGCACCGATGGTTTACATATGTTGAGATCACATTACCTCATTATGATACACGTTCCCATATTTAATAGTGCTTTTGCTCCACGCAGAATTTTTATATTAATTCTATAATACAGAGGACTAGCCTCATAAATTACTTAACAACACAAAAGTAAAAAGAGCACCAGATTAATTGGAAAACTGGAAATGAAATGGTCAATCATGAAGAGGATGAGTCATGAAAAATGCTTATCAATGACTGTGTGAAATGCAAAATTCAGTATACTTACGAATTCGTACACTAAATAAAATCAAATGTACTCTTCAGGAAACAATTAATACAAAACGCACTCGCGTGAGAAAAACATCATGAACAACAATGAAATCGCGAAACGCTTGTGTCACGCGATGCAATGAAAATTTCGAAATTCTTTAGTACAACAATTGCGCGTATTTATCTTGTCCACAATATCATGAGAGTACGCATGCGAGCGCAAATTGAATGGAGGAATCGGAGTCCCGTTTTCCACTCAGTCACAATTCTAGAAAAGTGTTCAAGACATTTGCAATTTTTACGGCATTACGTGCTTATCTGTCATTGCCCGTTTCAACAGCATTCTCCTCAAAGAATCAAAATGATTTGTTCGCATTTTTTACTGACAAAACATTTAGTTTTGTTGCTGTCGTTTCTGATTATTCTGATTATTTTACCTCTCTTCCCTCTGAAATCTCTCGTCTAAACTTCTTACTCACACACACACACACACACACGCACACGCACACGCACACGCACACCACAATATATGACCACAACACAATTTTCGCTACATTTATCACCACCTTCTTTTGTTACAAATTCCATATCTATATTATTAGATATAAAATACGACCATCGGAATATACGAGATGTTTAAACTACATTAAGAAAAGCAATTCTTGTTTCTTAGAGGAAAATTAAAAATATCTGCAACGATAACATGAAATACACACTTAATTCACTAGTATTTCAGCTATACTTGCATTAATATGTTGCTCCAGAGAGCTGGCCCTAATTATAAACGGTCGGCAACTCTGCGGGCATTGGTTACAGGTTGCCGTAATGTCTCCACGACAAATACTTGCGCTAGCGAAGAGATCCCTCTCGCAGACATTCAGATGACAGACGAGCTCTTAGTGTCTGCGAAAATTCTAACCACTAGAAAACACGGTTCCTACAGTATATAACGGTGGAACGACCAAGCTTCAAAAGTTTTGAAGGCGTTTAAACTGTTCCAAAATGTTGATCGAAAATTAATGTTAATTTGTTATGTGTAGTTCAAACGAGCGTATATTTAATATGTGTATATTGTCTCGTTTGTAGCCTTCTCTAATAAAAATGTTCAATGTACGGTACATTTTTTGAGATAATATTATCTTGCTTTTACATGGGTATTATTACAATTTCAACAACTTCTCAGTTCATGCATACAGACACAAACATAATCACAATTATTCCATATAGCAAATCTGTTTGCTATCAAGTTAAAACGACTATTATAAATCGCGATCGCGAAAACAGTGATTAGGAAAAATAATGTTGTCTTGTCTTATGAGGCAGAAGAATTATTTGTCAACATTACCGCCTGTCGTAAACATTACTCTTTGATGCTGTACATTTTGGATTGGAAATAACAATTACTGCCTTGTTGTTTTGTTTAAAAGGAACTTTTTCTGTACAAGTACTGGCGAAACTCTTAAGCTGCGTACAAGATACCTGTATAGCGATCGCTTTTTTCTACTCGAGAATGGTTTCCTTGGGTACATTTTTGAACTGAGGAGAATAAAGTATTTAGTTTCTAAACCATCTAGTTGCTTTTAAAGATACATTTATTTAAACTGCAATTGGATATAACCCGGTGGCAGCCCATTACATAAATAAGGTAATATAACTTACAAATTATATAATAATAATAATAATAATATAAAAACTGATTCATTAAACATTAAATTTCGTGATGAAAAAAACTTCTTTAATCTATCGCCGCAATGAATGTTCACTGCATTTCACTTCACTAAGACCTATAAAACACTTCCTTCTTTATTTCTCTGCTATACACTGTACGACACCTCACTTCACAAGAGAGCACTTATGCATCGTTATAGATCCTACTATTAACCCTAATTTACTTAATAATATCCTAAATTAATTTCCTAAACTGTTGAACGCTTTGAGGAAAGTGTTCAAAAGTGTTTGCAGGCAATCTATTCCATTCAGTTATCGTTCGATTTGTGAAAAGTATTTCCCGACGTCCGTTCCCTGTAGTCTTAAATATATTTTGTGCCAGTGATCGCCTCTACTAATGTATGTAGGAATACATAGCCGCCGATTAATTTCTTTCCAAGCTGGATGACCGCTGTAAGCTTTATACGAGGTGCAGAGTCTTACTACTGATCGTCTGTTTTCGATTGAATCCCTCCCTGTCCTTTTCTTGTCTCGGAAAGTAAATTTAGCTGCCCTACGCTGAATTTTTTCCAAATTTTTACACTGCAAAATTTTGTACGGATCCCAACAAATTTTACCATATTCCATTATCGGAGGAACAAGTGATAAATAAGCAATTTTCTTCGCTTTTTCGTACTCTTCTTTAAGATGCGCATTTACAAAGTGAAGAGATCTCCAGGCTTTCCCTGCAACAAAATCTACGTGATTTTTCCAGCTTATTTTACTATCGAAATTGATTCCTAGGTACTTGCACGAGGAAACTCTCGGAATAATGTCGTTATTTAAACGGTAATTTGTTTCTCTGTAATTGTGACCCCTGCCAAAAGTGATGGATTTACTTTTAGAGCTATTTAAGGACATTCCATTATTTTCCGGCCAGTAATATAACGCATCAAGATCCCGTTGCAGCATTTCTTCATCTCTTTTAGAATTAATACTATGATATATTATGCAATTGTCTGCAAATAGCCGAACATTTGAGATTAATTGCCCTGGCAGATCATTGATGAACGATAGAAATAGAAGAGGTCCAATGACACTCCCCTGCGGTATTCCTGACGTAACGCTTGCCCCGGAAGATAACTCTTGCCCAATTCGGACTTTCTGTTTTGTCTCGCAGAAACTCGCTAATCCACGCCACTACCCTGGGATCTATGCCTGAATTCATTAATTTCTGTAAAAGCCAATCGTGTGGAACGACATCCAACGCTTTGGCAAAATCTATAACTTCAGCGTCTTCTCTCCCCTCCGCATCAGTTTCACCTGCTAGATCCTGAAATAAAATGACTACATGAGTTTCGTATGAGTAATCACTCTTCAACCCGTGTTGCCCATCGTAGAGCCATTTTTAATTTCCCATTCTTGCTTAATGTAACTCGAAACTAGATGCTTCATAAGTTTGCAGAGCACTGATGTAAGACTTAACGGCCTATGATTGCATAATTTAGTTTTGTCACCACTTTTAAAAATTGGTACGAAAAAAGCTAATTTCCAATCTTCGGGTACTTTTGAATTATTCAAAGACACGTGAAAAATTCTAATAAAATAGGATAATATTGCCTCTCATACTAGTTTAATTATATCCATAGAGATGTCGTCTGGACCCTTTGACTTACCATTTTTCATAGATTTTACTTTATTCCGTAGAACTTTTACTTCAATATTAAACTGATTCGCAACCGAAGACCCTTGAATAAGTGGATGGTCTGTACTGCTTTTGAAAACCGAACTGAAATATTAATTAAATGCATTTAAAAAATGCATTATGCTTAAATGCCTTTGTCTTTATCCTCTTCATTCGCCTAATTTTTGCATTGTAGTATTCTGGATCCGAATTATTTTTTAGAATTTTGCACGGAACTAACTTTTGCAAATCTTCGTCTATAATAATATCATTGAACGCGCATGTAAATATATATTTATTCCATACCTCCCTTTGTTCTCAGAAAGCGGTCGTATTGTTCCCTATACCTTGAAACTATCCTTGCCTTGAAGCCTGTCTACATTTTCTTTCTTGTATTGCCGTACTTTCGTTCCTATTGTAATGCCTTTCCTTGAAATATTTCCCTCTAAGTCAACGAGAACCGCTTTGTGATCGCTAATACCCTCCACAACTTCACATGAATGTATTGTCTCAATTGTGTAGCCTGATTCGTCCGTAATATGGATATCTGTTTGTCTAGTATTAAAATGTGTTTAAAATGTCTTTTCAGGAAATTATTTTTCTGGCATTGAAGAGTCCACATACGAGGGTAAGTCAACTGAAAACCGTAAAAGTGTAGTAAGAAATACAGATGCGGCGCTAGTTTTCTGTAAGTTGATAGGCATGTTTGCAATAGTGTACCAGATGTCTTTCAAGTGGCATCATTGTGAGGAAACACAAACGCCGGCGCAGGAACAGTTTAAAAATGGCTGCCCCACTAGCAACTTGCACCAGAGAGGAACAGCATTTTGTGGTTCGGTTTTTGCGAAGTGAAAGGGTGAAACCTATTGACATTCGTCGACGAATGAAGGTTCAGTATGGTGACGCCTGTTTGTCACAACAGCATGTGTACGAATGGTGTCGGAAGTTGGCGAATGGTGAGACATCCGTGGCCAACGCTTCGCGCCCAGGCCAAGCACATAGTTGTGATTCCAGAGACCATTGTAGCCGTTGAAGCAATCGTGATGGGCAACCACCGAGCGACATTAGACGACATTGCAAGAGCTGTACACATTTGTAATGGCTCAGCACATCACATTGAGCATGATGAGCTCCAATTTCATCAGGTGTCTGCAAGATGGCTACCCCGACAACTGACCTCGGCATTGAAACAGCGACGTGTGGATGTGTGGGAAGAACTTTTTGGCGCGTTGAACGTGGCGGTGATGTCTTCCTTGGACGAATTGTCTAAGGGGCGAAACTTGGGTCTGACCTGAGATTTGAATGCCTCTCACATTCACTTTACTCGCCCGACCTCGCCCCGAGTGATTTTTATATGTTTGGGCTACTCAAAGAATCAATGGGCGGCAAGAAGTTCCATTCGAATGATGAGGTACTCCAAGCACGTAGGGTTGCGCCGTCTCCAAGAAACATTTTTTGTTCTATATGAATTCAGGCAGTTTGGAAGCTCTGGCTGACATGCATTGCACGTGGGGGAGACAAAAATATTTTAAAAAAATAATTACTGTTTTCATTTGACTCACCCTCGTACATTTTTCACTTTTCCTTCGTCTTTTAAGGGCACTAATTATCGATCTGTATTACTTCTAACCATTTCAACTTCCACCATTCCTCTCAAAGTGTGAAATCGATTTTGATTTTATATTTTTCTCTGATTTGTGGAACAAGGAACTGGGAATATGTATACATGCAAATTACGCAGAAATATGTTGATCTTACATCATGTTAATTTTGAAACATCAAAAGTGAGTTAAACAAGTTATTCCCATAGCGATTTCAGCGGTCCAATTGCTTTACTTGAGGTTAATAACAAGACTGGGATTTTTAGATCTTTAGCAAGATCTGATAAAATTAGCTTAAATTATCTTTCAAAGCGTTCAGTCTCTTTGAGGAGCAGACGATTTCAGGACAATATCCGCGTCGCAGGAAGTTGCTCGTTTTCGCTGCCGACTCTGCATTGTCCGTTTGCTTTCTGCAGCCCGCTCGTGTAATGAGTAGGCAAGGTGAAGATGAAGTATCGCCACACATCTTTAAAACAACATAATTCATTGATTATAATCTGTTTCATATACTCACGCTATTGGTCAGGTTTAGTGAAAAGGACGTAATGCGATAGTAATGTTTTGAAATTAGTGTGTTAAATTTAATTGTTTCTCATTCGTGTTATGGAAAACATTTTTCAAAAATTTCTTTGAAATATTTTCTGAATTATTTATTCAATGAGTTTTTGTGGGTCAGGCAACATCCCGCATACATAATACGTGACCTGCCACCTCTTTTTGTGGCAGCGATTATTACTCCATTGCCAGCAAGAGCGCGTCGAGGTCCAGCGAGAGCTCATTGAAATCCTACACTGCTTGAGTGGAGCAGCGGTTGTTAGCGCCTGATGGGATCAAATCATTTGCACGTGTGATATGCGGTCATTTATTATTAGTGCTTTTTCTACACATTGAATTTTAATATCAAATAAATATTATTTATTATTAATAATACTGGGATTATTAAAGAAGCGTAAAGTTTCGAATTATCTGATTTATTTTACATCTTGAAAACATAGACACTGGTATATGTGTTACTTCGCAGCAACATGCATTTCAATAATAATGTCTACTTCTCTTGTCTGTCCAGAGAGTATGCAAATTGCAACCCCGCAGGGTTAGTGTCATCAAAGCAAGTGACAATGATGCAGGCTTTTGAAGAATGGATCTTCGAGCTTTGTTAATTGTAATTCTTCTATTGGAAGAGGCTTCACAGAGCTCCTTATCTATAGCTATCTTTTTGTCATACTTCCTTGGTTTGATTTCAATAGCTATGGATAACTTTTCTGAGCTAGTAGTGTCTACAAAAGGTTTCAATTGTATGGTTTTAACTTTAATCCCACAGTACCTGAAAGACTCATTAGGTCTTCTAGCTTTATTAATTTTTACATTTATTTGTGATGGACCTGGGACTGCCTTTAACATTTAATCAGAAAGGGTAATAGTTTCTTGTAGCCAGGACAAATGATATTTCAAGAACGTCTCTTTACTTCTTATGGAGTTTTGCAATCCGGTTTCAACTTTTTGACAAATACATCTAACGTAAGACTTAATTTTGTCCAAAAATGCTTTAAGAGGTTCTATAATTCCTAATTCACGTAAGAAAATATTTAATGCACCTTCAGATCTCTTATCAATTGAATTTGTTACTCATATATCAAATAACAACCTGCGGGTAACTTGAAGACCCTTTCTGTAAAAATGTTTATATAATTCAGATAAGCAGGTATAAGCAGTTAGTCTTTTCACGATTAAGAACCCAAAAGTACTAGTTTTAAAATGTATATGGCCCGAAAGGTGTATAATGGTGTATAATACACTAAAACTCTAATTGAATTTAGAGAACGTGTAATAAATTCAATATAAATCGCTCACCTTTTCCATTAACGTTTTTAGGCACATCAAAAATAAATACTTAAATTTTATCCACATAAAAATAATCGTAAAAGCATGTAGATTACTAATAGTAAACCCACAAATCACAGAATGAGACGAGTAGTGTATTCCTACCAAGAGATCTTTACGGACTGAAAAGGACCATTCGGAGCTGAGCGCTGGCGGAGCGGCGATGGACGTTTTTGGGCATGCGCCATGGGGTCCTTGTGACCTTCAAGAGAAAACTAACAACGTTTCCACATAGTTCAAACATACTACTACACAGAAATATAACAATTTTGATATTTCAATTCAGTCGAAAATTTAATTTTTTCCAGCTAGTTGGCCAAAATTACACACTGTGCCCCGCCTCAGCTCAGAAATCGCTCATCCCACACTCGGACATCATGAGAAACCGTCAGTGTCCGAAGGGACTTCGACGGGCTTCATGGAAGGAATTCACACTTTTGACTTTCCTGTATGCGTACTTATACACGGAGTGATATACGTAGTATAGGGAAAGTTATGCTGCGCGAAAAAATAGCCAATTTTCGACAGAAAAAATTCGTTGGCGGGCCGTGATAACAAAAAAGTGGACAAAACCAGTTGCTAAATTAAGAAAAAAATCCCCTAACACGTGGTGTAGCCAGGGCCCCTCTTTTGTGGGTCCTTGATACCGAAAAACCAATTGAAAGGAAAACATCCGTCTGTGTATCCGTCTGTCCGTCAGTGTGTGAACACTGCCAGCGTCTAAACCATATGTACGATTTCTCCCAAAATGGATATTCCCTGGTCGATCTAGTCCAAGCTTTGAGATTTTGAAAAAGAGTCTAAAATTTGGGGGTACTTTACATGAAGTCCCCCGGACATTTTCAAAATTTTCTCAACGGCTCCAAATTTTTTTCTTTTAAATTTCTTGCATGAATATAGTAAAATAAACTTATTAAGGTGGCACAGATCCGGTTAACTCTGAATTTTCGAAAATTGCAAAAGTTTAAAATTTTTTCGGCGTCTTTCTGGAATTACAAAATTGAAGATAGAGAATTTTCTTTTGTATAAAATTTGTTGTCCAAAAAGAGTTCTTTCATTAAGGCATGTACATTTTTTGAAAATTTTAGTAGTTTTCGCGCAATATTGCGTGTAATATGTGCAATTTGAAAAAATACAAAAACACGATTTTCTCAAAAACTGCTCCAAATTTTTTCTTTAAACTTTTGGTATGGATAGTGGTAAATGTACCCTATGAGATGACATAAACTCAATAAAGCTCTATTCTAGTTTTTAAAAAAATGCAAAAATGCAATTTTTTTGTCTTGTCTCTCACGTCATTAATATTTATACTATCGGTGATTTTTTTTTACATAATTACATTTATGAGTACATGTGCTTTAAAAAATGTCCAGTGAAGTTCCTTGAAAACTCAACCGTTTTCTGTGAAAACTAGCTCGAAATTCCGCATTTTCAGAAACGCTCAAACGCCATTTTCTCATAAATGGATTCAAATTTTTTCTTCAGAGTTTTGGAACTAATAGTGCTTATTGCATTCTTTAATATGACCTTAAGTTCATTTGGAGGATTTTTTTTTTGTTTTTGAAAAATTACACAAATGTAATTTTTTTGAGAGATCTCTCACATCTTTAATATGCACATTACCAGCAATTTGTAAACACTATTGTAATTGTGAGTTAATGTGCTTTAAATGACTTCAAATGAAGTTTTTTTGAAAACTCAATAATTTTCTATGGAAATGAGAAATTTTCTATGGAAATGAGCTTCAAATTTCGCATTTTTAGTAGCGCTTAGACGCCATTTTCTTGAAAACGGATACAATTTTTTAAAGGAAACTTGCCATACAGAACGAGGTTTTTGTGTTCTTTAATATTTTAAAATTAATGTTTTCGTTCTACCAGTAGGAAACTGAAAAATTAAGAAAATGTTGAAAAAATGTAATTTGGGTGGCAATTGATGGCAGCTTGCACGTGTATGTGGCAATTCCGAATAGCCAGCCGAGACCGAAGGAAATAGAAAACTAATACGGTAAAGTCTGTGCCATTCTGTAGCACTACTAGTTAAAGTTCAAGTGCAGCCCGTTCTGTGCCACTACCTGTAATATTCTGATTAGATTAACGACGGCCTCAACATAATCCCTGACCTTGATTCCTATGTCAACAAAACGTGTCGCGACGTCATGTGCGCTTGGTCTTACTACACCGTCACTTAACCATTGTGGGAACCATTTCGGGACCAATCTTCATGCTGGTAAACTGATCGGCTCTTCGTCCTTTAAGTTAATCTTCAATATGACATTAGCCTTCACATCCTTCTCTGGTTTTTAATTATCCCTCGGCTGTTCGACCTGACTTCTATAAGGTTCAGGAGCGTCAATTTCAGGCATTGACACGGATTCCAAAACATCAAGTTCTTCTTTGACGCTGCCAGCTAGGGCTTCTGCTTTCGGTGTCTCTGCCCTGATTACAATCCGGTTGGTAGAAATCTTCCCTTGCTTTATTGTCATCTCCGCTTCCTTCATTCATTCCTGACATAAGATGAATTCCGCATTCATGGTTTTCGCTGGTACGACGGACGTAAACTGGAGGACTGTATGTTTCGCCACCATTGACGACCTTCCAATCTGCCACCCCATAGGTTTCACTGTGACGTTACCCAATCCCGCAAATAGTCGTGTCGTCATCTTCTTGTGTACGTCCTACTGCATCAGGTTGACATCACTTCCAGTATCCATTAGCTCATGGAGCTCCAGTCGATTTACTGTGATTGGAATATACGAATATTTGTCCTCGCTCGACTGGATGAACTTACCTTCATTTTCTCCAAGCATCTGCGAGATGTATGCCCGAAACTGTTGCATTTAAAACATTTCGGCTCCTCGTTTGGGCACCCAGATCTCTCGTGATCTTTAGATCGACAATTAAAACGCCGTTTATGGTTGGCAGTCTGTGTTTCCTCAGGCTTCGTTTCCTTGTTGAAGTTTCCACATTTCTTCTGTTCGTCTTTACTTGACACTTGACGTTTTCAACTGATGTGTCTTGTATTTCACTCTGTCGTGTATTTCAAGTTTCTTCCTCAATTCTTGAATTGTCTTCACGCCAAAAGCATTACCGTGTTGATCTCGCTGTCAGGAATGCCCTCTATGATGTAATTAATCAAAGCTTCCTCTTCGATTTTCCTTTGATGCGCAATCTCCGTCATATATATGGGTCATTCCATGTCAAATCGGCCAAAATTTCCCGACCATCTTCCGATTCGACTGAAACTTTTAAAATCGTTTTAGAATGACGAAAAAACACTGAATATCGACTTTTTAGCATTAAATTTTACTTCCTTTTGAAAATATGGAAATGTGATATTTTGCATGAATTTCAGAGGGTATTATCTAAAAACTAGTAAAATATCTTCAAATTTGATTTTACTTTGCAACTTGCTTTATATTTCTAATGAGTACATTCCACTCTAAAGGTTTGGTATGATAAACCTAATTTTAACGGCATTAATACGGCCGAATTAAGGCCAAAGTAAATAATTACGAATTTTTTTTCAAAATTCATTTTCTCAAATACTCCATCTCGGATTTTCTTCTTTTTGTCGTCAAATTGAAGAGGAGACATTGAAGTTTATAGTAGTTAAAGAATCTCGATGGTAAATTTGAATTTACCAAAGTTATTACCAGTTAAAGTTACATTTTCATTTTTGCTTTTTATGGACTTAGTGGAACAATACATATATGAGCGCTTATCATTTGTAAATCTTGCTTTCGTTATTTAGTGATTAATTTTCATACATTTTAAATGTATCTGAAGCATATTTTCGAAGGCAGAAACTTCTAATTATACCGGGTGACCCACCAATTGTGAGCCACCCTCATATCTTATTACCGGTTCCCAATATCGAAAAGCAGTTTTCGCTCATCAATGCGGAATCATGGGACAAGTAATGCACTTTAGAGATATTGTTTGTAATATTTTTAGTTTTGTGCGGTTGTAGTAGCTGACATTTCAAAGAACTACGCATCACAATTCAAGGCAGTGTACAAAAAGTACATTGAAACAATGCTCAAGCTATACATGCTCTTTTCGGCCGTATAACGTATACGTATAATGTATAACGTATACGATCACAAAAAATATACCGGTTATTTTACATATGACTCAGGCAGATTGATATTCTTCGACTTGAATATATAACATTAAAGTTTTAGGGGGCAAAAAATACATCACCTTTATTTTCTCCTAATGCATTACATTTTTCATATATAAACAAATTACGATATTCTTTAGGGGTTACACATCCAAGCAAAAAAGGAAAGTTAACATGAAATAAAAAATGACCTTCCATTAAGAATTATTTTAGTATTAGCAAAATTAAAAAATACTCAAGATATTATTAAGAGAAGAAAAATGTCATTTCAAAAACATTTCATTCTTGAATTTTAAAATAATCTTCCAATGCCTTTCGCAGCAACTGAAGTTGTTTTATCTTGATTTTCGCCAGTTTCATACTAATCAATGCTTCAATTCCTTCTAATCCCTTTTGCTGGTATGTTGCATTCAGCATCATGTAGTCAACTCCAGACTCTGCCAAGTACTTGCGAAGAGCATAGAAACGCCCCTTTTCGACTTGTGTCTTCCCAATGAAAATGGATTTGAGGGAGTACATGCGAATCTGCATTTTCACGCGCTCGATTTCGTTTGCAAGTGGCTGCATGTACATTCCCATGTTTGCAAGTGTGCGGACGTAGTATAGTTCATCGTTTTCCATGACATCATACTCTTTTCCTCCAAATAGGCGTCCCATGAGCTGGAAAAATATATTCTAATCAGACACGGGAAAAATAATACATAATTATTAATGAGTTTCCTAAAATACTTCTGCAATTCACCTGAAAGGTAACGATTGATCTGGTACAGGCAGCATTAGGTGCTCTCTCAAGGTCCAAAAGAACTCGAGATAAAGAAGTCATTGAGTAGGAAACGAATCTCTCCTTGAACGCAATCTTCGCTGCATCTTGTAGAATAACAAATCCTTTGACAGAGTATGAAAACTTTTCTGTCAATTTGTATTTTTCTAAAGCCTGCAGTAGTAGGGGTATTGCAGCTCTGCGCCTGTCAAATGTGAACAAGATAATGCCATCTGATTCCTTCTCTGCTCCATGCAACCACCTAACAAAGTGGCGAAGTGTGTTCCTCATCGACCGTGTTGCGATAGTCTGAAAAAGAAACATAGCAAAATACTAATTTACTATTCATTTGTATCATTTCATCAGTGCTAGATTCAATGAGGGTTTGAACCTTTTGATTACTTGAATCCACTAGTTTGCGGGTACGCTTCTTTTCAACTATTTCCAGCCCAAATTTCTTTGCCACTGTAGGATGAAGATCATGTTGGGGCATAATATACTGGGTAAAATACGCTACTGGGCTGAAAACAGACAGCAACATTATCTCACTCTCCCGTTTCCATCCCGTTGTGTCAACTTCCAGAGCAAGCAGTTGCATCCTTCCCTAAAACATAAATAAAAGTTTGTAATTATTATATCCGGAAACAAAAAAGTAGAAAAAATATGTATTATCGATGCCATATCGCTACCAATTGTTGTTCTTTGGCTTGAGAGCCCGCTACGGGCCTTGGCCGACCAGCGGTGACCCAGCCTTTCGGCCATGGGGTAAGGGGTTCGTGTGGTTAGCACAAAGACATTCCCTCACCGTGCATACCAATTAACTTGAAAAAATATTTTTACTTACCTTAATTTTGGAGGTAACGATAACAGAATTGCACACCATCGGTTTCAACAGTGAAGACATTGCGAAGTAGTAAGTGATTAAATGTTCCGCAGTGAAGGGTTGGCCTATCGGCTGCGCGGAAGTGCACGCTCTTCGTCGTCCAATCCAGACGGAGGAGGATGGACGCAACCCGCGCAGTCGCCGTCACCGCTGGAGACCGTCTGCGCGCCCAGCAGCCGTGCGCTCGCCTTTGGGGCCAAGTCCAAGCGATGTAGTGCAGCCCCCGCTCACCCACGGCGGCTCCGACTCGCGCAGCCCCACCCCCGCTCAAGGCGGTCGGCGAAGGAGCCTATCACGAGCGGCGTAACACGCATGCGCCGCTATCTACCCAATGGAATTCGCGGTTATTTTCAGCTTTTCCTACAGACGCTGAACAAAAACTGGCGTTTTGTAAATGCCCGGCATAAGGTAAAAATAGAACAAAAATAATAATTATCGATAATAATCGACTATAACTCGAGCTATGATCTTAAAATAACATGCTCAATACTCTATGAGCAAAGCCAACGAGAAAACATTTCCCAATACGTCCGTCAAAACCGATGTGTACAAGTGGCAGAACCGTCCAGGAAAAAATTGCCGTCGTAGCTACCGGATTTCTTAAGCGATATTTCCGCGACAAAATGGTTTTGGGTTTCTCGAAAGAATGCAGCTTGCTAGGTAATGGGAGACGCCCCTGCATGTGTCATATAATGCCGTAGCCCGGCATTGCGGCGCCCTGACAGTCGCGGCAGCTGAGGCGAGGCTATGCGCGCCACTGCGGTCCTGGCGGCGGCGGCGGCGCAAACGTGGAGATCTCTAATTGCATAAATTTTCCCTAACCGAAGAAGCAAATCCAAGAAGTTTCTAGTGGTGCTACAAAAGCTAGTAATTTGTCAATATTTTAAGGGCTCCGTAATTTTATAATATTATAATAATAACTTGACCCCGCGAAAGGGTTTCAAACCCGCAAAATGTTTGCCCACGCAGAGATTCGATCTTATGTACAGTTTTAGTGGACTCCCCCTCCAGTTTAAAACACAAAAGTGGACAGAGACAACAACTTTTTTTAATCACGCCAAAATTTAAAGATTATTATTTCCATTACGAAAAAATATCTACCTTCTAGCTCTGAGCTCTCGTCTCGTCTCCCCATATGTGTGGTAGTGTAGTGATGTAATTGTGTTTGCAAGGGGCTGAGGAAAGGGTAAGAATGATGAAGGAACGATCGCGCACTGCCCGTGGTCCTTTTAGTAGGATATTGCTCCGGCATTCGCCTGGTTCTGACTGGGTACACCATGAAAAACTATCGGGAGAGGTGGCTCATAACATCAAATGATGCCATTGCAGTGCCTCCGACCGGGAGGTCCTAGGTTCGAGTCCCGTTCGTGGCAGGATTTTTGACACTAGCTAGGTCGAATTCAGTCGTTGTCTGGAGAAAATTTCTAGAGGCCAGCTGCTTCAATCGATTGCTTTTCGTTGTTTCTCCGATAAATACCAGGCGAATGCCGAAGAAGTGTCCTTGAAAATGGGCCACTGAACAGACCGCGCGCGATATTTCTTTCCCCTTCCTTGTCCTCTCCTCACCTCTTACAAGCACTACACTGCCATACGTCCAGGGAGACAGGTCGGGAGTTTCGAGCTTGTCCCGACTGGGGCGGTGTCCCGCTGGCAGGAGATACCTGATTAGGGAAAAAACCCAGCCGCCTGGTAGGTCGACACCGATTCTCACCATCCAACGGGAGAAGATCACCCCCACCTCCCGAGGAAAAACATGCACTACATTTATTGGACTAATGACCATAACTGTTGACGCGCTGGGAATCACTAATCAATCAATAGATCAATCTCGGAAAACTACTGATCAAAGCAGATAGCTGCAGATAGTGGCTGAATTCGACCTATTTAGCTACTATCAGAAATCCGTCACCATCGGGACTCGAACTCTTGAATCTCATCAGACTCTGCAAAGACAATGTTAATGGTTCATATGATCTAACTCAGCCAATGGTTTGGATAAGACAGGATGGCAAAATGATAGTAGGATGGATTGCGCGCCTCCCATGCCCTACTTTTTAACGTACTTCTCCAACATTCGTCTATAATTATTTGGAAAAAAGTATAAAACAATCTATCAGAGCAACTGGCTTCTGAGTTACTGTCTAAATTCATCACCGACTGGTCTCGAATATAGGACCTTCAAGTCTACAAAATATTGGTAGTAGACTTACAGTACTTACTGCAATCTCATGCGCTCACGTACCCAGAAACTCATAGCTTGTCTTGTTCCAGACACTATATCTCAGACACTTCGTATGCACGAATCGTCCCCCTGCGTGTTGCATATGAGTGAAGAAAGGAAAACCTAACAGTGCTATAACAGCACATAATGCTCTATCCATGGATTTTTTAATGTAGCCGATTCTGTGAAAATAATTGTTTTAAAATTGCATTTACTTCCCGCAAAATTACGCGAAGACTACTTTTTTTTGGAAAAATTGTATATTACTTTTATTTCAAGATCTGTCTTTGAACAACCGATTTCGTTAAGAAAAAACGTATGTCTTCAATATAACTGGCAAGTCTGGAAGTGTAACTATGGTAACACAAACAGATGGTGGTGTACGGGGAGCGTGAAGAGCGTGCTAACTCTAAGAACCTCATTTCTAATCTCAGCGTAGATAAAACGTTTTTCTCGTTGAAAACACTTTTGAAGGTTCGTATGGTAGTATAATATTGCCTGGCTGTTACAAGTAATACGAGAAAGTATGTGCTGTTGACCGCCACTAGGTAGTAAATTCGGAACTATTATTATCCTGAAAGCAAAATGTAAAAAACTAAAGTAACGGTGTTTGGCGGCTAACTCCTTAATGGCTCGAGTCGATTTTAATGCTTTTTGATACGTTGGTTGATCATTTTGCGGCTAATGATATCAGTTTTTCCTCCATCAGTATGCGGTCAATATTCAGTTTAATGTTGAGCATGCAACCCGCAATGCATCTAATGTGGTACGAATAAAATCACTCTCCAACTCTAGATCCTCGGTGGCTCGACGCAATTTTGAAGGGAGTCAGTGATAATAAAAGGGTAGAATAGAGATCAATAGGCGAATACGAAACTGCGTCTAATCACTGTAAACAAGATCTCATGGATTACAAAAATGTTAATGAACGTAATTGTTTTCTGATATAAAGCAACAAAAACATTAAAAATAAATTACAAATTTGCTCCTTTTCTTTCGCATTCGTCGTTCATCCTTAGAGTTTGGATGTTCAGAAAACTCAAGAAATTATAACTATGCATTCACAACGATACTCTATCGCAGAGGTGACCAAGCGCCCCATTTGAGCCCCTTCTTGGGGCGCCGGGAAGCCCACGCCCCGCGGCGCCCACGGCGCCCACGGCGCCCCACGAGAACCAGGAAAGTTGCCGTAATCTCCGACGGCCGAGCTGTCTCTTCACTTTACTAATCAGGATCGTCGGTTCAATGCTAAGTGCGAGCACGAATTTTTATTCACGGAGAGGAATGGAGCATCAACGTGTCTCGTATGTCAGAAGATGGTGTCGGAGAAAAAGTAACAGCAAGAAGAAAAATAAACATTTTAAAAAGTATGGTCTAACGTATTACAATCACATATTTCTGAACTAAATTTATGAAGCGTGTATTACTAACACAATGAGAAACTGTTAAATTTTCTGTTCTTGTAATTTATATTACAAATATTTTCAAAATCAGTTGCAACATTAAAGATTGACCGTGAAATGTGTGGAAGTTGTTGGGCAATTTATTCTGAAATAATAGTATACAAAACCCCTTCTCCAGAAACTACAGCCGTTGTTTCAAGTTTTAGTTCAACATAATTCAATGCATTTCCGCCTTAAGAGCCGCATGGCTTTCCTTCCACCGAGCGTCGGGCAGTGGTCACGTGCCCCAAAAGTGAAAGTCTTTCACTAGAAGCCGGTGGGACACGAAAGGGCTGCCATGCACTTTACTTTTAGTAAAAGCGTTTCGTCCTAGTTCAGAACTCATCAGACAGGCTTTCAGCCTGTGACGCTATATGAACAATATGCTCTGTGGGTTCGTACACCCGATGCGTCAAGTAAGCTATGGTTGTGCAACGATGTTGCACCGAACACGCAGCAACGGTGTTACACAGAGGAAGAGCGTGTAAGAACTCTACTCGACAGCTAGCCGTAAAGTATGTTCTACGCAGCGATACTAACACACGCGTTAACGCGATATTAACACACCATACACGCGTGATATTAACGCGATATTTACCCAGCATGGTCTTCACCTGAACTATGTCGGAAAACATGCACTCGGTAGTGAGCTTGCAAAACACATCATTTCACAACCTCGGCAGTGTTCTGCCCAAGTACCATCCCCATCCACATTTCCTCTTTCTCTTCCATCCTCCGGAACTCCTTTGGACTCAGTTACCTTATTCCCTGAACCTAATCCGTGTACTACCTCTCCCACTATTCATTCCTCTATTACTGTCGCCCCTCCTTCCTCACCTCTTGTCACTGCCGGATTAGGACCTTCGACCACGACTAAAATTAAATAAATAAATAAGTAAATAAATAAACAAACAAACAAATAAATAAATAATAAAATAAAATAAATCGCAACTACAATCAGATGCATTAGAAAAACGTCCGTGGAGGTACATGCAAAAGATCCGAATAATGCATTATAATGTGCAATATCTTTCAAATAAAATTGAATTTTTCGAGACACAATTACATCACATTACAGTGTGATCTAAGATAAATAGATGTTTTTTGCTTTACAGAACATTGGTTGTCTCATAATGATATAAACACACTCCAAATTCCTAGATTTTACTTTGCAGGATCATATTGTAGAGCGAGGGAATCAAATAAGGGCCCTGCTTACGGATGTTCGTGTATTTACGTAAGAAATAATTTCGATTCTACCGTCTTGTCAGAATTCAATTTATATGCAGTTGAAAAAGTTTTTGAAACAACAGTAGTACATCTTACTACGCTCAAAATTATCTTACTTTGCATTTACAGACCTCCAACAAAGCAAGCTTTAGATTATTTCACTTTCTTGGAAAATCTAGAGATAATTATGAACAGAATTAGTAATATCTCTTTTAAATCCATTGTTGTATGTGGAGATTTCAATATCGATTTTCTGAGCGAATCCCACGAAAAAGAGCAGTTTCTCAATTTACTTCATTCTTTTAATTTAGATATTACAGTGAATGTATCTACACGGAATACGTTTAAATCACAAAAAGCATTAGATCAAATTATAAATAATAAAACCACAATTACGTATGAAATTATAACGAATAATCTCGGTTACAGTGACCACGATGCACAAATTCTTACAATTATTAATAACATAAACACTGACACAATAAACAATACACGTATGTGCAGAGCATTTACTAAAGTTAACATAAAATTATTTACGGACTACTTGCTGAAGGAATCATGGGACGCAGTTTATAACGCTGTTGACACAAATGAAAAACATAATTTCTTTTTCTCAAAGCTTTAATTTCTCTTTACGCGTGCTTTCCTTTGCGGCATATGATTCACATTACTATATTTACGAGTGCATGTGCTTTAAATAATGTCATACAGTTTCTCGAAAACGCAACGGTTTTTTGTGAAAACTAACTCAAAATTACGCATTGTCAGAAACGCTCAAACGCCATTTTCTCGTAAATGGCTACAATTTTTTTCTTAAAACTTTTGGAACGCATAGTGCTAATTTCACTCTTTAATATGACGTAAAGTTTACTTTGAGGTATTTTTTCGTTTTTTCAAAAATTACACAAATGTAATTTGTTTAAGATCATAGATATATTAATGATTATTTCCGTGAGTATATGTTATTATTTTTACATTGATTTCCTTTAAATATTATAATTTCTTTAAAATGCACATTACCAGCAATCTGTAAACATTATTATGTTTGTGAGTGTAGGTTCTTCAGTTGACTTCAAATGAAGTTTTTTTGAAAACTCAAAACTTTTCTGCGAAAAAGATATTCAAATTTCGCATTTTCAGTAGCGCTTAAACGCCATTTTCTTAAAAATGGCTGCAAATTTTTAAAAGAAAATTGCCATTTAGGACGACGTTTTATTGTTTTTTAATATTCTAAAATTAATATTTCTGTCCTACAGTTAGAAAACCAAACAATAAGAAAATGTCACAAAAATGTACTTTGGGGCGGCGATAGATGGCAGCTAAATATGTGGCAATTGCGAATAGCTAGCCCAGACCCAAGGAACTAGAAAACTAATACGGGAAAGTCTGTGTCATTCTGTATCACAACTAGTTTACCGACCGATAGTGCTAGTTGTACTATTAATAATGACATAAAATTTGCTGTATTCTTTTGTTTTTTCAAAAATTACACAAATGTATTTTGTTTTAAATATTCCTCATTCCATTAATATGCACATTTTCAGCAATTTGGAAACCCTATTGCATTTGCGAGTTAAAGTGCTTCAAATGACTTCAAATTAAGTTTTTCGAAAACTCAAATATTTTCTGTGAATGCCATTTTCTTTAAAACGGCTCAAACTTTTTCTGTGAAATTTTTCATCTATGACGAAGTTTTACTCTTATTTAATATTCTTAAAGTAATATTTCGGTTCTGCTATTTGGAAACCGAAAATTGAGAAAAATGTGGGAAAATATGTATTTTGCGAAGCGATAGATGGCAGCTGGCAACAAGATGGAGCAAGACCGTGAAGCCAATCCACACCAAGGAAATTAGAAAACTTTACTACGAGAAAGTTTGTGTAATTTTGTAGCACCACTAGTTATTAATTTTCTCTGCAAAAGATACTTTTATTTCACTCTTACATTTTACAACTTAATACTATTTTTCTTTTAATTTATAATGCTTTCTGTTGTGCTCTTTGTAGGTACTTTTGTATTTCTACATACTGTATGTCTACAAATCCACTACCTTTAAGGTGCAGCGCGTATAACTCTTATCACACTATTACCACAGTCTACGTATTTTAAGGATAAACTCTTTTTGGTGTGAATAGTACTTCAGCTCGGATCGGATGCGTTTGTCCATAATATCCCAAAAGAATCTGCACAGCAGAGAACCAATCGTGATGGGGCGATAGTTAATTACAAATTTATTATCCTTACCCTCTTTTAGGATACGAATAGTGCGATTAAAATTTTATTTTAATCAGGAATATGAAAAAAATAATGTTGCGATTGTGCAACTTTGGGAACACACCAGAAGTATTAAAATTAATCCTCATGATCATTCCAGCTTAGTTTATTGGACAAAAAATTATCTAAATATTCACATTTTGAGTATTATATTGAAAGAAATATAACTCATAAATATCATAAAAATATAATAAACATTTTAAAATATATATGATAAATTTATTTTTAATGAAATTTTCTGAAACATTTTACATTGATTGAACCATTGTATTTTGAAGAAATATAAATTGTTTGTGACTTGCAGAGTGCACATCAGATATTTTTATTATTTTTTTAATTTTTTTTGTTTATACCATCAAATTTGACTGCATGAGGCAATGCTTCCTTTTTTATGTGGAAACACTGGAATTTGTAGGTCGTTGTCAGGTTCTTCAATAGATGTTTTCATGAATGTCAGATATTGTTCACAATTCGTTAAATTTTCAGGCATTCCGAAAATAAGGTCAATACTATCTGTTCATCAATAGATAATCTACGCGCGAAAATTCTAAATTGTTTAAAATTTTTGTTCGATTTGTCAGAAACGCCCCCAGTTTCGCAAATTTGTCCTCTTTGTCTAATCTACCATTATCTAAGAGATGAAAAAACTTTTTTTTTTTTTTGAAACCTGCTTCTAGACATTTTTTTTCTTACAATTGGATGTCCTTTAACTCCAATACATTATAGTTAGAGGTAGCGTATGATATTCTTTCAAAATTAGAATACCTAGGAACTGCCGCAATTTTGAATATGTTGTATTGAAATAGAGGTCGTCTTTATCACGCGTGTACTTCACAGAAAAAAATTACCATCTGAGTAAGTAATAAATCTTTAGTAATACAACGTTCAACGATTTCTGTTCTGCTCGTTACCATTTGCGTTTTGCAAATTCTCTAATTTCATATTCTACATTAGATGGTATGTTTAATTGAGATGAAAATTGGAATTTTGGAATATTTCCGTTAATTTGTAATATCCACCGGTCACTCAAATTTTACAGTTACATGTAACTTTTTTTATTCCTAGAGACAGGTGTGCTTCTGCAATTGACGCAAATAACCGAAAAGTACTGTTTCATCAGCGCAGTTCACACGATTATTTTCATAACTCTCAAACACCCTATAATAATTTTCATATATTTCTCGAGATTTTAGCTGGAAACCACCTTCCATAGCTTTGTTAGATTTTGTGAGAATTTACGCAGGAACTTCACAATATTCTTTCATTTTGTACGAACTAATCAGTCCTCGGATACACACGCTGTTTTGTTTATCTGACGTCATATTGATAAACGAGGCAAATTTATCTTTCATTTAGGGTCCCCCCTCCCGAAAAAAATATAAAATGTTTCGAATTCTAGTTGGATTCAGCAACGAGCTAGTAAGCCGTAAGGTTTTGTATGCACCACGGGCGGCATCCGACCCCTCGGGCCGGAGGCTCTTGGGTTAGGGGGTCGCCCTCGGGGCGAGGGCGTCTACTTGGCGCCGTAGATACATAAATAACTATTGTATTACTTGTAAGGTACTGTTTACTTTCAAAATTCTTAATTGTATAAAAACTGGGAGTACTGTTGTATTATTAATTATTGTATTATTAATATTATTATTTATTATTATAATAATCTAATTTTACTAATGTATTACATTTTGAATATTGTCTAAGATTATTTTATTTGTAACTTGCCACCGGAGAACAGTCCATTTTGCAAGGTAATAAACTTATTATTATTATTATTATTATTATTATTATTATTATTATTATTATTAAAACGAGGCGTTTCTTTCGTCCATTGGAGATGTACTTCACTCTTGTTTGGAAGTCACCGCTTCTTTACAGGTTCAAGAAACTATTTCAACATCTACTTCAGTATGTTTTACTTTGTACCTCAAATATTCCACGTATATCAGGAAGTGTCAGCTCAGCATCATTATTTATTATGTACCAAGCACAACAGAGTATTGGCATGTAAATTACGATCAACGCAAAAAATCATCCTGAAAAATAATTACCTGGATATCATCTCTATTTTCTTCGTCAGTAAGACTGTCTACATCCGGAGGTATTATTATAACAATCACATCTCTATTTTCTTGTTCTTTGGTATCCAATTCTGCTAAAATAGATTAGATTTCCGCAGTTGTTGAATAATATTTCTGATCCATTTATAAAATTGTGCACATAAAATGTATTTTTTTTAATCGAATTTGTACAGGCAATGTTATCAGCTTCTAGATCAAAGAACTGTGGACGATATCATTATCATCCCGGAATTCGAGCCGGGAGAAATGAAGACTTGCACATACCGCCAATCGCCCAAAGAGCAATTTAGCCTGTCGCGAGGTGCTCCAGTGTGTTCTCAAAGATGCGTTCGCGCAACTTTATGTGTAACATTACAAAATTAGCACCGAAGGAAAATTTTAATGGAACATTTTCATGTCACGTTGTTTCAGATACATCAACAAGTCATAAAAGTAAGATATATTGAAAATATTAATTTGAATATTTTTTGTGAAGTAATAAGAAATACATCTGAAAATTAGTGACACGTCACATATTTAAAAAATCTGTAATTTTTTGTAAAATGATAGCTTTTAATAAAACATTATAACCAAAACTACATATTGTTCGAAAACGTTTAAAACAATACCATATTTAAGTTAACAATTGAAGAAAACGAGATCGAAAAAAATGTTGCGTTCACACATCAGTGGGACTTAATGGGTTAACATCATACTCTTTCCGAAAATTTTCCGATACGTTGGTTATTTCCGAAACTTCCTCCAACGAAATTCTCAGAACAGTCAATTAAACTAAAAAAGAAATATTCATCTGGTTTAGATGAATTTCCGGATTGTTTATTAAAAATTTGTGCACCTGCCTTTATACATCCGTTAACTCACATTTTCAATGCTTCTTTATGTACAGGAATATTTCCAGATATTTTCAAAACAGCAAAAATTAAGCCACTTTTTAAACTAGTGGTGCTACAGAATGGCACAGACTTTCTCGTATTAGTTTTCTATTTTCTTGGGTCTTCGCTAGCTATTCGGAATTGCCACATACTCTTTCTTGCCAGCTACCATCTATCATCGCCAAAAGTACATTTTTTTGTCATTTTCTTAATTTTTCGGTTTCCTATTGGTAGAACGGAAACATTAATTTTAGAATATTAAAGAACACAAAAACCTAGCCATAAATGGCAATTTTCTTTTAAAATTTATGTGCCGTTTAAGAGAAAATGGCGTTTTAGCACTTCTAAAAATGCGAAATTTGAAGCTCATTTTCACAGAAAATTTTTGAGTTTTCAAATACTATATTTGAAGTTATTTGAAGCACTTACACTCACAGATATAATAATCTTTACAAACTGCTTGTAATGAGCATATTAAAGATGTGAGAGATCTTTCAAAAAAATTACATTTATATAATTTTTCAAAAAACAAAAAAATTACTCAAAATAAACTTTACGCTGTACTAAAGAGTATAATTAGCACTATCCGTTACAAAAGTTTCAAGAAACAAATTGCAGCCATATATGAGAAAATGGCGTTTGAGCGTTTCTGAAAATGCGAAATTTTGAGCTACTTTTCACAGAAAACGGTAGTGTTTTCGAGAAACTTTACTTGACATTATTTAAAGCATATATACTTGTAAATATAATAATGTGAAAAAATCTCTGATAATGTAAATATTAACGACGCGAGAAACAAGTAAAAAAATTAAATTTTTGTAATTTTTGAAAAAAACAACCGATAGGTCAAAATGGTTTTTATGTCATTGATAGAGTACATTTACCACTATCCTTACCAAAAGTTTAAAGAAAAAATTTGGAGCCATTTTTGAGAAAATCGTGTTTTTGTAATTTTTTAAAATTGCACATATTACACGCAATATTGCACAAAAACTACCAAAATTTTGAAAAACATTTACATGACCTTTATTAAAGAACTCAATATGCAGAACAAAGGGTCCCCCCCGATAAGATGGTAAAAAGTTCCCCTCAACCAAATTACATATGAGTGGTTACACTATACTTCTAACATAAAAATAATATTTTTGAAAGGTTTCTTAGCCTCCGTCCTACCACCCACACCCCTATACAGCCAAAAACGTGTTTTTATAATTTCAATTTTTTCGACAACTTAACACTATTTTATCAGACTGAAAAAAATATGATAAATAAGAACACAACTTGGGCTATCAGAAAAATATTTTTCAATGTTTTCTCAGGCCCAAATTCGAACACAAAAAAATATTTTCGAAAAAATATATCGAGAAATATTTTTTATTGGGTCTTAGAAGCCTGGAACAGGTTCGAAAAAAATGTCAAAGGTTCCTCTTAACACACAAATTGTTGTGTACTTTTTTCAGATTTTTCCGATTACTGGGCTTCAGTTAAAAAAATAAAAACCATTTTCCCGCCTTTAAAGCACCTGGACTTTCAATATACTTTGAAACTGACTGCAACGGTTCTCTGCATTTATTTTAGTGTTTATTATACATTTGTATACATTGCTGTATCACCCAATAAAGTTTTGATTTTGGAATATACTTACGAAGTATCATTTTAAAGCTTTCTAATCGTTTGCATAAGTAATCGTATGCTACGGAAAGACGATAGTTTTGGCAATTTATAAGAAACAATCGACACAAAACCTTGTAAGTGTGATACTGGTGGATAAAGAATTACACCCCATCCTACACCAAACAGATTTTAGAAGAAAAAATAGAAGTTTGCAGATTATGACATGCAAAAAAGATTATTGCAACACACATTATAATGGTAAATAACTCGGAAGCCATGCTTCCTAGGCCTTTTAAACCAGGTTTGCTTGTCTCATGGGGACACGCCTTTTTTTTTTTTTTTTTTTTTTTTTGAGAACAAGTAAATTCTAACGCACATGTTTTGGGTGACGGGTAGATGACAAATGGGGAAATGATAAAAGACATTTCGTGTGCAGGATAGATGGGGGACAGTGGGGAAGTGAAGGGGAATATATTAGGCCCCGATTATGTTGTTGGGATGAATTTTTCAAAATACCACTTTCATGATCATCCCATTTTACAATTTTCCATATTAGTTCTTTTGGGTGCGCCTTTTCCGTAGCACAGATGGACAGAAAAGAGAAGCCAATATCAATGTAAAATTAAATTGAAGGAAAATACTGAAATTATCTTTCACGATAAAATTAACGGGACTATTTTATTTTCGGCGAATTTTTATCTCAACGCTCAGCAATATTGGAATGAATTCTCTCGCACAGTACCGGGTCTATAATGCCGTAAACTACTTTTCGGGGGGATGAGCGTTTGCAGTTGGGTGCTACATTAAATCAATTTTCAATTTTCGTACAATTATTATTTACAAAGTGCAGAGTTTTCGCACGTGTACAGATTGTACGAGTGTCTCCATATTTATACGTGTACAAGAACAAATACTTAGGTAAAGGAAAAGAGAACTTTTTCTCTAGTTTGAAACACTCTACAGACGTGAGACCACAGGCTTCCGCAACCAATGAGTTACTATTTATCTGTCTGGGAGGCGCAGCGTTCTAGGCTCAGTTGTCAACGTTTTAGCTGCTATTCTGTGGCCTTCCTCCTCAAGCAAGGTCGCACGTGCTTAGGACGCGGCAACTGCCGAACTGCCAAGTGGTTGACTACAAATGTCTTAGTTTTTTTTAAAAACTATGACCCAGCTATTAAAAAAATATGAAAAAAATTCACAAGCATTCTGAGATGAAGTTTGAAGATTATTTTCGTGCCAGTGTCTGTGTTCTAAGACAAGTAAAACAGTTCTTGTAAATCTGGGTTTAACCTCTTCCCCTTCATTTTTCCACATGTCCCCCAATTATCCCTCAAATATGACGGAATTATTATTTAATAAACTGCCAAACACTATTATCTTTCCTTAGCGTATGATATTCTCATACAAATGACTAGAAAGCTTTAAAAATGATACTTCGTAAGTATATTCCAAAATCAAAACTTTATTGGGTGATACAGCAATGTATACAAATGTATAATAAACACTAAAATAAATGCAGAGAACCGTTGCAGTCAGTTTCAAAGTATATTGAAAGTCCAGGTGCTTTAAAGGCGGGAAAATGGTTTTTATTTTTTTAACTGCAGCCCAGTAATCGGAAAAATCTGAAAAAAGTACACAACAATTTGTGTGTTCAGAGGAACCTTTGACATTTTTTTCGAGCCTGTTCCGGGTTTCTAAGACACAATAAAAAATATTTCTTGATATATTTTTTTGAAAATATTTTTTTGTGTTCGAATTTGGGCCTGAGAAAACATTGAAAAATATTTTTCTGATAGTCCAAGTTGTGTTCTTATTTATCATATTTTTTTCAGTCTGATAAAATAGTGTTAAGTTGTCGAAAAAATTGAAATTAAAAAAACACGTTTTTGGCTGTATAGGGGTGTGGGTGGTAGGACGGAGGCTAAGAAACCTTTCAAAAATATTATTTTTATGTTAGAAGTATAGTGTAACCACTCATATGTAATTTGGTTGAGGGGAACTTTTTACCATCTTATCGGGGGGGACCCTTTTATTTGAAGAAAAAATCTCTATCTTCAATTTTCTAGTTGGAGAAAGACGCCGAAATAAATTCAAACATGAACAATTTTCGAAAATTCAGAGCTGTACGTGAAAATCGGAGCTATGCCATGTTAAAAAGTGTATTTTACTCTATTCCTACAAGAAATTTAAAGAAAAAATTTTGAGCCGTTTTTGAGAAAATTTCGAAAATCCCCGGGGGGATTCATTTTAAGTACCCCCAAATATTGAAGAATCTTTTTCAAAATCTCAAAGCTTTGACTAGAATCCGATCTACCAGGGAATATCCATTTTGGAAGAAATCGTACGTATGGTTTAGGCGCTAGCAGTGTTCACAGATGGACAGACGGACGGACAGACGGACGTTTTCCTTTCAATTGGATTTTCGGTATCAAGGACCTAGAAAACAGGGTTTCTGGCTACACCACGTGTTAGGGGATTATTTTTCCTAATTTAGCAACTGGTTTTATCCACGTATTCGTTTTCACAGCCCGGCAATTAATTTTTTTCCGCCGAAAATTTGCCATTTTTTCGCGCAGCATTACATAACTTTCCCTATACTACGTATATCACTCCGTGTATACGTACGTATACGGGAAAGTAAAAAGGGAACAAAAATGATATTCAAAATTACCGGCCAATTTCTCTTTTGTCAGTTTTCTAAAAAAATATTAGAAAGGCTTTTCTACTTACGAATGGAAACTTTTCTCAGGAAAAACAAAGCGTTTTCAGACTCACAACACGGTTTTAGAAAATCAAAATCTACGAAAACTGCCATTTTTTCTTTTCTCAAAGATGTTGCTTCATCAATAGACCAAAATGAAGTAACCATTTAAATATTCTTAGATCTCTCGAATGCTTTTGACGTTATTGACCATATCATCTTGCTCTCAAAATTACCTTCGTATGGAATTCGTGGTATTGCCCTAGATTGGATAACTTCGTACCTTAAACATCGGACTCAAAGAGTAGATACACCGTACTGGCACGAAAGGACATTATTTACTTATCTTTCCAATTCTTTGCCAATTGAGCTTGGGGTCCCGCAAGGTTCGATCTTAGGTCATATCCTCTTTCTGTTATACGTAGACGATATGCCCTCGTTTATTAAAAATGGAAGGACAGTTCTGTTTGTCGATGACACGAATATTCTTTGCAAAAACGAAGCAATAAGTAGTACGATTTCAGAAGTTTCAAATTGGTTTCGTAATAACAAATTAATGGTTAACCTAACGACCGAAAAAGGTTTTAATGAATTTTTGCATCTTAAATCAGCAATCACATGTTCCATTGAAAATGAACAATATGCTATTAGCTGATGTTAAGGTAAGCAAATTTCTAGGTCTCTAAATTTAGTCAAACTAAATATATCCATTAATGGGCATATTTCCAGCAATTTGTATACATTATTGCATTTGTGAGTGGAATGACTGCCAATAAAGTTTTTTGAAAATTCCCAAGATTTCTGTGAAAAAGTGGTTCAAATTTCTCACCCTTAAACGTTTTCTAAAAAAAACAGCTCCAAATTTTTCAACGAAAATTTCCTTACTGGACGAGGTTTTACTCTTCTGTAATATTCTTAAAGTAATATTTCTATTTAACTGTTAAGAAACCGAAAAATTGAGAACATTTCAAAAAAATATACTTTGGCCAGTTATAGAGATAGATATTGTTAATTTAGCCTTCTCGGCTATTTTTACATAAAATACATATTTACATACGTTGCTTACATTTATAAGTATACTCTCTGCAAATTATTTACACAATGAATTTTCTACTTTTATGTGTTTTATAATTATTTTTTCTTTTAAATTCTTTAATTTGTTCACAGTTTTTTTTATTTCTAATGGTAATTTATTATATAATTCAATTCCTTTGTCAAATAGTATATGTTTTACCTGTTCAGTTTTACTAAAATTAATTACTAAATGTTGTGCTTGTCTTGTTTCCCTTGTTTTATCTTTCACTCTTTGGATTTTGCTCACTAAATCTCCTGTTATTTGGTTTTTAATTAATTTAAAAATAAAAATTAGTGTCTTCTACTGAATTCTCTCTTTTATTGACATAAATTTCAGAGTGTCTAGCATGTCTACCACTGGAGTATATCTATTGCATTGAATTATTGCCCTCATGGCTCTATTTTGTTGTATCTGAATTTCACTTTTTTGGGCTCCAACTAGTATTGTTGCTCAGTAATCAAAATGTGGTGTATATGGATTTATATATCAAACATCTTGTATAGCCATTTATATATTGCCCAATTCTGTTTAACATATTAACCTTTTTCCCAGTTTTCTTTACTATATATTCTATATAATCGTTAAAATTTAATTTACTATCTATAATTACTCCCAAGTATTTCATTTTGTATACCCATTGTATTTCCTTTAAATCAGTTGTTAATAATTTTGTTTCTCTTTCTTCTATGTTTCTTCCACTATATAAAATTACAAATTTTGTCTTTTCTACATTCATTATTAATTTATTTACCCTTAGCCATTCTTGTACTGCAATAAATACACACTGCAGTTTAAATTCAATTTCCGCTTCTGTTTCTCCAATTACATACAATAACGTGTCATCAGCAAATAACCGAGTTTTACAATCATTCGCAAATAATTTTATCATTTACTTGATTAAGTCATTTATGTACATTATAAACAATATGGTCCCAAAACTGACCCTTGTGGAAAACCTAAATCTATGCTTATTTCCTCTGATTTAATATTATTATATTTTACTTTTTGCTTTTTATTTATAAGATACGAAATAAACCACTTTTGAACATCACCTTTGATACCGTATTTGTACATTTTCTAAATCAACATTGACCTGTCAACCATTTCGAATGCCCTCTTGAGATCCAAGGAAATAACATCTGCTTTCTTTATTGTATCAATATCAATTTTCCATTCATCTAAGACTGCTTGTATTGCAGTTTCACAGGATTGTTTTTCTCAGAATCCTGATTGTTCATTTCTTACAATTTTGTTTGTTTCAATATATTCATTTAACTGCTTCTCTTTACTTTTTCTTCTAATATTTTTCATATGTGGGTAGTTTATTTATTGGCCTACATTCAGCTGCAAGATAAGTTTATTTTGGGATTCATTTATGCATTTACTGATTTGATCGAAATTTGCCAAAAGACTTTGTACATTTAATGATATTAATGCATTTTGTTTATTCAACGATTGCTACTCAGAAGTATAATCAATTCTTTTCCTCCTTTCATTTATTATTCTTAAATAAGTTGGACAATCTTTGTCTGTTGCTTCTTGATCAGTCGAAAAGTCTGTTAATTTTAGTCTTCTATCCTTGTCTTCACAATTCACGCATTTTTTATTTAAGTTGCATCCTCTACTGTCATGATTACCAGCACATTCTTTGCATACAATTTCTTTCTTACAATCTTCACTAAAATGGTTAAAACCCCAACACTTGAAACATCTGACAAACATTTACAAATTCGTATATAGGACACCTCTCCCATCCTATGTTTACTTTGCCCTTTTCCATTAACAAATTGAATATCCCTGCATCTGTCTCTAGAATAATATTACCTTTTTCCTCTTTTCTATTGTCTTTATCAGCATTATATCTTTTTATCACTTTCATGTCATTACCTTCATTCGTTTCTATTTCATTTTGCGTTTTAATTACCTTAATCAATTGTTTGTCTTCTAATTCAAACTCCTCTTTTCCTACTCCTATAATTTTAAGTTTAGGTTTAATATCCTTTGGAATGAAAACATCTACTTCTTTCTTTAAGTGTTCCTCTACTTTATTTTTCAATTGATCTCTGCCTTTCTCATTATTACATTCAACAATCACTACTCCCTTATTTCCTTTCTTTATTTTAGATACCCCTACAGGAAGTTTATTAATATTAACATTTTCCCTGAGAGTTTGTTCAGTATTCTTACAATCTTGTGGTATTTTTCGTTTAATTACAGGTTTTTTTTCTTTGCTAGCTATTTCGGCATAAGTTACTGTTTGGGACTCCTTTTTATGAATATTTATCATTTTTTATGGGTGCTGGCTAGAGTATTTGGCAAGTCCGAAAAGCTTGCCTAGACCAAAGAAAATAGAAAACTAACTAGTATGAGAAAGTCTGTGCCATTCTGTACCACCACTAGTGATATGTGTTCCATACTGGTCAGAGGAAATCTCGGAAAATACATATACTTGGTTTTTTTTCATTTACGGTAAGACCTGCTACTTGCGCTTCCTTTACCAAAAGGGCTTTCTTTTTTCTCCGAATTATGACTATGTCATCTGCAGGGTTGGGCAAAATACTTAATGTATGTATTTGTATGTATTTGAAAAATGTATTTTAGATACAAAATACAAAATACTTCGCCGAAAGTATTTTAGATACCAAATACAAAATACTTTCATAAAAGTATTTTAGATACAAAATACAAAATAGTGTTTTAAAATACTTTTGAAAATACAAAATACAACCAACGACACATAATAACTTCTATCCTATTTTTTCCCTTTTAAACAATCATTCACGTTCAAAATTCACATTTAAAATCCCATCATATTTAAAATTTTATTATTAAAAATATATAACATTTATATACAAAATTGATTCAAATGATATTTTCAACTCATTTCAGGTATCAGTACGGGGGTCATCCATAAATTACGTGAAGCTAAAGGGGGTGGGAGGGGGCTGAGGCTACGTTACGCTGCTTTACATAGAGATAGGGAAGTGCGTTACAAGAGCGGAGGGGTATTGAAAATACTCGAAATTTGCGTTCCGTAATTAAGACGGCCCGTATCATTTGTGATGTATATTTAAGCCTGAAAGGCATCTTGTCCATGCTAAGAGGCGAAGGAATACTTGGAGTGTAAAGATATCACCATGAGTTCTTGGAGGTGATACTTTGGGACAAATATTGCAGGTTATAGACAATTAACTAAGGTGCCTTTCAGACTTAAAGAATGAACATACATCACAAATGATATGGATATCTAATGAATACCGCGGATTTTTAGGTTTTAAAATATGCATTTTAGGTACCTAAAATAGGTTCTTTCAGCACCTGTTTGGCTTTTTAAATGGTAGAATAGGCTCTAATAAACTCGTAACATACAAGAAAACTCACTTTTTGACCATTTATTATATTTCTCAAAGATAAGAATATAAATCAATGTTACGTAGAATCAGTATTGATCATTTTGCGATAATACTATTTAACAAGTTTAGTAGTTAGAATTATTCCTACAGTATTTTGCCTCACAATAAATTACTAATACATTCTCCAAGTTTTGCAAGAGAAAATAAATGTTTATCTTATCGGTCAAGATCACTTTGCTTTCGGGCAAATTCAATCGCTGTATCTTAGAAACGGAGGCAGCTTCTCCACGAAGTCAGGAAGTAGTGGCGTGAAGACTTTTATGGCTAGTTTCCTTGTCCGGTATATTCATTCTCGCTCTCTTACAGGTGACAAAATGAGACTAGGGGATAAAAAGGTAAAAGAGGGCGAATGCCACATTAGGTTGTTAAAAGTAACTTAAAATTAATATCATCCTTGTCTGTGTTGCCGACACAGAAGAAAAAGGTAAAAGAAGCCATAGACAAAAGAAGTTAGGCAAATTAGTCTCATTTTAGGTTATTAAATGTAGAATAGGCGCAAATAAATATAATATTAAAATAGGCTCCTTCAGGCGCTACGAAAATTGACGGTTTTAGTTCAAATAAACTTAAAATGTACATACAAAGCTTCATTTAGTACAAGGTACCCAGGAAAAAAAATAGATTTTTACCTAAATATACCGTAACGAAATATCAGCTCTTAAAAACACCGCAAGCACAAGTTTTTAATCACTGCGCACAATCATAGAGCCACCAGGCACACACATGAGCAGCACTCGTTGTGGCACGCGGAGCCTGCTCTCCGAGAAATTGAATCAGAGCTCGCGATTACAGCCACGGTGTAAGAAAGAAGAAATAGAAATATATCTTACATCGTGATTACAGCACTCCTCCGGTTATCTCCGGTTGAACGGACAACGGGGGGAAAACGTAATCGGAGAAACCGGAGGTCCGGTTCCACTCCTCCACGTGGCGGGACCCTCTCCATTTACTGGCCCAATATTTGTGACGGATTAATAAAAGTATTTTGTATTTTCAAAATACAAAATACTATCAGAAAGTATTTTCGATACAAATACAAAATACATGTTTAAATATGTATTTTCGATACAAAATACAAATTACAAAAGTATCGAAAATACGTATTTTAAATACAAGTATTTTCGATACTGCCCAACTCTGGTCATCTGTATAGATAATAAGCCGAGACAGTGTAAAGGTTATATCACCTCTTATGTCCAATTTCCTGATTACGATGTCTAGCATGAGGTTAAATCGGGTTGCCGATAGTGGGTCACCTTGCCTTATCCCAGCTGAAATTTAAAAGGGATCCATTAGGTTTTCTTCTTTAATTATACCAGTTGTATACTTTAGGGTTCATTTTAACACTGGCGTGTCCTTGTTACCACACGCCACTGCATTTTAATCAATCTGATCAACTTATTTGGTATCCTTATTTCTTTCTTTCTTTCAACTAATTAGGATCGGATGATTTTGTGTTGCAGCGTATTATTTAGAGCACATTATTAACTCCATCTAACGACTTCTGCCTTGCACACCTGACAATTTGCAGGACATTCATTCCAGTTTCGCGCCCTTTGTGTATGCAAGCACTAAGCCCGTAAAATTAGTTTCATCTTACCATATCTTTCTCGGTGTTCCCGCATATATTTTGCCAAGATCGAAAATATTCAATATTCCTTGTTTACGAATTCTTTTTGGCGGCGTACATGTTTTCCCCATTTTCTTTCATACGTAGTCGATTATTGCTGCATCTCTAGTTGGCCCCTTATTGCTTTACAAGGGTGTTCATCTTCTCTGGTGCAAGTGTTAACCAATCTAAAAATTTTACTTCTGAGGTATCTAGAATATTTTCATTTTAGCATTCCGGTTTCAGATCCCGTTAGTGATATAGATAGTTCCGTGTACCATAAGGTTTGGTGAGTCCGATCAATAATTTAAGATTAATTACGAAATATGACATATTTTATCGTATCTCATTATCGTTTGGAATGAATAATGACTAAACCTTGAAGGAAGGTTACACTTACATGAAATTAATTTACATTTATAGTTTACATCTTATTTTTTAATATTTTTTCTGATCGATTTTACCCCGCAGGTGGTGTGAATTCGAACACATATGTATTTTGTGCTTTTCAAACCGGATTTAGCCTTCCTATGTTTGAATCCGATCATTATTTGGGTTTTGTAAACATTAATTTTTGAGTTCACTGCAAGAAAAAAAATCGTCACATTTACAAACAGTTGAAAATCAACGTATAAACTGACTTATCGTTGTCATGAAAGTTTTGGAAAAGAAAATACATAAAGCAATTTATTTACGTACAAATAACATGATCACCAATAATGAATTTAGGACCTTGTAATTTCTGTGAATATGATAATAAAATTTGAATGAATCTAGATTCAAACGTTGCAAGATCAAACTAGCCACTCTGGTTTCTGTTGTAACCTGCACCAGTGACGCCGCCTTCAGTCAAAGTATCGTAAATATGATTTAGGAAATCTCTGCTTTGTACAATAAAAAAATTACTTGACCAGGCTTTTCTCCTCAAAGGAAGTTAATGCTGCTTGGTCACCTATTTTATGTGTGTACTTTGTTTTAAGTTTGTCATTTAATTTTGGTTAAGGAATGAATGACGTATTGTTCAGAAGCTTTCCTGATATTTCATTTACCTGCATTTGACTTTGCTTTTTGTATTACCGTACCAAAACATTCCTAAATTCTATTTCTACAAAATGTTTCAGTTCTCTTACTCGAACAGTGAAATAATGAAAGTACTAGAATACTTTTCCTACAATTGAATCGATAATTGTTGAAAGGCGCTAAGTCCTAATTTTAAAATTGTTGGTAGAGTAGAAAAAACTATTTTTGGTCTATAATTTAAGAAATGTGCTATTTTTTCCGATACTTCTCTGTTAGGATCCAATATTTTTTCTTTAAAAAGATATCCAATTGCACGTGTATATATTTTTTAAATGTTGCTTTCGTGTTTTGGACTTAATGCTTTTTCAACATTAATCAAGGTTTTCGCAAAACAGTTTTCATTAAAATCTTGGGATAATCTTTCCCAGTTGGGGGACGCAGCGCATTTTACTCTTCTTTGGCCATGAAACCAACCTGTGAATAAGTACTGCCGTTCCGCACCTGCTCATACCAACTTAAGAAAACGTATTTATATTTGTACTCGTGTGAAAAGAATCTAACCTAACCTAACCGTGTAGTATAACGTTATTTTCTCTAACGTAAAGGAACAATTATAAAAGGTGCTTACAAAACATAGTTAAAAATTATAAAAATACTTTAGTTAAAAACATTACAAGTTTCAAAATGCAATATTGCATTGTTCAACGAGAAACAGAAATGTATCTCTACCCATTCTCTTGCAATATATTTGCCACAAATAGTCTACGAGGTGGCTGTCCAAATAACTCTGCCGTTAACCACAGCATGCGAGGCGATGTCGTAAGGGGCGCCATTGGTTTTCAATGGTGTTTGTGGTAGCACCAGCTACTGGATCCACAAAACTAAGTGAAGGATTCACTGTCATATGAACAAAATTTATGATGGGTTAGACCTTGATAACTCCTCCACATCTATGTGGTTATAGTTATTAGAGCTTGCACCATGCCGTTGAATCATCGGCTACAAAGTATTAGAATCCCTTCTATTGCCAGGGCAAATCGGCAATCTCACTTCCTTAGTTTCTCGATCAATGAGGCCAAGCACCAGTTACCTTCCACTACACGACCTCTATTGTATTTTCGATGGCCGATTTTTACACACGTCAATATCTACGACCGAGTTCAGTCCGCCGATTCTCAGTGCTTCCAAATATATTCTGTCCATTGCATCCATACAAACATCGCGCAGAAATGATTACCACTCCGCAACAGACTTGTGGGACAAACTTTTCCCTTGGTCGGAACACGATCACAGCATCTTCGTATGAATATTTATAGGCAAAGTATTGCATAATTCGAAATAGCATGCCCCGCAGGCATAAATTAATATTTAACACCTACAAAAATCGTACCTGTAGTAGCAGGAATTTTACTCGATGATTCTTCTGGCACGAGAAGTCTCCAAATCCTTTCTTTGCTTCCCAGCAGCGTTTATAATGCCCCGCAATCCGGACATGGCATTTGAGTGGGAACGAGTCGATGTTCATGGACACTGTACAATCATTTCCTCATTTCCCACAATATTCGACAAACTCATCCAGTTCATGTAGTGGTTCATGTTGACAACATTGAATAGTACTAAAACTAATTAGGCCAATCACCTAGTTACCTTCCACTACACGACCTCTATTGTATTTCCTATGGCCGATTTTACACTCGTCAATTCCTACGACCGAGTTCAGTCCGCCGATTCTCAGTGCTTCCAAATATCGTCTGTCCATTGCGTCCATAGAATCTTCTGAGTCGATAACCTAACAATATCCTTTTCTTAAATCGTCCATTTTCTTCTTAATGAGTACTTTTCCTTTCGGATGGGCTCTTATTCCTGAAACAATGTTTTTTACTTCTCTTCTTATAACCTCTCATAATAAGTTGAAGTTCTCTGCAATGCTATTAAAGTATTAGCGAGTTACCACATGGACAGAATGGATGCCAAGTATTCAAGTTGTAGTAATGAAGCTGGGGAAAATAATCTTTTTTCTTCCCTTGGAATGCTTCTTCTACATAATTTATCACTGTTTGGCACTTTTCTTGTATTGCTTTGGCCACCATTGGCTTATATGAAGTATGTCACTCTGATTGACTTTTTTGTACAAAACGGCTCTTCTGTACTTTTGCAATGTTTTGGCAGTATTCCACTGGTGTATAAATTTTGTCATATTTCTTGAAACTTTTTGTGAAGATTTCGAAGCATCTCTGTCATAGGTATGGTAAAACAGGATCCGCATTGGGAAAGTGCTGGATACTACTGACAAAATCAGTTATTTTCTGCAAGTCCCGTACACATTCTTATGAAAAGAGACCGAATTTTTATGTAATTACATATTTTTGTCTTTCTACTTGGCGTTCTCAAATTGTTATCTTGGCGAATTATCGCCCTCCTAAGACAAAATGCAATTTTTTTCGTTGCATATTTTTACACATTTGCTGCTTTATTACATTTTTGGTTTTTTCTCAACTTATTTTCTTTATTTTATCAATTTTCTTACATATCTTTACGAAAACAGGTATTTTCAAAACAGTCATCGTTTGTTCCTTCATTATTACCACGTGCTACTGCGAACTCAACTCGAGGTACGCTACGTGAAGACGGGGTCGGATGTTCCCACTGTCTGGCGCCAGACTGCTTCACTTATCTCAGTGGCGGGAAGTGCGCGCGTCAGCGACTGACATTTTCACCTTTAAGTGTGAAAACTATCATTGACGCCGCTTTTGACGACCTTTAACCTTATTTTCCTAGAAACTTTGGCGTTTACTGTCTTGTAAACACTTCGATGAGAATATTGCATGCTGCAGTGATTGCTAACTGATCGTAGTTATCGCCAGTTTGTATGATGGATCTAGTCTGGCTGCTAAACTGCATATCTGGATAACAATTTGTGAAGCTTTTACTACTGATGGAAACGTATGGTGCGAGAGTGCATCAAAATGTGTTTACCAAATTAGTTTTAAAGCGTCTGCATTAAAAAAAATTAGTATAGGAAATTTTTTTATAATCGTCAATTCGTATTATGTGATAGTTTTATAATTCGAGTATTTTAATATTACATATTATATCCTATTTTACATATTTATTACATATTCTTACTATTTTCATTACATATTTATGTACATATTTTCACGTTTCATTCTACATATTTTTCCCGTCTCTACTTATGAACGCATGATTTCAGTTTTGTGCTGGACAGAATAAAGTTGCAGCCTTTTAATGTCTTCTGGAAAATAATCGTGGATAAAATCTAAAAGATGAAAATAAACTTCGTTTGCTTCTTTGCAATTCCTTCATGATACTTATATGATATTATAAGACATTTAGCAACTGTCTTTGTGCAGAAAATTATTGCAAAATACATTTACCCACAGTTGCTTCAAATAAAAAACTTCCTGTACAGGAATGGGGGAAGAGGCAAAATCTGCATACAGTCAAATTCTAAACAGGGGTGTAACCATTCAGTTTACACTTTTCACTGCACTTCGCTATTCATTAATAAATTGTTTACCTCTTGCGCATTACGCATACGCTCTCCATCGAGAGTTGAAGTGAACTAAGCAATGCACTTGGTACCTTTCAACTCTCAATCTTTTGATTCTCCTTGTTAAAAAGGTATTCTTCGGGTGAAAGTTCGTTTCTTCATTAAACAATAAAGAAGAACAATGAAACAATACAAAAATCATCACTAAGTGAAAAATGAAAAAACGGACTTAGTTCCTTTGAACAATCACCGATGCTTACACATCATTTGGCAAGACATCAACAGCTGTTTGAACAGCATTATGCACAACATGTGGCACATATCTTATGTCTACTACCCTTCTTCCCAATCTTCCTTATATTTTTGTTCTTAAGTTAGTTGATATCAAATTTTCGTTGGAGTTTGATATATTTTCATTGGCGTTGTCATTCCCTCTGTATTTTTAAAACATATTTGCAGTGGTGTTCTGAGAATTTCTTGTAAAATTTCACCATAGCACCTCGCTCTGCTGCAGAGGCAGCTAACTAAAACAGCTCTCTACTGTCCCTACCGCTAAGTCTTTGGGTTTTACGATTCGTACAGACAGCCATCAGTCCTGTCCGTAACCTTAATAATTTCCAAGATCCATTTCTCAAAACGTTTTCCTTGCTCTTTAACTAAGAAGTGACATCTGTCACTCACCACACAGGCCTGATCAACCTATCTACCTTACGCATACTTCAGCTTTCCCTCGTAACCACTTCATTTCCTTTCTCTCACGCCGCAAAGAAACCATCTCTCTAGTGATGTATTTTGAAGCAACACCTGTAGCCGAGATCTTAGTGTCGAACCTGGCGCATTTATTTTCCCGGCTGGCGCCTTGCCACTCCCGGTGCCCCCTGCCCCCCCCAGTGCCCTCTCACTCAGTGACTGTCGCCATTGTGGCGCCTCCTCCCAGTGACCTCTGCCCCACCCCAGACGTATGTTCTTTAGGCGCTGCTCATGCGCGACTGCCTCCGTGCTGCGTGCCATTCCCGGAATTGAGGGAACTCCGTTATGGTCCGTGAGTACACAATCCTTGCGCCACGCCCTGACACGCGGCCCGTTGTATATAAGGAAGTGACTTCTGTGTATCATAGGGACTGCAGTAGCAGGAAGACAGCGTTCGCACACGTGGCTTCTGTAGCAAGTAACAAACTAATGAAGAGCGGAAATTGTTGGCACAGTTAAATCGCGAGACGATTATCTAACTTCTCAAGTTTGTCAGTTTATGACACCAGGACGTCGAGAATAAGAAGTCAGCCTATGTGATTCGCACCCTGACGTTGGGGTCAAGAAGTCTATCGCATCATACTCCTCAGTGCACTAAGCGTCCAAAAAAATGAGGAACACTCAGACGTTTTAAGAAGTCACGAGTTGCGAACAAAGGGGCGAAGATGAGAAGCAACTCACCGCACAATTGTTCCACCAAAGAAGTGTCGGCGGAATTCAATCAAAGCCCCAAGATAAATGAATACGAAGCCCAGACAAAAAGATCTTCACCGGTGACGATAGGTTTTATTTATTTTATTTATTTAACGCCCAAAACAGTTAAAATTGTATATGACATGCTATGAGAAGTGATTATTGTGCACATTTTCATAATGTGATCTCTGAGGCTAAGCTGGTTGCATTTTTAATCTAGAAGGAAGTAAGCGTTTTGTGCAAGGAGTGTGCACCCCAATGGAATGAAATAGATTTTCAACAGTAAATCAAATATAGATTTGGGGTCGTATCCCATATCATGTCCTTCGTGAAGGGATAATATTTCCTGCCGGCGACAACATGGTGAACGATAATTTGAATAACGATATTTCCCACTGAATTCTAGAAGCCGTGCACAGATAGTGAAGTTACATTTATGTCCAGAAGCAAAGATACTGAGTTCGAGTGGGCAGAGATCCACCGAAACAAGGAAAAGAAGGTGAAAATGTGAAAGAGGCCAAAAACCCCAGATGTCTTAGTGATTAAAACGAAAGATTATGGCTCCTCGCCGACATACTGAGAAAGGTTAAAGGTGACCCTGAGCTCAGATTGGATTCACAAGTCACATCCGCAAGATAGCTTGTAGTGATCCCTTACAATTTAGGAGAATCTTCAATTTGTCCGGAGTTCCAATCTTCAGTAAAGAAAGTGTGTCGGATGCCGATGTGAGAACACTCCTCTAAGATAATCATCTTTCAGGCAAAGGATATAGATAAGATCCAAACCAAGGGCAAGTTCACAAAGCTTTGATAGACCAATTCCAGTAGCAAAAATTAATATATGCATCTGTAGTGAAATTTCTGATACCGGCCTACGGGGGAATGAAAGTATCAGGTTGTCAGCGTTCCAACAGCGGTTTCTGGCTCTCTGTTCACTGCTGGTAATATCAGAAGAGAATGGGTGAAGTGGCGGCTCAGTGAGCAGAAAACATTTCCGAGATTCTAGAAAAAGGCAAAAACAGCTAACATGCTACCGAGTCCAAGATATGTCCATACTATATCATATGTCCACACAACACTGAAAGTTGTGTTATACGCCAAGAACATCGTTCAACTAAACCTGAAACATTGTAAAATTGACCAGGATGTCACGATTATGTGCTAACAATACAGAAACCGAGACTGTACGTTATGGGTGTAAGACCACAAGGAAAGTAGTGGGAATTTACGGATGTGGGTGTAATCCGTTTCAACAGAAAATTACTAGACCTGATGTCGGACTTGTCTTCAAATGTAGCTACCCGGCACAGAACCGTTTCTTTTGACGGATTTGTGCAATTTCTCAACCGTTTAGTCCCTGATGTACAAAAGCCCAACTCCAGATAGCATAAGACATTAATCGAGGAGATGGGTAGTTCATGAAAGAGCAAGCTAGGGCGATCTTTAATGTTTCTCGCTCTTGGACGAAGTGCTAACACCGGAGGTACATACACACCTTCCATAAATGATGAATAGGCTTAACAATAACCGCAGGTAGCGTGCTGAGAACGTATTTTGGAGTCACACTACCCAGCGACCACCCAGGCTAATACGCGGTGGCAAAAGTCAGAGCAATTTGAGACATTTTTGCGTCGAGGTGCAAGGAAAGAGGATGAAAAGCCAAAGCGATTGACGAAGAATAGAACAGCACCATGGTAACTCCCCTGTCATAAGAAGCGACTAATTCCCTTAACCTTAAAAGTAATTCCTTCTTTTCACACTATTTATCCTTTGACATCTCTGAGAGCTAACAGGCTGATCGAGTAGCTTGGAAGCTCTCAGTACCTATCACATATATTTCCTTCTCATACTTTTCCAACATATCCCAATCCCATATTTTCTGGGATTAAAAGGAAGAAGACCCATGCCTAGGGCAACAACGTAAAGCCTCAACGGCACCAAGGCGGAAGAGGCAACCCTTTCTACGGGTCTAGTAACATAGGGAAGCAAGGTGGGCAGCTCCGAGATAGCAGCCCCATCACCAGCCAAACCTAGCGGGGGACTAGTAATCACCCAGGATTCATTATTTTACTTTCAAACCTAATTATCAAAATCAGACGGATTTTATGACGACCAAGAAACGTATAAAGAAAAAAGACTTTTGGAATATTTAAAAAATTGGAGCGTGGAACGTGAGGATGCATTCATCGGAGAGAATCACAAATTGAGAACATAATGCATGAACGCAAAATCGATTTACTAATTCTCTCAGAAACAAAAAAAGTTAAAGTATACAAAAGATTGGGATAAATGCACAATGATTTACAGTAGTGTCCCCGCAAAATTGTAGAGCAAAACGAGTAGCAGTGCTCCTTAACTCAGGGTGGAAAGAAAGACTTACATGCTATAACTGGTACAATGGAAGACCATATGGTACCATCAAATGTAGAATTAAGAGAGGTTTCATAACTTTTATTGCGGTGTATGCTCCAGAAGAGGGCAAAGACGAAGAATCTAATGAGTTCTACGAGTTCTACAAACAACTACAAAACATAATCTCTGAGACCAACAAAAATGATTATATTATCAGTATGGAGATTTAATGCCAGAATTGGAAATATAACCGGACAAGACATTGTGGGAAATTGTGGAGAAAAAACGAACCAATAACGGGTGCAAAACTGAGAGACTTCTTCAACTACATATATTTCCGTGTTCACAAACTTCTTTTCCGACATAAAGAGAATACACAAATTTACATGGGCTGCAAAAGAGGCAGCGCTCTATTATAGACTACATCATTGGAAACCAGAAAGCTTGTCCAAACTATTTGGAGATATGAGAATATTCAGAGATATGACATTGGTAAGCGACCATTACTTATTAGAAGGAAAAATAAGGTTGAAATAGGATGATAAAAGCTAAACCAAAGTTTCAAAAGAAAATAGTTAATAAAATACATCTTTTAGAACAGAAATCTATTAGCAGTTCTACCAGAAACGAATGGATGAAAAAACAATTCATTGATTCAGAATCTGACAGATATAGACTGATTCATAAATAGTAGAGATACTGACAAATGCATTTGCAAACCTCGAGATGAAAGCTTCTTCTGGCAGCACTGTCTTGAAAATCACCTTCCTACAACTCTTCGGCCGGGTTGACCACCTACTTTTGCGGCGAGCGTAGCGATTATGAACTTCCGATAGAATTTCCAGAATTGTGATGTCAGGGCGCTGTAGAGAGAATGGGAGAACATATATTCTAAGGAAATGGTGATTAGTATTTGGTTATAATGATACAAGGAATTTTAATGAGTGTTTAAGTCAACATTCAAAATATCTCACAAAAAGGATATCACTTCACACAAAAAATATTATTTCTTGTAATATAAATCTTGACTTCAAAGTACAGTCGGGCGAGGAAGAAGAGACCCCCGGAAGGATGCGGCTAAGATGGCACGAAATCGGAGGAGTTGGGCAGATGTATATCGAGGAAAGCAATAAAAACGATTCTTTTTGTTTGTAATGGTTTATACCTGAATAACATTTTTTTTTCGTTTTTTTGACCGTATCCATTTCTTAACGTATGTTGTTCTTCCGGTTGACAGGTTTCTGTCGTCTGTATCGCATTTCTAAAAAGATGAGCCTTTAAACGCGTATATATTATGGGTTTGATTGAATTTATATTTAATAATGTGCTATATTTCACATATTGGTCGACATTAGATTGCTTCCAATTCGTTGTTGTTTGCAGGCTGCAGTTTGTTCGGCTACTACTTACATAATCTCTCACATATTTTTAGCAGTACCCAGTGTTAATGCTGGGGTTCCCAGAGGCATCATGTCCCAGACGTCCAAATACCAATCCTCAGGGCGGCCTTTCACGTAACCCCAGGCTGGCCGGCTGTCCAGTTGCTGGTCATCGCTTATTTCTCCCGCCAGCATGTTTTTCGTCAGGGTGCAAGTAACACTAGCGGGCAATCCCCCGCAACCATCAGATCTTATTTCAAATAGATCAGAAAATATTATTGACTCCACGTTTGATATTGCTTATTTCTTATTAATTTTCGTGTGCTTCGACATAGTCAAACCGCCCGCTATCGGATGTCGAAAGTCAATTTCTATCCAGGCTCTAAACAATTTCGTTATATTGCCGAGAATTGTTTGGTCATCTCTTGTTTCCTATTGTCCACACTTTTTCATTGGGTCGAGAAGGCGCAGCCAATGCTACGATTTACGAAAGAAATCCAGGCAGTGGAATTAATGTGCCAGAGAGGTATTTTTGTTGCGGGAGCTCAAGGTGGTCGGCCATTACTTGCCTACATAATGTTCTTAAGTCTCCAAAGCTCTTCAGATGAATTTCTTTTGTATTGTGTTATTTGTTTCAAATTTATTAACAATAAAAACAATTACAAACTGTGTAACCTGCTGAAAAGTTGAATCTTGTCATCCTAGAGCAGTCAAAGCACCCGCTGCTGGACGCAAGTCGACAGATGGCTCGAAGTGCCAGAAACCTTTCGCAGAGAGATTCAGAATTTCTTGGCGCAGCTCCGTGATTGCCGGCAATTTTTTATATATCTATTTCTCTTCGCTCACCATGGGTGTCATGTAGCGTTGCTGTGAGGTTAAAGCACATATCCGATGTTACGATGAACAATCACAGCCTTTCCGATGACTTCAGTTTGTGAGGCTGCCAGTTTGGCATTTCCTCTCCGACATGAGCCACAGCCATATTCCGTCGCAGTTAAATCAGCGCAACAGCGTAGTGAGAAGCTCTAAGCGGCAGGAATCATTTTCCAGGATCCTGCATTTTCTCTTTGTTGGCTGGGGAGTCGTTCGGATATCATTTGTGCCAGTGTCGTGTCGGCCGATTTTTGGCCAACGATTCTTTGACGTCGTTTTCCTCTTACTGTTAATCGGCTCTGGCAAACGGCAGCCGGTGTCGAAAGTGTCCGTCAGTCTATTGGTTGAACATCATCGTCAATTTTTCTTTTGGAGATTGGGCCACATGTATACCATCTTTCACCGTTCACACCTTTTTCATCGCGGCTAGAGAAGCTCAGTTGAAAAGACAGTGTTGGAAACTTGTTTCCAGAGAGAGTCGGAATGTTTTTTGTTGATATCTGTCCGGTTGTGGGCCATTAATAATATCTATCCCCCACGTCATTCATTGGAGGTGCAAGTGTCGTTTCCGCATTGCTAGTCCAAGAATGACCAATGCTACTTATCACAAACGTTGTTTCCCACAACTTTCAGTCGTATCTTGAATTTCTCGCCATTTTTTTAATGTATCTACGCCAATTGAAATACATCGGAATCAAAACCATACTGAGATGTCTGAAAGATCCAAGCATCACAAGGTATTTTCCGATGAAAATCTAAAATTTCTGTGGCGGGCTGTTGAGGTTTTCGCCCATTAATTGTTTATCATTATTCTCATCGCTTCCATTTGTTTAAAAATTAATTTGTTGCGGGGCCACTTGTGCATGTCCATTAGTGGAAAGACTTTTTAATGCTCTGCGGATCCACTACGTTTTCCGGTCGGTTACGTTTTGGCAGGCGTATTACTCCATTTTCTCTTCAGATCCTCCAAATACTTGTGCATTCGTGCCCCCAATGTACATTTTCATTTATTTCGAAGGCTTTATGTTGAAGAAGAAGAATACTATTTCAAGATTTGCCCATCGTGTTCTTGGACATATAGAAACAGTTACTAATAGGGAACTGTTGAATCTACAGTGTTTTTAACAACTTTGGAGTACATAATTTAATCGCGCATGTAATACTAAGCTCCGGTTACGTACGAGCCTAAGTGGGCATCACTATATTTCATCAATTTTCTTTCCTCACTTTCGTTCATTGGGTCAACTCGATACAGCTATATAGTCTTATCGACGCTATTAAACATGCTCGATTATCACTTTTCACAGATGGTCGCAAGATTTCAGTCAGTGATCGGGGTGTTTTGCACTATCATTTGTTTTTTCTTCATTACCACGAATTTTATCGAAGTAAAAACAGTCATTCCCAGCGGCGTTTCTTATGGTAGTTTCTATGTACTGTGTCAACATGATTGACGTCAGCTTCTACTCTCGCCAAGATCGTGACGCCCTTTCGCAGATGTTTTCTTTCCTTACGAAAGATGTGGCGACGAGTTTTCGAAATATCAGAGGATGTTGTAGGCCGTTGAGTAGCACCAGAGATCTTGTCCAACACTTGTCATTATTGGCATAACATTGTTTTTAGTACATTCTTGTTAATCTCGTAGAATTCGTAAAACGACATTAGTAAATTTGTTGCAATATATACGAATACGAGTGTTTCAATTCTTGAAAATTAGTTTTTTCAGTTTTCTGGTTCTCCCTTTGACAAAGACTATATGAGAAAGGCTTCCCGTTACTTTCCAGAAATAACCTAGATCATCTCTGAAGAATGAAAATAGTCTACCAATTTCAGTACACATCGTTTTGTTGAATGCGTAAAGGGTTCGGTTTCCAAGTCATTCATGCTGTCTTCGTCTTGATCCAGTGAGCGGGAAGAATGCCACCCCTGCAGGTGAAACAAATTTAATTAATTAAAACGCATTGTTACTTGGTAACATGGTCCACAATTTGGAGTTTATCAACATCCGATGGGTGTTGATTCTATATGACTGCGGAACATATTCTCCGAGCGTATAGCTTCCAACAAGGTGACCGGGAATGGTGACAATTATATATACATATAAGGAGCGATAGTGCGCTCGTGAAAACTGTTCAAAGGGTTGGTTTGACTCGGTAGCTTAGTGGTCAGAGCAGCTGGGCGTAAAACCAGAAGGCCCGGGTTTGAATCCCGGTCGGGCCGACCAATTCTTTGAACAAATTTAATTATCAATTGCTTATACATCAATCGATGGCGTACATTTTTTTATATGAACTGAAAGGCTTTGCAGTGTGACGGAATAAAGAAGGCTCAAAAACGTGAATTCAGTTAAGATGTGTCCAACGCGTAGCGAAACGAGAGGACTCGGATATGGGCAATTATAACGTCTCCGCACGCCCCATGACGCCGCTTCACACAACTTCCAGTTGCATCTTGAGTTTCTTGCCATTATTTTTACTCCACACCAACCTGATATCCGTTGGGGGCAAAACCCTACTGACATGTCGATAAATTCCAAGCACAAGAAGGTATTACCCAGTGAATATCCTTGCATATACGTGAGTGGGCACACTTTCTAATGCTCTGCGGATCCCCTACTTTTGGGGGTCGGTACGTTTTGGCACCACTTGTTTCCAGTCAACCCACTCGTTTTTAGTTGGGGTCAATGCGTCGCTGCTATGCGGCAAGTCAAAAGCTCCGAGCGCAAGAGAACATTTCCCAGTATGGCTCGGAAAGTTGTCGCGCTGCCATCTTGACAGCCAGTACCTGCATTGTATCTACACACTGTCATTAAAAATTGAACAATAAAAAGTATTCTATGAAATACTCCTTTACGATGGAATGATCGGCCGTGATTGTTCCATAACTGGTTAAATAATTAAGAACCAGCGAATGTATTATTATGCGATGTAAATAAAAATTAATACAGAAAAATGTACTGATGGCTTTGTTTCGTCGCTACTGTTTAAACACGTTCGTCTCTTCATGTACGTGATCTTGATCGCATTACACTCATTTTTTCTGAAGGTTTGTGCTTTAATGGTCGCCTCAAGGTTCATTTCCTCTTGATGCTCTCCTCTTCGATCTCAGTAAACTTCAAAGATTCTTAGCGCTCTTTTTTTGCATACAAGAAGATATGAATCCATCTCCCTGTGCAAACTTTTAATCGTGAATATAAACCTCGCCATTACCCTCTCACTTTCTGTTCATTTGTCACCCTAGTCTCGCTTCCTCGGATCATTTTTCTCAATTGCTATCATTATAATAGGTTATTTTTTAAAAGCTACCACCTTTATTAGAATACTTTTTGTTTCATTCTTACATCACAGTCAAATACTCGATGTTCACGGTCAGTCTTGCTTGTCCAAGGCATTTGAAATCAGATGCCATTGAGCGTCAGCGAATTTCGTTTGCCGATTTACAAATTGCTTAGACATCACTCGATGACCTATATTTTTACACGGACTGAAAGCACTGCAACGTGACGGAATGTAGAAAGCTCAACAACTTGTAAATTCAATTAAGGTGTGACAAACGTTTTGGGACACGAGCGAAGTCAGATATGGGCAATCGTATCGTTTCCGTACGTTCCATAACGCCGCTTCTCACAACTTTCAGTTGCATCTTGAGTTTCTCGCCACAATGTTTACTCTACACCAACCTGATATCCGTTGGGGGAAAAAACCCTACTGACATGTCGGTAAGTTCCAAGCACCGGAAGGTATTCCCCAGTGAATATTCGTGCATATACGTGTGTGGGAACACTCTCTGATGCTCTGCAGATCCTCTGCGTATAATAATGTACAGTAAAAAAATGTGTGACAATAAAATTAAAAATTGAATAACGGTAGCACAATCCATTGCATTAAATCCAAGTTTCAAAATTCAACGAAGCCAAATTTACGCTCGTAAATGAATGAAAAGTGCAAATGCTGATCAAATAGCATTTCGTCTAATGCGATAGTGACACAAAAATTTATATCGAATTATTTTTCTACTATATATATATATATATATATATATATATATATATATATATATATATATATATATTGTGACGTACCGACTGCTCGGGGTCAATCGTGACTTACCCGTGAAGTGGCACGGTACAATAAATTTGTTTGTTTCAGGCAGGGCTCGGGATCTTTTTCGCGAATGTGGACCCTGGGATGTTCGGGGTACAATAAATACATACAGTTTATTATACAACGACAGTTTGATGTTTATTCATCTAATATCACTATTACACTTTCGAACACTGATCCCTATGCAATGATTACTATGTTTTGGTACCAAAACTTAATACCTTCAATGCTAGCATCATACCTGTTACCACCTGAGTCACGTCGCTTCGTTGGGGCCCGGCGCCGATGGTGGCGGCGGCTTCGGCTCCCGTCGCGTGGTCCCGGAGCCGTTCGGCCCCCAGCCGGAGATGAGTAGGCAAAGTGTTCGCCCCTCACGCTGCTCCACGCGTATCTTCTACACTAGTGCATCTAATTAACTTATGCTTGTCCTGATAGTCTGAACTCCAGATTTGGGTTGTAACTGATTATGCTAAACACTTTACACTATATTACTCTCTGAATCACCGGTGAAATATCGGTAACCTATACCCACGTGTTCTTGTTCTCCTCACGCGTCATCATACAGTTTCATTATGGAAAGTTCCTATACACTGAAAACCCGTCAGACACTGCTTGATCGGTCTCGCAAATGATCACTGGTTCGGTCACTGTCTTGTGCACTACACATTCTATCTTTCCCCAAAACCTACGTTCGCGATGCATGTGCTCACGCTACAGGCGGGTTTCACACTCTTCGGTTTATCATACACTCTATCCGTTGACTTCCCAATGCTGTTCGGTCTGCATCACACTTCTTTAACAGTCCGAAATGTAATACTATGCAAGTCTATTAAGTTATTCAGCACTTAGGGGTACTTTTCCCCAAATAACTCGCACCGCTCGCGCACCACCTCCGTCCGCTAGCGTGGCTTCCGCTCGTCTCTCCTTCTCAACCGACTTCTCGCTGTCCTCCCCTCGTGTCTCACGCTCCACGTGACGCCCCCCTTCCCCTCCGTGTTGCCATGCTGCCTAGTTATGCTCGCGCCGTTTGTATGTTCTCTGGTTGTTTAAGTTGAAATGTATCGCGTTTCTATTTAGAGGCGCGGTGCGTTTCAATATATACACACATATATTAAATGTTGCGTAAGTGCAACAAGGGAACTTAGTTGGTTAAATCCCTCACTGTAGAGCTCTGTGGATGATTCAAGTTGCAGATCGGCCATTTGTTGCCATTTGTTAACGAGCACAGATTTCCTTTCGGCGCATACGTATTCAATCGTCTTAGGAGGCAATACGTTAGGAGTTGATAAGTTTATTGATTCTAAATTACTGTTTGAAATGGTAGAATTTTTTATGGAAGACAGTGGAGACAAGTATTGCATCAATGCAACTTCAATAACACGGCCTTTACATTTTCGAGAGCTAATTAGGACATATAGGTTGCATGTTTCCTATAAGCGAACTTTGTTTATGTAAAATGACGGACACTTCACTGAAGCGAAGTAATTCATGAATACCAAAGGCTTTCCATAAAATGGTCACAATTGCAATCTGTTTTATGCGTGTTCCCTATTGTATGTTTATTTACTCGACTTCAAAATACTATCGAAAACCATGTGGTGTACTTGAAAAGTGAATTGCTAAATTGTTTGCAATCAAGAGTGAACATCGGTGTCAAGGTTTCACATTGGTGAAAGTGGTTGGTTGGAAAATTGGTCCAAATACATGAATTAGATTTAATACTTCTCTGTTTTTAGGATCACTTCCTCTCGAAAACGGCATTTTCAATAAAGATTTGATTGTGTCTATACTATTGAAATACTGATCCGGCCGTGTACTGGATCCATCTCATCCACAGAGCACCCACTGCCTATGCGGCAACATGCCTTCATAGGAGGCTGCGAGACGCGCGAGAGCCTCCGTGCTAAACCATTTCCAAAGCTGGACAAAACGAAAATACTCTTCTCTTATTGGTTGACGGACGTCATTGCAACAGGAAGGCGCGCGTCAGGTTGGGCCGCCGCTATCCTGCAGGCACAAGCAGTGCTAGAACTTGGTGGTGCTACCTATATGTGGCGCATAGAACGGCTTGGCTCCATCTTTAATTGTATCGCTGTTTGTAGCCAAATAAGACTTCTTTTAAATGTATACTGGCCAGCCATAAACATTAAGTCAATTTTAGACGAAGGTAATTCTAACAATTTTTTGGTTAAAAAATATGTATCTTTAGTGTTGTTAATCAATTTTGTGGGAAGGCCTTCTTTGCCTTCTCTGAAAATTCGCCACTGCCGTCATCTCATTGGTAGAATTTGACCCCAGCCCACGAATCTATCAGTGACATTGTGCAAAAAGGACCAATACCAATATTCAAAATTTTACAGTATTGGTGGTATTCTTACACCAATGAAATGACAAAACAATTGTAGGCCAATGTGAAACTAGGGGATGGGATCGACATTTGACCTTGGCCTTTTTTTTCCGCTGAAAAATGTTCTAAAGTACACATTGGCAATTCAAACCGATAATCACTGAAAACTACCATTGGCAATATCTGATCACATATCGAGTGCTGGTAGCGTCTGGAATGTAGATATAATACGCGGTATTTTAAGATTAAAGAAGCTAAACGAAGCAAGAATACATAGTATTGTGTTCTCTCTTTACGTGCCACTTACGTTTCACCCATTTTGGGACATTAAGTACGTTTCTCTTACTCTTAATTAAATGTTTCTCCTTACGTTTTATTATTAATTATTTTTACCTCAGATTTCTTCTAATGTGTTTTCCGTTTAGCCATCCGATGCGACAACGTATATCTCGAGTGCAATGCTTCACGTTCTTGGAGGTTTGACCCCAAAAAGTTCCACCAAATAGATGAGACACCCCTCCCTTCTTCAATAATGCGATTAGAGCGCTCTCATTTGTTTTTCTTCACATTTCTTGCGTCTCTTCCTCGCGGAGCATTCAAATTGTGAATTGTTTTCACGTGGGAGTTTCGAAATGGTATGTGTGCATATTCATTTATATGACCTGATTCAAATCCGAATCTGCGCAGTTAGTCACAATGGCGATATTTTTAAAACCCTTTTAACGGAATTTCAGTTTCTTGATTGTATCAAGAAACTAAATTTAAGATTGATCACTCCAACGTTTCATTGGACGGCACTCATCCCTTCATCCTTGAAGTCTGTAGATGAGAAATGCTTTTAGAAAGCGGCAATCCTCCATTCTGTCAAGATGTTCCGAACAATTTACCCCGTATCTTTCTATTTCATCAAGGATATTAGGATATTTAGTTCCTGACGTTATTTCTTTTTCGATCTTGAAGGGTGCATCTTGCCATAAGTCCGAGAAATGTAATTTTAGCAGCATCGAATTTTCTGGCTTGATTTTTGGTTACAGTCCAGTTCTCAGATCCGTAAATACATTTTAGAATGTCAGGCGTCTTTCTTTGCGTGTTTATTTCAAAATTTTGATTGGCAAGTTCAACCGAATGTGTGGGACTAATTAAATTATTTATTGCATCATTATTATTCCTTGAGGAAATATTGAAACCTAGGCAGTTGATATTGTTGACTCCTCTTCAGGTAACGTCATCAACTACAGTTTTTTCTCCTAAAGGGTCTATTCTTTTGAATGCAATTATCTTAGTTTTATCAATACATATTTTTTAATCTTGATATATTTAATTTAGTATCGCTCACAATCATAAAATTTACTCTCCACACTTTTTCACATACATTCAATATCTTTTTAACTCAACACCTTCAATGCTTCACGTGATGGTTGTCATGCTTCAATAATTTGTCAAATGATATTTAATAACAAATATATCTCAAATAAACAACTAATTCACACTTCAAAAAAGAAGAAATTTGTGAATTAGACTCTCTACAAATGTGGGCTAAGAAAGTGAACAGGAAACTGGAGCTTCTTTCCAGAATTAGATATATTCTGGTCAGCAAAGAGCAAAGTATCTGTGTTGTGCCTTCATTGCATTCACTTCAAGTTCGGTATATTTTTGATTAATTGCTCTAGAACTGTTTGTTCCTGAAAAATTTCCCATGATTTCTGTTTATTCACGTAGACGTTTCGTAGACAATAAACAACAAATATCTTGAAACAAAATATTCTTACCTTTTTCAATTTTCTGGTGGGTGTCAATATTGCTTCTATTCTACTTCTCCCCTGACGGAATCCACATTGTTCTTCCATGATTATTTGTTCTATTCTTACTGTCAGTTTGTGTATATTGCAAAAATATACGCATATATGCTTGCAGAAATGTTTCATTCCACAAGTAGGATGCTTGTACTGCTGTAGTTGTTGCATCTTTTCCAGTTATCGTTTTTTATAATGTTGCACACTAGTGCAGTCCTCCATTCTTGAACTATTTAGTGCTTCTTTATCCCATTCCTTAGTTTTATGATTTGGTTTTTAGTTCCAGTCCTCCATATTTTATGATTTCAAGTTTTATCTAAACTAGTCCTGCTCCCTTCCTGTCACATGAAAGTTGCGTTGCGTTGACACGCGTCTCCCAACGCTGATGACGTCAGTTGCGTCGACGCGCGACGATATCTGCGCACACGAGTCAATTAACGCGCGTCGTAGATCGACATTGTATCTTACGAAACGGCGCACGAGCGTGGAGAATCTCGTTTTTTAACAATTTCATTCTCTAATTTCTTTCCTATTACTACTTCATCATTGTGTCTGGTTGGTCAAGATCATATCATACTCTTTCATAATGTTCTTCTAATTATTTGTCCTGTATATTTTTTCTATAAGTTTGTGTTGAATCTGTGTCTTGTAGTCATTCCTAGTTTTATAAGAATTTGGTATCCTACTCTGAGCATTTGTGAAATTCCTTTTCAGTGGCTTCACATACTTGCCCCAAATGTTCCTCCGTATTTCATAATAAATATTTTTCATGCAAAATATATTGTAATGCACACAATTTAAATGAGTTTTCATTTAAATTATGCCTCACTTTTAATTAGACTAAAAATATGTAAGCTGGTTAAAAAATTAACACCTTCCTTGTTCTAGATAATGGTAAGTATTGTCTGAAATACATTCAGTAATTCAGTTTCAGAGTCTTGGCCTTGTTCACCAAAACAATACGAAGATCATTTTGATCACCTGAAAGCAAACGTATTTATTTTGATCACCTGAAATGATCCAAAAGGATTAGAAGCCAAAGAAAATATTAGGTCCCTATTTTTGAGCATTTGGTATCCTATTCTTTGAGCATTTGTGAAGTTCCTTTCCAATGGCTTCACATACTTGTCCCAATTGTTTCTCCATATTTCATGGGTTGTCTTCCTCACGTCTGCTGTTTTGTTTGGTAGCCTATTAGTGTTTCTTTACAATACTTTGTCATAAGTATTTTTGATAAGATTTCTTTTCTTATGAGGTCTTTTATCTCTTGGTTCTAGCTTCTCAGATTTCTTTTGTTCTGTTAGTGGCTATTCCGGCACCAGTTTCAATTTCCAAAATACAATGGGTTCTGTTTTTTTTAATGATAGAACACTTTTTCCTAACATCTTGCAAAATATATTTAATGCACACAATTTAAATAAATTTTCATTTAAATTATGCCTCACTTTTAATTAGATTAAAAATAAGTAAGGTGGCTAAAAAAATAATACCTTCCTTGTTCTAGATAATGGTAAGTCTTGTCTGAAATTCATTCAGTAATTCAGGTTCTCAACCTTGCCTTTGTTTACTAAAATACATGAAGATCATTTTTATCACCTGAAAGGAAACATATTTATTTTGATCACCTGAAATGATCCAAAAGAATTAGAAGCCAAAGAAAATATTTGGTCTCTACTTTTTTGCATTTGGTCTCCTACTCTTTGAGCATTTGTGAAGTTCCTTTCCAATGGCTTCACATACTTGCTCCAATTGTTTCTCCCGATTTGATGGGTTGTCTTCCTCACTTATGCTGTTTTGTTTGGTAGCCTGTGTTTCTTTACAATCCTTGTTTATGAGTATTTTTAATAAGATTTCTTTTCTTGTGAGGTCTTTTCTCTCTTAGTTCCAGCTTCTCAGCTTTCGTTCGTTCTTTCGGTGACTATTCCTACAACAACTTCAATTTCCAAAATACAATGGGTGCTAGTTTTTTTAATGTTAAAACCCTATATCCTAACATCTTGCATAATATATTTTAATGAACAGAATTTAAATGATTTTTCATTTAAATTATGCCTCACTTTTATTTAGATTAAAAATACGTAAGCAGGCTAAAACATGATGAACACGTCTTCCTTGTTCTGGATAATGGTAAGTCTTGTCTGAAATGCATTGAATAATTTGGTGTCACTATCTTGACCTTGTTTACTGAAATACATGACGATCATGTTTATCACATCGAAGGAAAGGCATGTATTTTTGTTACCTGAAAGGAATGTATTTGTACGAAAGAATTAAAAGCCAAAGAAAATGTTTGATTAAATGAGAAGAGGCTTCAAAATAAATATACATACAAATTTTAAGAAAGTGTATCTGAATTCATAATGTCTAAAACTACAACTTCATGCACGCATGCAACTGTGAATTCATGTTTGAATCAATTCCACTGGGCGTATCATATATGCCATTGCTTATTATAGATTATGTACTAATTTAAATAATTAAATATTAAAATATAATGTTTCCTAAGATCTTACATAATAATGTTTTGTGCATACAATAAAATTAAACTAGTAGTGCTAGCTACCACAGCAAATACTTTCTCGCACTGTTTCAAAATGCGCAGCAATATTACGCTACTACATAAATCAGCAAAAGTGTTTTCAATCAGCAATAATTTTAATTAATTAATTTTAAACCAGCTCAATAATTGTGTGTATAAGCAATTTCGTTATTCGTCAGCAATTTTTCCAAAGCAAGCCCGTGCAGTCTTTTCAAGTATGGCACACTACAGTTCAAGTAAAATACGTGTAATAAACCATTTCTTAAGTGTTAATTGCTCTTGTGTTTACACAACGTTCTTATAACGGTGTTTTGCAAAGTGCGATCTACTTCCTGAACTAAATAATCGTGTGTATAAGCAATGTTATTGATAAGCGAATTTACCCAAGCAAGCGTGTTAATTCTTTTCAAGCGTGACACAGTACAGTTCAAGGGAAGTGCTTGTAGTAAACCATTTTTTAAGTGTTCATTGCTCTTGTGTTTACACAACGTTCATATCACCGTGTTTTGCGAAATGAGATTGTCATTATGTGAGCTGCTTCTTACAATATACGATAATATCTATGGAGGTCTATTAGAAACGCGTTCCCTAGCAGTTCATTGCTCGTGTCAATACTCAAGAGACACCATTCTTATTAATTTTATTTATTACGTAAATACATACGTTTTAAAGTGGTAAATCACATTGAAATAATATCGAAATATGTCAAAAGTACGACCTACATTCTTTAATAATCGTGTTTATAAGAAATTTCGTAATTCATAAGCGAATTTTCCAAAGCAAGCGCGTGCAGTCTTTTCAAACATGGGACAGTACAGTCCAATGGAAATGCTTGTAGTAAACCATTTCTGAAGTATTCAATGTTTTTCTGTTTGCATAACGTTCATATCACGGTGTTTTTGCAAAATAAGAGCGTCATTATACCAATAGCGTTTAGAGTTTTCTATAATATATACCGTGTTCTATTAGAAATGGGTTCCATTAGAGTTCATTGCTTTTGTCAATACAGAACTCTCGCGCTACCTTTGATCACTTCCTTTATTTCGTGAATAAATGCGTGTTTAAAAATTAAATCACACTTGAATAAACTCGATATATATCAAAAGTACAACCTATTTCATGGACTCACATTAATCGTATTTAGTAGAATCGAGTGTAAAAGCAGAGTCTTATTTATTAGCGAATGTTCTGAAATGCTCGCGTGCACCCTTTGCAAGAAAGGCAAAGTACAATTCAAGGGAAATGCTTGTAGTAAACAAATTCTGAAGTTTTCATTGCACTTGTGTTTACACCACGTTCATCTCACGAAATTTTGCGAAATGGAATCATCAATTTGTCAGTAAGTATTTACAGTATACGATCATATATAGGAGACGTATTAGAAACGGGTTCCCTAACAGTTTATTGCTCGTGTGAATACACAGGAGCTACTGTTCTTGTTGACTTTATTTCTCACAAGACTAGATACTGGTTAAAATAGTAAATCACACTCGAATAAAACTTAAATATATCAAAAGTACGACCTACTTTCTGGACTCGATAATCGTATTTAAAAGCAATTTCGTTATTCGTTAGCAATTTTTCCAAATCACGCCCGTGCAGTCTTTTCAAGCATGGCACAGTACAGTTCAGGAGAAATGAGTGTAATGAACCATTTCTGAAGTTTTCATTCCCCTTCTGTTTACATAACGCTGATATCACTGTGTTTTGCTAAATAAGATCGTAATTATATCAGTAGCTTTTTACAGTTTGCTATAATATATACGGAGTTCTATTAGAAACGGGTTCCATAGTTCATCGCTCCTGACAACACACAATTCTCGCGCTACCTTGGTCCGCTTCCTTTATTACGTGATTACATACGTGTTGAAGTAGGAAATCACTCACGAATAAAATCGAAATATATCAAAGTATGATCCAATTCCTGAACTCAATAATCGTCTGTATAAGCAATGTCGTTATTCATAAGCGAATTTACCCAAGCAAGCGCGTGCACTCTTTTTAAGCGTAGCACAGAACAGTTCAAGGGAAATGCTTGTAATAAACCACTTCTGGATTGTTCAATGCTCCTGTGTTTACAGCACGTTTATATCCCGGTGTTTTGCGAAATGAGACTGTACTCATCTCAGTAGCTATTTACTATAAACTATAATATATACGGAGTCCTATTAGAAATGGGTTCCCTAACCGTATGTGGCTCGTTTCAATACACAGGAGACACTATTCTTGTTGATTTTATTTATTACGTGAATGCGTATGTGTTAAAATAATAAGTCACAATCGAATAAAATTGAAATATATTAAAAGTGAAACCTACTTGCTGGACATAATAATCGTGTTTATAAGCAATTTCGTTATTCATAAGCGAATTTTCCCAAGCAAGCGCGTGCGCTCATTTCAAGATAGGCTCAGTACAGTTTAAACATTAATTTATTCAATCTCTAATGTTTACATTTTATTGCCAGAGGCTTATGTTCTGCGACTAGTATACTATTTACATCTTTGTACAAATCCTTGTACAAGTCTTAATCTAATATTTAGTACTATTTACTGTAATCTGATATCTAAATCTTCGTCCTAGTGTTAGTCTACTATTATGTTTTTCACTACGTACTAATTTATTTTACATGTTAGTATTCTGTCTAACTGTACAATTTTTCACTACGTTTCTCACTATGTGGTAATTTGATCTTAGCCTTCTATTTACATGTCTCTCACCACCAGTTACATTCTTCTCACTCCCGGTGTGCGCCAGGCCCTGTCATGTTGCTTCCTCTCCGCTTCGTTGGTTTTGGGTTGCTGCAGTGGGGGGGAGGGGGTACGCTCTGTCGTACTCTGCCTTTTGCTATTTCTTTGTAGGATCGCGGGACTAGGTGAATGCTGCCGATGTGTGTGAAGTAGCACGCCGCACTTCCCTGAAGAGCCTTTGCTATTATATTTTCTCTAAGTGCCTTCAGCGCTCCTCCGGATATTACTCTGTGTAGGGCAGCGTCGCTATCGGTGCACCACTCTTCCAGCGCCCCAACGACTAGTGGGAGTACCTCGGCGCTGTGGTAGCCCTCAGCCAGCAGGTGTGCGCGGGTGTCCTCATAGGTGTCTCGTTTCTCTTGTGCTTTCTTCTGTAGGCGGATTGCGCGCGCGTCGGCTACCGCGAAATCAACCACGAGCGCTGATCGACCTCGCGCTAGCACGAGGTCAGGTCTCAATGTGCCCTCCACTGTCTGGTTCTCAAGGAGCACCTGCCAACCTGCCGCTACGGCCGCTTCCCGGTAGAGGGTACCAATGCGGTTGTGGCACGCGTTCCATAGGGGCGACAGGTACTTGCATTCCGCCGTTACATGTCCAATGTTCTCTGCCGCCTGATGCCCGTTCACCCATTTGCAATTCATGCGGCAGGTCTTGGAGGCGTTCACTGGGCAGTGGTTGAGGGCTGGGGAGGAGTTGATCCTGGCCGGAAATACGAATTTGAATACTGGTATTTGCATATTCCGGCCAGATTGCAGGCAGTACGTCGATTCCTTCCCCAGGCCCTTCAGAGCATTGGCGTATATGCCTGGTAGTTGCACATATCTACGCGGAAAAGCTGGGGATGTATGTGTGGGAGTAATTATTACTCATAAAAATATATATATCTAACACGGGGGGCTTGCACAAGGTATTTTACGATTTGAGGTGCAAGCCTTTGCTGCTTGAGCTACTGGTGCGCATTAGGCTTGTTGCTATTACAGGGAATGTTGAGAGTGTGTTGGTGGGTGCGCAATTTAATATTCTGTTTAATAATCAACTTAATGCACTTTATGATGCGACAGAGGTTGTTGGGGGTGTTAATATTCATTTACATAGTGCTTCCACCGCCAGATCTAGTGCCTTGTCTGGCGCGTGGTGTACGCAGACACAACTCTGTTTAAGGGCACAATTCTGTTCAAGGGAAATGCTTGTAGTAAACCAGTTCTGAAGTGTTAATTGCACTTCTGTGTAAACAACGTTCATGTTACGGGTTTCACGAAATGAGATCGTCATTATGTTGGCATCAGTTTACAATACTCGATAATATATAAAAAGGTCTATTAGAAAAGCGTTCCCTAACAGTTTATTGCTCGTGTCAGTACAGACGAGACACAATTTTTGTGCACTCTTTTTATTACGTGAAAATATCCGTGTTCAAATAAAAAATCACACTCGAATAAAACCGAAAAAAATCAAAAAAACGACCTACTTTCTGGACTCAATAAACGTGTTAATACGCAATTTCGTTATTAATTATTTATTTTCCAAAGCAAGCGCGTGATCTCTTTTCAAGCACGCACAGTACAGTTCAAGGGAAATACTTGTAGTAAACCATTTCTGAAGTGTTCATTTCTGTTGAGTTTACACAACTTTCATATTACGTTCTTTTGCGAAATGAAATTGTCATTATGTGAGTAGCTATTTACAGTATTAGATAATATATACCAGTCGTATTAGAAAAGTGTTCCCTAACAGTATGTTGCTCGTTTTAATACACAGGAGGCACTATTCTTGTTGACTTTATTTATTACGTGTCTACATACTTGTTAAAATAGTAAATCACAATTGAAGAAATTGAAATAATTAAAAGTACGACGTACTTTCTGAACTCAATATTGAAACGAATATTGGGTTCAGACAAGCAATTTCGTTATGCATAAGCCAATTTTCCCAAGCAAGTGCGTGCACGTTTTTCAAGCATAACACAGTACGGTTCAAGAAAATTTCTTGTAGTAAACCATTTCTTAAGTGTTCATTGCCCTTGTGTTTACACAACGTTCATATCACGGCTTTTTGCGAAAAGAGATGGTCATTATATCTGTAGCTTTGTACAGTTTGCTATAATATATACGGAGTCCTATTAGAAACGGGTTCCATAAGAGTTCATTGCTTTTGTCAATACACAGCTTTTGCGCTACCTTTGTTAACTTCCTTTATTACGTAAATACATACGTGTTTAAATAGTAAATCACACTCGAATAAAATCGAAATATATCAAAAAAACTGCTTTTATTTATTTATTTGTCAAAAAAACAGTAAAAACTGTATATGACGTGTGGGGAAAGAAATTTATCTGCGCACATATTCTTGAGGGCCAGATTTTTATTTAAAAAAAGAAAACGAAAAAATGAAATTAGAAAATAATTATTTTAGAAAAATAAAGATATTTGAAAAATGTTTTTTCCCGAGTTATAGAAAATCAATTTCAACTGTAAATGAACTACAAGCAAAAGGAGTGCTCAACAAAACGTGCGCACAGTGAAGCTACATTTACGTCCAGAAGCAAAACAAGGGGCCATCTCAGCATTTGCTCAATGGATCAGGGAAACTGGACAAAAACCTTATCGAGATGGGGGTCATTGACCCGGAAGCTGTAGTACATTACTTGTTACAGGCGTATTAAATATTTTTTTAAATGTATACAATGCAAAAATAAACTAATTCATTATATATCTTTGTTTTGTTACATTAAACATTATGTTTTTTTTCACGATCAGTATAGTCTCTAAATGTATAAAAACAGTTTTGCAGCAGAAAAGATTTTACTTAAAACTTAAATTTGTGTACCGACTTGAATTGTTTTATGTCATCTGGCAATGCGTTGTAAAGTAACGTACATGTATTGTATGTTGATTTCTTGTACTGAGCTGTTGATACTGACACTTGATGCACGTGATTTCTACGGCGTGTGTTGTAATTATAAATATCAATATTGCATGAAAATATGTTCCCTCCGTTAAGTAGGTCATTTTTGACAAATATTACAGATTCGTAAATAAATATACTGGACTTACGTTAATCGTATATAGTATAATCATATGTATAAACAGAGGCGCTTATTCATTAGTGAATTTTCCGAAATGCTCCCGTTCACTCTTTTTAAGAAAGGCACAGTACAGTTACAGTGAGATGCTTGTTGTAAACCAATTCTGAAGCTTTCATTGAATTTTTGATTACACGACGTTCATATCACGGGTTTTCGCGAAAGGAGATCAATTTTATGTCACTATTTACAATACACGATAATATACACGAAATCCTATCAGAAAGGGGGTTCGATAAGAGTTCATTACTCGTGTCAAGACACAACCCTCACGCCACATTTGTTCACTTTATCTATTACGTAAATACATACGTGTTTAAATAGTAAATCACCTTCGAATAAAATCCAAACATATCAAAAGTATGACCAACTCCCTGGGCTCCCGTGAATCGTATATAGTATAATCGTGTGTATAAACAGAGTCGTTTATTAATTAGCGAATGTTCTGAAATGCTCGCGTACACTCTTTGCATGAAAGGCAAAGTACAGTTCAAGGGAAATGCTTGTAGTAAACCAATTCTAAAGTTTTCATTGCACTTGTGTTTACATCACATTCATCTCACGGGTTTTTGCGAAACGAGATCGTCAATTTGTCGTCTTTGCGAGCATAACACAGTACAGTTCAAGAAAATTTCTTGTAGGAAACCATTTCGGAAGTTTCCTTTGCCCTTGTGTTTACACAACGTTTACATCACAACATTTTGCGAAATGAGATCGTCATTATATCAGTAGATTTTTACAGTTTGCTATAATAAATGTAGAGTTCTATTAGAAACGAGTTCCATAAAAGTTCATTGCTCGTGTCAATATACAAATGTCGCTCGACTCGACGCTATATTATATTACGTGAATACATACGTGTTAAAGTAGTAAATAAACACTCGAAAATAATCGAAATATTTCAAAATTATGACCTAACTCCTGAAGTTAATAATCGTGTGTATAAGCAATGTCGTTATTCATAAGCGAATTTTTAAAAGCAAATTTTCGCATACAAGCGCGTGCACTTATTTCAAGCATGACACTGGACAGTTCAAGGAATATTTTTGTAGTAAACCATTTTTGAAGTGTTCAATGCCCTTGTTTTTACCCAACGTTTATATTCCGTTTTTTGCAAAATGAGATAATTATATCACTAGCTATTTACAGTATACAATGATATATACAGTGTCCTACTAGGAACTGGTTCCATTAGGATTCATTGCTCCTCACATTACACAACTCTCGCGCTACCTTCGTTTACGTCCTTTATTACGTGAATACATACGTGTTAATGTAGTAAATCACATTCGAATAGACTCTAAATATATCTAAAGTATTACCTAATTCCTGAACTCGTTAATCGTGTATATAAGCCATGTCGTCATTCATAAGCGAATTTCCCAAGCCAGCGCGTTCATTCTTTTCAAGAGTGGCATAGTACAGTTCAAGGGAAATACTAGTAAACCATTTCTTAAGTGTTAATAGCTCTTGTGTTTACACAACGTTCATATCACCGTGGTTTGCGAAATGAGATTGTCATTATGTGAGCTGCTTCTTACGGTATACGATAATATCTAGGGAGTCCTATTAGAAACGAGTTTGTTAACAGTTCATTGCGTGTGTCAATACGTAAAACACACCATTCTTGTTAATTTTATTTATAACGTCAATACATACGTATTAAAGTAGTAAATCACATTCGAATAATATCGAAATACATCAAAAGTACGACCTATATTCTTTAATAATCGTGTTTATAAGAAATTTCGTATTTCATAAGCGAATTTTCCCAAGCCGGCGCATGCAGTCTTTTCAAGCATTGCACAGTACAGTCTAATGGAAATACTTGTAGTAAAACATTTCTGAAGTGTTCAATGTCCTTCTGTTTACATAACGTTCATATCACGGTGTTGTGCGAAATAAAATCGTCATTATATCAGTAGCTTTTTACTGTTTGCTATAATATATACCGAGTCCTTTCAGAAACGGTTTCCATAAGAGTTCATTGTTTTTAACAACACAGAACTCTCGGGTTACCTTTCATCACTTCTTTATTACGTGAATATATACATGTTAAAAAGGAAATGACACTTGAATAAAATTGAAATATATCCAAAGTACAACGTATTCCATGGACTCACATTAATCCTATTTAGTAGAATCGTGTGTAAAAGCAGAGTCGCCTATTCATTAGCGAATGTTCCGAAATGCTCGCGTGCACACTTTTCAAGAAAGGCACAGTACAGTTCAAGGGAAATGCTTGTAGTAAACCATTTCTGAAGTGTTCATTCCACTTGTGTTACACAACGTTCATATCACGGGTTTTGCGATATGAGATCGTCATTATGTCAGTATCTATTTACAATACACGATAATATATACGGAGTTCTTTTAGATACGCGTTCCCTAACCGATAATTGCTCGTGTCAATACGCAAGAGATACAATTTGTTTTCACTTTATTTATTACGTGAATGCACACGTGTTAAAATTGCAAATCACACTCAAATGAAATCGAAATGTATCAAAAGTACGACCTAATGAGTAATCGAGTGTATAAACAATGTCGCTTATTTATTTGTGAATTTTCCGAAATGCTTCCGTTCACTCTTTCAAGAAAGACACAGTACAGTTCAAAGGAAATGTTTGTAGTATACCAATTTCTAAGTGTTCATTTCACTTGTGTTTTCACATCGGTCATCTCAGGGTTTTTTGCGAAACGAGATCGTCATTATGTCAGTATCTATTTTTAATACACGATAATATATGCAGAGTCCTATTAGAAATACTTTCGTAACGGTTTATTGCTCGTGTTAATACAGAGGAGACAGTGTTCTTGTTCACTTTATTATTACGTGAATACATCCGTGTTCAGACAGTAAATCACACTGGAATACAACCGAAATATATTAGAAGTAAATCTACTTTCTGAACCTAATAATCATCTGTGTAATCAAAGTCTTTATTAGGAAGCGAATTTACCCAAGCAGCATGTACACTGTTTTCAAGCACAGTACAGTTTAAGGGAAATGCTTCTAGTAAACTAATTTTTTGAAATATTCATTGCACTTGTGTTTACACAACTTTCATATCACGGGTTTTGCGAAATGAGATTGTCCTTTTTGAGCATCTATTTACAATACACGATAATATATACAGAGTTCTATTAGAAAAGTTTTTCCTAACAGTTTATTGCTCGTGTCAATACACAGGAGTCACTATTCTTATTTCCTTTTGTATTACGTGAATACATCCATGTTCAAATGGTAAACCATACTCGAATAAAACCGAAATATATCAAAACGTCGACCTACTTTTCGAACTCAACAATTGTGTGTGTAAGCATTGTCGTTATTCATAAGCGAATTTACCCAAGCAAGCGTGTGCACTCTTTTCAAGCGTTGCACAGTGCAGTTGAAAGGAAATGCTTGTTGTAAACCACTTCTGAATTGTTCAATGCTTTTGTGCTTATAACAATATACTGAAATATACAACGTTCATATCCCGGTGTTTTGCGAAATGAGATTGTCCTTATCTCAGTAGCTATTTTCAATAAACTATAGTATATACGGAGTCCTATTAGAAACGAGTTCCCTAACCGTATGTTGCTTGTGTCAATACAAAGAGACACTATTCTTGTTGACATTATATATTACGTGAATGCATATGTATTAAGATAGTAAATCACATTCGAATAAAACTGAAATATATCAACGTGAGACCTAGTTTCTGGACTCAATAATCGTGTTTAAAAGCAATTTCGTTATTCATAAGCGAATTTTCACAAGCAAGCGCGTGCGTTCATTTCAAGATAGGCACAATACAGTTCAAGAGAAATGCTTCTGGTAAACCAATATTTTGAAATGTTTATTGCACTTGTGTTTACACAACTTTAATATCACGGGTTTTGCGAAATGAGATCGTCATTTTGTGAGCATCTATTTACAATACACCTTAATATATAAGGAGTTCTATTAGAAAAGCGTTCCCTAACAGTTTATTGCTCGTGTCAATACACAGGAGACATTATTTTTGTTTTATTTTTTTTATTACGTGATTACATCCTTGTTCAAATTGTAAATCACACGCGAATAAAATCGTAATAAATTATAAGTACGACCTTATTTTTGGTCTTAATAATCATGTTTATAAGCGATTTCCTTATTCATAATCTAATTTTCCCAATCAAGCGCGTGCACTCTTTTCCAGCCCGGCGCAGTTCAAGGGAAATGCGTGTAGTAAACCATTTCTGAAGTGTTCATTTCTGTTGTGTTTACACAACGTTCATATCACGATGTTTTGCGATATGAGATTGTCATTATGGCAGTAGCTATTTACAGTATGATAATATATATAGGAAATGCTATTGAAAATGGTTTCCGTAACAGTTCTTGGTTCGTGTCAATACACCAGAGACACAATTCTTGTTGACGTTATTTATTACGTGAATGCATATGTGTTGAAATAGTAAATCACACTCGAATAAAATCGAAATGTATCAAAAGTACGAGCTACATTCTGAACTCAATAATTGTGTTTATAAGCAATTTCTTTATTCATTAGCCAATTTTTCCAAGTACAGGAGTGCACTGTTTTTAAGCATGAGAGAGTACAGTTCAAGGAAAATTCTTGTAGTAAACCATTTCTGAAGTGTTTATTGCCCTTGTGTTTACACAACGCTCGTATCACGGTTTTTTGCGAAATGAGCTTGCCATTATGTCACTAGATATTTACAGTATACTATAATATATACGGAGTCATATTAGACACAAGTTCCATGAGAGTTCATTGCTCGTGTCAATACACAACTCTCGCGCTATCGTTGTTCACTTCCTTTATTACATGAATACATACGTGTTTAAATAGTAAATCACAGTCGAATAAAATCGAAATATATCAAAAAAACTAGACTTACGTTAATCGTATATAGTATAATCATATGTATTGCAACGTCATGCTCGAGCCCCACGGCGGGAGCCCAAATTGCAACGTCGGGTGAAAGAGCGGTGCAGGTGCAACGACTACTTTAAATGATGAGCCGTAATTGGGCAGTGAAATAAAATGATACATCTATTTCCGACCTACGGCCGGGAAGTTACATGAAAAAAATACCATGAGGTGGGATCACACCCTACCTATTGAGCTCGGTAAAAAGGAAAAATAAAATAAAAGAAAGTTAATGACACTTCTGTTACACTCTACAAAAAAATATGCCATTGCGCGGCATCGCTTAATTTCAACAATAACAAACAAACAAACAACAAAAAGAAAGACCAAACACTTTAAAAGTTCGATGGCATTTTCCGCCTCGTCTCGAGGCGGGGCGCCCCAAAGCGCGGGCGTGCGTAAAAAGTCTTATCTGTGGACGAGCGTGGACTGGGGTGTCCACGTTGAGGTCGATGGCCTTGGCGTCTTCCACGGGCGTTGTCTTACTAGTTGCAATGTTGCAACGGGAAGGCGGATGTCTTCCCGCGGTCACTGCTTGCCCCGAGGCCTCCTTGGCGTCTCGCCACCAAGACGCTGGACGAGCCCGGGTTCGTCTCTCATTACGGCTAGGACTAGCGATACGACAGCATTTAATCGCTGGCGCGGACCGTAAGCTGGCTCCTGATACTCGCGGCCCGTTCGCCCGACTTAGGCAACGAGTTTCGGTCGTGAAGCACCCTCTCGTAACTTACAGCGCTTGCTTTTAAGCGTTACTTTCGCAGCCGACGCTCGCGCGTGTTCGCTCTCACGACTACCTCCCTCTCGTAACTCTAGTGTTAGTGTCCTTTTTAAGATTTTGGGAATCCGTCCCTCTCCGTATTTTCCCCCTCCTAAGTTTTTCCTGGGCTCGCTGACCTACTTTTTGAAACCTCCCATTGGCCGCATCTTACTGCGTCGTAGAATTAATTTAGACGAATGGCGGTCCGAGGATTTGTGGAAAATTTTCTAAATTCTCTCTCTCTCCCGAAATGCTATCTTTGTTGACCGGAACGCAGCTGCGTTCGCCGGGGGTGGCATCCCTATCGAGCAATTATCCTATGGCAAAGGGGTTCGGACTTTTTTAAATTATCGCGACAAGCGTGGAAGCGAGGAGGGCGCCCCAGGATCGGCGGGGGTTGGGTCACAAAAGGTGCATTCAGTAGAGTGGTTTCGTCAAGTGGCCTCTGACGGCCATAAATTTATACCAGGTCGGCTTCCCGTCAGAGGGCGAGACTCTGACAGCAGGACAACGGGTGGGGGTGGAGCGCGGCTGGGCCGAGGCAAGCGGGGAAAACGCTCGTGCGTCTGCCTGAGAGTACGAAAAAAGAAGTTTTTTTGTTGTAAATTTATGAAGGCACCGCTATATGCCGCCACAGTATAAACAGAGGCGCTTATTCATTAGTGAATTTTCCGAAATGCTCCCGTTCACTGTTTTCAAGAAAGGAACAGTACTGTTCCAGTGAGATGCTTGTTGTAAACTAATTCTGAAGCTTTCATTGAATTTTTGATTACACGACGTTCATATCACGGGTTTCGCGAAAGGAGATCAATTTTATGTCACTATTTACAATACACGATAATACACACGAAATCCTATCACAAACGGGTTCGATAAGAGTTCATTGCTCGTGTCAATACCCAACTCTCACGCCAAATTTCTTCACTTGATTTATTACGTAAATACATACGTGTTTAAATAGTAAATCACCCTCGAATAAAATCCAAACATATCAAAAGTATGACCAACTCCCTGGGCTCCCGTGAATCGTATATAGTATAATCGTGTGTATAAACAGAGTCGTTTATTAATTAGCGAATGTTCTGAAATGCTCGCGTACACTCTTTGCATGAAAGGCAAAGTACAGTTCAAGGGAAATGCTTGTAGTAAACCAACTCTTATGTGTTCATAGCTCTTGTGTTTACACAACGGCCATTCCAGGGGTTTTTGCTAAATGAGTTTGTAAGGTTTTCAGTATCTATTTTTAAGACACAATAATATATGAAGAGTCTTATTAGAAACGCGTTTCCTAACGGTTAATTGCTCGTGTCAATACACATGAAACACTATTCTTGTTCACTTTATTTATTACGGGAATACATCCGTGTTTAAGCAGTAAATCACACCCGAATACAACCGAAGTATATCACAAATAAACCTACTTTATGAACTTAATAATCGTCTGTATAACCAATGTGGTTATTAAGCAGCGAATTTACCCAAGTAAGCGTGTGCAGTCTTTTCAAGCGTGGCACAGTACATTTCAAGGGAAATGCTTGAAGTAAATAACTTCTGAGTTGTTCATTGCCCTTGTGTTTACACAACGTTCATATCCCACTGTTTTGCGAAATTAGATTGTCATTATCTCAGTAGCTACTTACAGTACACTTTAATATATGGGGAGTCCTATTAGAAAAGGGTTCCCTAACAGTATGTTGCCTGTGCCAAAACACAGGAGACACTATTCTTGTTTATTACGTGAATGCATACGTGTTAAAATAGTAAATCACACTCGAATAAAACCGAAATATATCAAAAGTGCGACCTTCTTCCTGAACCCATTAATCGTGTGTATAAGCAATGTCGTTATTCATACGCGAAATTTTTCAAGCTAGCGCGTTCACTCTTTTGAAGCGTGGCACTGTACAGTTCAAGGGAAATGCTTGTAGTAAACCATTTCTGAAGTGTTTATTGCCTTGTGTTTACACAGCGTTTATATCACGGTGTTTTGCGAAATGAGTTCATCGTAATATCAGTAGCTTTTTACAATTCACGGTAATATAGGCGGAGTTCTGTTAGAAATGTGTTCCCTAAGAGTTCATTGTTCGTATCAGTACACAACTCTCACACTACTTTTGTTTACCTAATTTATTACGTGAATACTTACGCGTTTACATAGTAAATTGAGAGAAAGGTATTTTATGAGGCCAAAAAAATAGTTAAGGAAAAGGGTCTAGCTGCAGTATGGATGCGGAGAGGAATCACTTTTGTTAAACAATTACCTGACTCTGTTCCTATCAGAATTACTTGTTGTACTGATTTACAGAAATTGTCTCAATTGTGACTGCATTGTCCTTGTTCTACCGTCCCCAACAAACGAACTAATTATGTTACCAGTACTGCTGCATCTGAGTTTTCTATTGCTTATCTTAATGTCCGATCGTTAACGGCACATTTATCTGATCTACGTAACTGCATGCACTTATATGACTTTGATGTGTTCACTATGTCTGAAACCTGGTTAAGCGAGAATATTCCTGACTCTAATATTCAGATAAATGGATATAATCATATTCGTTGTGATCATCCTCTAAGTAGAGGAGGTGATGTATGTATCTACCTCAAATCTCAACTGAATTATTAAGTGCTAGATTTAGCTTCTAGCTCCTCAGATTCAAGCGCCCATATTGAGGCTGTTGGCATATTGATAGATGGTCTGAGATGCTCGTGCGACAACTTGCCTTTAGCAATTGTCACTGCCTATAGGCCGCCTGGCTACATGCCCTCAGTCTTTTTTTCAACGTTAGAGTCTATAATATCCAATATTGTGGTAATGACATCTTCCATAGTTTGCTTAGGCGATTTTAATGTTGATATAGGTATCACATCGACGCAATTATCTTCTGTTAATGGTCTTGTCGCTGATTTTCAAAAATTCTTTAATTTTTCACAAATTATATCAGAACCACTCGTGTGACTGCTACGTCATCGTCTATTATTGACTTGTTATTTGTATCTGATTCCCTGGAAGTGACTGATGTTGATGTATCGGACTCAGCGGGCATTAGTGACCATCAACTAATTTCCTGTAAAATTAAATGTCTTCCTAAGCAAAAGTTGCGGCACACTGTAATGTTCAGAGATCTACGATCTATACCGATTGATAATTTTAATGATGTGGCTACCAATGTTAGCTGGGATGATATTTTTGACGGTCAATCTATAGATGAGAAGGTATCTATCCTAGCTTCTCTTATTGTACAGCTTATTGATATTTTTGCCCCTGTTAAAACTGTTTCTTTTAGACGTTCTATGGCGCCGTGGGTAACAAAAAATGTTCGATGTATGATACGCAAACGCAATCTGATGAAAAAGAAGATGAAAAAATCTCACTCATCTTGTGAAAGAGAATATTATAAGGCTAAATATCAAATGCTTTGACATGAAACATTGCGTTTATTACGTTCTGAAGAGAAAGCATACTTTGACTCATTATCATCCTTGAAATCGGATATTCTATGGAAGAAACTTAAGATAGCTAATGTTCATCGATGTGACAATTTGGTTCCTGCAACTCCTTTGCTTTCGGATCCTGATTCCATAAATAACCACTTTGTTGATTCCATCCCTGATCCTCGTTGTTCAACTCACGTCTTGTCTTCTCCAAGCGACCACGTTGTGAATTCACTTCCCTCTTTTACATTCAAGCCAATCTCTGAAGAAGATCTATTTAATGTAGTACGCTCACTTAAACTGACAAGTGCTGCTTCGGATGGCATTTCTGGAAACATGGTTTTACTGTGCCTGCCATTTTGCTTCGTTCATCTTACCCATATAGTCAACTATTCATTAGAAAAGTCTGAGTTTCCGTCTGCGTGGAAACACGGTCTCGTGATTCCAATACCTAAAGTTAATAACCCATCTAGTTACTCTGATTTTCGGCCAATAACATTAGTTCCTTTTCTATCAAAGATTCTTGAGAAGTGTGTTGAGATACAAATTCAGAGATTTCTGAAAACACATTCTCTTTTACCTCACAATCAGTCTGGATTCAGACGCGGTTACAGCACTACATCCTCACTAACTCTACTGTCTGATATATGCTTGACAGCGTTCGATCGAGATTCGGTATCTGTTGTTTGTCTATTGGACTTCTCCAGGGCATTTGATACGTTAAGTCATGACCGTCTATTATCTAAACTGCGCTTCCTTAATTTCTCAGAACCTGCAATTAAATGGTTCAGTTCTTACCTATCAGCTCGCTCTCAGTCAACGGTCGTACGCACCCTGGATGCTACAAAAACGTCATCTCTACGCTTCTTATTTCGAGGGATACCTCAAGGCTCCATTCTAGGTCCCCTTCTGTTTAACATCTATGTTGCAGATTTAATGCATCTATCCTTCAACTCCGTGATTCAGATGTATGCGGACGATATTCAATTAATTTATTCCTTTCACCCATCTAATCTTTCATTGGCTGTTGATTGCTTAAATGTGGATCTTGGTAATATTCATAAATGGTCTATGGAGAATGGATTAATTTTAAATCCTAATAAATCTGTGTATCTCTGTTTAGACCCTACAAATCGCCTAAGAAATGCAAATACGGATAATTTTCAGCTGTTAATTGATGGTCATTCAATTGGTCATGTTGATCTTGCTAAAAGTCTTGGTTTATGGATGGACAGTGGATGGAATTTTGATTATCATGTGTTAATCAAATGTAGAGCAGCATATTTGAGATTAAGATCCCTATATCAATATCGCAACCAATTAACACAGTCAACCAAGCTAATGTTGTGCAATACTCTCATACTGTCGTTATTTAATTACAGTGATATTGTTTATAGCCCTGCACTATCTCAAAGAAATTTTGCTAGAGTTCAGTCTATTCAGAATGCGTGTTTGAGGTTCTGTTTCAATGTTCGGAAATACGAGCATATATCACCATTCATGGATAAATCAGACTGGTTACCATGAGACAGAGATGGATATTTCACCTATGTTTACTGGTACACTCTGTGCTCTCCTCTAATTCTCCCAGTTATCTTCGGGATCGGCTTAAACTTTTTTCACAATCAAATGAGTCTGCTTCACGTCCTACCCGATTTGCCATTTCCTACTTGTTATTCCCGTTCATCGTACTACCAAATTCGAGGCATCCTTTAGCTATCTTGGTCCACACTTCTACAATTTAATCCCTCATGAGCTTAAAACCCTTCCCTACAAATCATTCTGTGAAAAACTTTGTAAATTTATTAAACTTAATTTTTAATCTTTCTTCAGTGTTTCTTGATGTATTATGTTAAATTTTCTGTAACCTTCTTGATGTATATGTTTAGCATTACTTCAGTGTTTCCTGTTATGTTATATTGCCTCATATTATCTGCTATACACTTACAATTATATTTTACTTATGTAACTTTTTCAATTTCTAATCCTCATGTACTTACATTTATGCTTTTTTTCAACTTATTCTTATTCTCTTTTGATTTTATGTTTATGATCTGTATTTTCCTTGTGGTTAGTCTGAAAAGCAGTAATTTAATTACTGAGACTCGCCGTTGTACTTTTTTGTGCAATAAAGTATTATTATTATTATTATTATTATTATTATTATTATTATTATTAAATCACACCTAATAAAATCGAAATATATTAAAAGTTTGACTAATTTGCTTGACCTACTGAGTAATCGTGTGTATAATCAATGTCGCTTATTCATTAGCGAATTTTCCGAATGTAGCTCGATCACTGTTTTTAAGAAAGTCACAGTACAGTTCAAGCGAAATGCTTGTACTAACGATTTTCTACAATATCCCCACGTCATTCATTGGAGTGCAAGTGTCGTTTCCGCATTGCTAGTCAAGAATGACCAATGCTACTTATCACAACGTTGTTTCCCACAACTTTCAGTCGTATCTTGAATTTCTCGCCATTTTTTTAATGTTCTACGCCAATTGAAATCCATCGGAAGCAGAACCATACTGAGATGTCGGTAAGATCCAAGCATCAGAAGGTATTTTCCAATTAAAATCTGAAATGTCCGTGGCGTGCTAATGAGTTAATGACCATTAATTGTTTATAATTATTCTCTCGCTTCCATCTGTTTAAAAATTAATTTGTTGCGGGGCCACTTGTGCATGTCCATTAGTGGAAAGACTTTTTAATGCTCTGCGGATCCACTACGTTTGCCGGTCGGTTACGTTTTGGCAGGCGTATTACTCTATTTTCTCTTCTTCAGATCCTCGAAATACTTGTGCATTCGGTAGTCGTGCCCCCAGTGTACGTTTTCATTCATTTCCAAGGCTTAATTTTTGAAGAAGAATACTATTTTAAGATTTGCAGTCGTGTTCCTGGACATATGGAAACAGTTACTAATAGGGAACTGTTCAATATACAGTGTTTCTAACAACATTGGAGTACATAATTTAATCGCGTATGTAATAATAAGGGCCGGATACTTACAAGCACGAGTAGGCATCACTATTTTTCATCATTTTTCTTCCCTCATTTTCTTTCATTGGAGTCAACATGGTACAGCAATATAGCCTTATCAACGTATTAAACATGCTCGATTATCAATTTTACAGTTACCAATACCTAACTCATTTTTCGTTAAGAAATATAAAGTATAGATAATTGTCCGTCACCCATCCTCATAATTGTCCGTCACCCATTCACATCTCTGCGCTGCGCATTCATTTATTATCTTCCTCCCCCCCCGTGCTTGATATGCAACCTCTCTGCTGGCTTGACGGGCACGGAGAGCCAATCACAAACTTCGGCGCGAATTGTTAAAACTCTTTCACCACATGATGCTATTTCAGCGTATATCTTGTTGAGTGCCGTACACCTCTCTTCATCAAACGGTGAACACGAAAAAGATTCCAGTACCAGATGACACCACATCCGCCTTAATCCGTACGATCCTCTTCTTGATATTCTTCGAACTGCTTGAAACTTCGCCAGGCGGAATATTCAAATTGTGAATTGTTTTCGCACGCAAAGTGGTGTGGGTTTATTGTTGATTTATAATTCCTATTCTATTCTGAATTGGAGGGGTTGATCATAATATACATATTTCCTAACAATCTTTTGAAGAAATTCAAGTTCTTTTATCAATCAAAAATTGCCAATTTTTACAATAACAATATTAGGTGATGATATCTTGCATTGTAAAATTGAACAATAAAAAGGATTTCATCAAATACTCCTTTACAATGGAATGATCGGCCGTGATTGTTCCATAACTGGTTAAATAATTAAGAACCAGCGAATGTATTATTATGCGAGTAATTAAAAATTAGTACAACAAAATGTACTGATGGCTTTGTTTAGTCGCTACTGTTTTACACGTTCGTCTCTTCATGTACGTGATCTTGATCGCATTACACTCATTTTTTCTGAAGGTTTGTGCTTTAATGGTGTGTATCGCCTCAAGGTTCGTTTGCTTTTGATGCTCTCCTCTTCGATCTCAGTAAACTTCAAAGATTCTTAGCGCTCTTTTTTGCATACAAGAAGATATGAATCCATCTCTCTGTGCAAACTTTTAATCGTGAATATAAACCTCGCGATTACCCTGTCACTTTCTGTTCATTTGTCACCCTAGTCTCGCTTCCTCGGATCCTTTTGCTCAATTACTATCATTATAATAGGTTCTTTTTTAAAAGCTACCACCTTTATTAGAATACTTTTTGTTTCATTCTTACATCACAGTCAAATACTCGATGTTCACGGTCAGTCTTGCTTGTCCTAGGCATTGGAAATCAGATGCCATTGAGCGTCAGCGAATTTCGTTTGACGATTTACCAATTGCTTAGACATCACTCGATGGCCTATATTTTTACACGGTCTGAAAGCACTGCAACGTGACGGAATGTAGAAAGCTCTACAACTTGTAAATTCAATCAAGATGTAACGAACGAACGTGTTGGGACACGAGCGAAGTCAGATATGGGCAATCGTATCGTTTCCGTACGTTCCATAACGCCGCTTCTCACAACCTTCCGTTGCATCTTGAGTTTCTCGCCACCATGTTTACTCTACACCAACCTGATATCCGTTGGTGGCAAAACCCTTTTGACATGTCGGTAAGTTCCGAGAACCGGAAGGTATTCCCCAGTGAATATTCGTGCATATACGTGTGTGGGAACACTCTCTGATGCTCTGCAGATCCTCTGCGTATAATAATGTATAGTAAAAAAATTGTGTGACAAAATTAAAAATTGAATAACGGTAGCACAATCCATTGCATTAAATCCAAGTTTCAAAATTCAACAAAGCCAAATTTACGCTCGTACATGAATGAAAACTGCAAATGCTGATCAAATAGCATTTCGTCAAATGCGATAGTGATACAAAACAAATTTATATCGAATCATTTTTCTACTATATATATACACACATATATTACATGTTGAGTTAGTGCAACATGGGAACTTAGTGGGTTAAATCCCTCACTGTAGAGCTCTGTGGATGATTCAAGTTTCAGGTCGGCCATTTGTTGCCATTTGTTAACGAGCACAGATTTCCTTTCTGCTCATACGTATTCAATCGTCTTAGGAGGCAATACGTTAGGAGTTGATAAGTTTATTGACTTCTAAATTACTGTTTGAAATGGTAGAATTTTTTGTGGAAGACAGTGGAGACAAGTATTGCATCAATGCAACTTCAATAACACGGCCTTTACATTTTCGAGAGCTAATTGGAACATATAGGTTGCATGTTTCCTATAAGCGAACTTTGTTTATGTAAAATGACGGACACTTCACTGAAGCGAAGTAATTCATGGATACCAAAGGCTCTCCATAAAATGGTCACAATTGCAATCTGTTTTATGCGTTTTCCCTATTGTATGTTTATTTACTCGACTTCAAAATACTATCGAAAACCATGTGGTGTACTTGAAAAGTGAATTGCTAAATTGTTTGCCATCAATAGTGAACATCGGTGTCATGGATCCATCTCATTCACAAAGCACCCACTGCCTAAGACCGCAACACGCCTTCATAGGAGGCTGCGCGACGCGCGAGAGCCTCCGTGCTAAACCATTTCCAAACTGGACAAAACGAAAATACTCTTTTCTTATTGTTTGACGGACGTCATGGCAACAGGAAGGCGCGCGTCAGCTTGGGCCGCCGCTATCCTGCAGGCACAAGCAGTGCTAGTACTTGGTGGTGCTACCTATATGTGGCGCATAGAACGGCTTGGCTCCATCTTTAATTGTATCGCTGTTTGTAGCCAAAAAAAGACTTCTTTTAAGTGTATACTCGCCAGCCAAAAACATTTATGTCAATTTGAGACGAAGGTAATATAACAATTTTTAGGTTAAAAAGTATGTATCTTTAGTTTTGTTAATTAATTTTGTGGGAAGGCCTTCTTTGCCTTCTCTGCAAAGTGGCCACTGCCGTCATCTCATTGGTAGGCGAGAATTCGACCCCAGCCCACGAATCTATCAGTGACATTGTGCAAAAAGGACCAATACCAATATTCAAAGTTTTACAGTATTGGTGGTATTCTTACACCAACGAAATGACAAAACAATTGAAGGCCAATGTGAAACTAGGGGATTGGATCGACATTTGACCTTGGCCTTTTTTGTCCACTGAAAAATGTTATAAAGTACGCATTGGCAATTCAAACCGATAATCACTGAAAACTACCATTGGCAATATCTGATCACATATCGAGTGCTTGTAGCGTCTGGAATGTAGATATAATACGCGGTATTTTGAGATTAAAGAAGCTAAACGAAGCAAGAATACATAGTATTGTGTTCTCTCTTTACGTGCCACTTAAGTTTCACCCATTTGGGAAATTAAGTACGTTTCTCTTACTCTTAATTAAATGTTCTCCTTACGTTTTATTATTAATTATTTTTACCTCAGATTTCTTCTAATGTGTTTTCCGTTTAGCCATCCGATGCGACAACGTATATCTCGAGTGCAATGCTTCACGTTCTTGGAGGTTTGACCCCAAAAAGTTCCACCAAATAGATGAGACACCCCTCCCTTCTTCAATAATGCGATTAGAGCGCTCTCATTTGTTTTTCTTCACATTTCTTGCGTCTCTTCCTCGCGGAGCATTCAAATTGTGAATTGTTTTCACGTGGGAGTTTCGAAATGGTATGTGTGCATATTCATTTATATGACCTGATTCAAATCCGAATCTGCGCAGTTAGTCACAATGGCGACATTTTTAAAACCCTTTTAACGGAATTTCAGTTTCTTGATTGTATCAAAAAACTAAATTTAAGATTGATCACTCCAACGTTTCCTTGGACGGCTCTCATCCCTTCATCCTTGAAGTCTGTAATTGAGAAGTGGTTTTAGAATGCGGCATTCCTCCAATATGTCAAGATGTTCCGAACAATTTACTACCTATATTTCGATTTCATCAAGGATATTAGTGATATTAAGTTTCCTGACGATATTTCTTTTTCGATCTTGAAGGGTTCATCTTGCCGTAAGTCCGAGAAATGTCATTTTAGCAGCATCAAATCTTCTCGCTTGATTTTTGGTTACAGTCCAGTTCTCAGATCCGTAAAGGAGTGTGGTGATAGCCTTTACTTTACAGAATATGTTCGTCTTTCTTTCCGTGTTTATTTTGTGACTTTGATTCGTAGTTCAACCCAATGTGTGGGACTAATTAAATTATTTATTGCATGATTAATTTTCCTTTAGGAATATTGTAACCTAGACAATTGATATTGTTGACTCCTTCTCAGATAACGTTATCAACTACAGTTTTCGCTCCCAAAGGGTCAATTCTTTTGGAATGCAATTATCTTAGTTTTTATCAATACATATATTTTTATCTTGACATATTTAATTTAGTGTCGCTCACAATTATAAAATTTACTCTCCACACTTTTCCGCATACATTCAATATTTCTTTAACTCAACACCTTCAATTCTTCTTATGAGGGTTGCCATGCTTTAATAATTTGTCAAATGATATTTAATAACAAATATATCTTAAATAGACCAACTCATTCACACTTAAAAAAACAGAAGTTTTTGAAATATACTATCTACAAATGTGGCTAAGAGAGTAAGCAGGAAACTGGAGCTTCTTTCCAGAATTAGATATATTCTGGTCATCAGCAAAGGGCAAAGTATCTGTTGTGACTTTATTGCAAGTTCGGTATATTTTTGATCAATTGGTTTAGTACTGTTTGTTGGTGCAATATTTCCCATGATTTCTGTTTATTCACGTCGTAGACGTTTCGTACACAATAAGACAACAAATATCTTGAAACATAATATTCTTATTTTCTTCAATTTTCTGCTGGGTGTGAATATTGCTTCTATTCTACTTCTCCCCTGACGGAATGCACATTGTTCTTCAATGAATATATCTTCTATTCTTATTGTTTAATTTTGTATTGCAAAAATCTACGCATATAAGCTTGCAGAAAATGTTTCATTCCACTAGTAGCATGCTTTTACTGCTGTAGTTGTTGCATCTTTTCCAGTTTTCGTTTTTATGATGACACGGCTGCAGTCCTCCATTCTTGAGGAATTATTTTGTGCTTCTTTATCTCATTCATTAGTTTATGATTTGGTTTTTAGTTCCAGTCCTCCATGATTTTATCATTTCAAAGTTTTATCTAAACTATTCCTGCTCCCTTCCTGTCACATGAACGTTGCGTTGCGTTGACACGACGTCTCCCAACGACTGATGACGTCAGTTGCGTCGACGCGCGACGATATCTGCGCACACGAGTCAATTAAACGCCGTCGTAGATCGACATTGTATCTTAAGAAACGGCGCACGAACGTGGAGAATCTCTTTTTTTAACAATTTCATCATCTACTTTCTTTCCTATTACTACTTCATCATTGTGTCTGCTTGGTCTAGATCATATCATAATCTTTCATAATGTTCTTCAATTTATTTTGTTCTGTATATTTGTTTTGTAAGTTTGTGTTGAATCTGTGTCTTGTAGTCATTCCATGTGGTATCCTACTCTGAGCATTTGTGAAGTTCCTTTTCAGTGGCTTCACATACTTGCCCAATTGTTCCTCCATATTTCTTGCAAAATATATTTTAATGCACACAATTGAATGAGTTTTCATTTAAATTATGCCTCACTTTTAATTAGATTAAAAAATAAGTAAGCTGGCAAAAAAAAATTGAACACCTTCCTTGTTTCCTAGATAATGGTAAGTCTTGTCTGAAATACATTCAGTAATTCAGGTTCAGAATCTTGTTCTTGTTTACCAAAACAAAACGAAGATCATGTTTTATCACCTGAAAGGAAACGTATTTATTTTATCATACGAAATTAGTCCAAAATCATTAGAAGCCAAAGAAAATATTAGGTCCCTATTTTTGAGCATTTGGTATCCTACTCTTTGAGCATTTGTGAAGTTCTTTCCAAGGCTTCACATACTTGCTCCTATTGTTTCTCCATATTTCATAGTATGTCTTCCTCACTTATGCTGTTTTGTTTGGTAGCCTATAGGTGTTTCTTTACAATACCTGGTCATAAGTATTTTTGATAAGATTTCTTTTCTTATGAGGGTCTTTTATCTCTTGTTTTAGCTTCCTCAGATTTCTTTGTTCTGTTAGTTGCTATTCCTGCACCAGTTTCATTTCCAAAATACAATGGGTTCTGTTTTTTTTTTAATGAAGAACACTTTTTTCCTAACATCTTACAAAATATATTTAATGCACACAATTTAATGAGTTTTCATTTCAATTATGCCTCACGTTTAATTAGATTAAAAATAAGCAAGCTCGCTAAGAATGAACACCTTCCTTGTTCTAGATAAATGGTAAGTCTTGTCCGAACTACCTTTAGTAATTCGGTTCAGAATCTTGGCCTTGTTTTCTGAATACATACAGGTTATTTTTATCACCTCGAAAGAAACGCATGTTTTTTTATTACGTGAAAGGAATGTAACTATACAAAAGAATTAAAATCCAAAGAAATACGAGATTTAATGAGTACAGGCTTCAAAATAAATGCATATACAATGTTTAAGAAACTGTACCTGAATTTATAATGACTACAACTGCAACTCCGTACACGCGTCCAATGTGAATTCATGTTTGAATCATTCCACTGGGCGTACCTATGAGTCATTGCTTAATAATAGATAAAGTACTACTTTAAATAATTAAATATTAAAATATAATGTTTCCTAAGATCTTACTTAATAATGTTTTGTGCATACAATAAAATTAAACTAGTAGTGCTATCTACCACAGCACATACTTTTCTCGCACTGTTTCGAAGAGGTCCGTAATATTACACTACTACATAAATCAGCAAAAGTGTTTTCAAACAGCAATTTTCTTTCCTCTCCATGACTTGAACTCATATCTTCAGAGTTAACGTGCCGGCACTCATACCACTACGAATGGTCGTTTGGGTCGACCTCGGACACAGGCATAAAATAATAAATGCCTGTTTCATGTAAAAAACATAAATTGTTTGGGACACAGTATAAAAAATTACATCTCTGATATATTTTTTGCTTTCTCATTAAAATTCAAAACTTCAAATTCAAATACTGGCGCCACCAAGCACGTACGTTATTGCATTGTTTCTAAATGCCCAGCAATATTATACTTCTACATACTCAGAAAGAGGATGTTCATCCACCCAACTCTTTTCCTGCCCTGAAACCAGGGCTCAGATCCTCAAAGCTAACATGCCGGCACTCACACCACGACGCCACACAAGCGACGTATGAGTGCAACTCGAACAGAGGCATAAAAAAGGTTTTTTTTTTTTACATTCGTCACGTTTTTCCTCGCGGTGCGTCTCCGAACCCGTTGTGGGGCGTTGAGCGCTTGGAGTAAATCTTACGTTACATCAATTCTTTAATTTTGGAGTAATCCTCCATTCTGCAATGTCGGTAGTCCGTATGTCGTTGTCTAGAAGCCCGCCAGGTAGCATCTCCGCGCACGCGCCTCTCGCGCGCCCCTGCGGCACTACCCGGCGGCCACACACAGCCATTTTGCCACGAGCGAAACTTGTTGCCATATTTATCCTGTTTCCCAAGCCATGAATTGATCGTTTTACACTTTTTTTAGTGAGAAAGACTTGCTCGTCGTATGGAATGTATCTCCCGCTTCTAACATGCATCTAGCATAGTCAATAAATCGATCCCAGACACAGATATTAAAGCAAATTTATCATTTGCAAACGGTCTCTCTCCGTATTGATATTTTTTGTTAAATCATAAAAATCACATTATCTCTGAAAATCTTAATCGAGACATCGTTTCCTTGAAAAAGTTTATACCCACTGTAACTGACCATAACGTTCTAAACATGAGTATTCCTCGCACCACTTATTCCTCGGGCATCAAGCATTGGTTCAAGTTCAATTCGTGATAGAGAACATTGGTTATCACCTAGATCTCTTTGCGATATCGCAAAAATAATATTGTCTATAAAGAGCCACCACGCACAGCTTTTCACTGTCTTCTAAAATTGTGGCTTGCATATGCTGCTGGGCGAACTCACAAATGATATTTTCTTACATCTCCTATCAGACATAATCACCTTTAACAATTTTCTTTCCACTCTGTACCATCCGGGCAACAAGAATGATTGTTTTCTCCATTTTCAACAATGTCGGGAGCAATATTATTGCTCCTTATCCTTCGTGCATACTTCTTACTAGGAACTCTTACTTGATCCACGTTTTTGCCTAATAATACTCTGTCGAATAGAACATTGGTTTCTTCTGTTATATTTTCTTCTTCACAATCAATTCCTTGTTCGCACACATTTCGCGCAACTGTTTTGCGAAATGAGATCATTATATCAGTATCTGGTTAAAATCACGATAATACATTCAGAGATCTATATTAAACGCGTTCCCTAACAGTTTATTGCTCGTGTCAATACACAGGCGGTACTATTCCTTTGCACTTTATATTTACCTGATTACGTCCGAATTCAATACTAAACCACACTCGAATAAAACCGAAATATATCAATAGTACGACCTACATCCCGAACTCAATAATCATGTTAATAAGCAATGTCGTTATTAGTAGAGAATTTAACCAACAACGCGTGCCCTTATTTCAAGCGTGACACAGTACAGTTCAAAGGAAATGTATGTAGTAAACCAATTTCTGAAGTGTTCATTCCCCTTGTGTTTACACCACGTTCATATCACGGTGTTTTGTGAAATGAGATCATTATGTGAGTAGCTATACTTACAGTATACAATAATATATCCGGAGTCCTATTAGAACGTTTCCACTAAGAGTTCATTGCTCGTGTCAATACACAACTCTCGCGGTACTCTTTGTTTCACTTCCTTTATTACGTGAATATAAACGTGTTAAATAGTAAATCACACGGGAATAAAGTCGAATACATCTAAAGAAGGACTTATTTCTTGGACTTGCGTTATCGTATGTAGTATAAACCAGTGTAAGAACAGAGTCGCTTATTCATTAGCGATTTTTCCGATATGCGCGCGTAAACTCTTTTTAAGAAAAGCACAGTAGAGTTAAAGGGAAAATGCATGTAGTAAACCAATTCGGATGTGTTCAATGCACTAGGTTTTGCACAAATTTTACTGTGTTGCTTTTTTCGCTAATATGCGATATTAAAACTGCGTAATTTTCATTTGCATTACCCATTTAAACAGCTATGTCCAATACGCCTTGATAATTACTTGTATCAATACAAGCGTCATAATCGACATGGAAGTTTCTAAGTATACTTATAATCATAATAATGTGCAATATGTCATTCACTACGTCGGATATTATAATTTGAAGACAAGATCGAATCTTAAACTACAACTGGCATTGTTTTTCCTTCTTTACAAATAATACGCAAATTCGCGTCGCTTGTCAAACGTGCATAAGCGTCAGGACGTTAGTGATATTAAACTCTACCATCAGCTGATAGTATGGGGCACGAAAGGTACTGAGTTTACATCATCTGATGACGTGCTGAAATTTTAAAAGGCTGGACTGCAAAATTAAAAATAATGTAGAATAACCCAAACCGCATTTTATTACTCTAATTTTATAATTCCCAAACTATAAATAAAACACAAACACAACTATATAGCTGTGATATTCTAAAGAAATATTTGTTGTATTCTGGAATAACTTTCGTCTATAAGAATCGGCTATCAGTGAAAAATTCCTGTGTCTAGTTAAGTTAAGTTAAGTTAATGCCTTATTTTACGTGGCGAGACTCGGGCCATCAGGCCCGCTTTTCCGTCTGACCACGCAAAGGGTCTAGCCGAATAAGATGGTAAAAAGTGCCCCGCTTTAAATCGAAAAGTGAACCTTTCCTGAGGATTGTGACCACGAAAAAACATTTTTTCCATGGACTTTTGAATTCCTGCCCCCCCCTAACATCCGCCGTAATAACGAAAAAACGCGATTTTTTAACTTTATTTTTTTCACTGACTCTCCGCACGAATTTTCATGGAAAATAATGGTATTTATGTAAAATTTACTGATTTTTCAAAATATATTTTAAAAATGTATAGCCGTGAAATTCAACCATTAAATGGATGTTGAAATTTTGAAATTTTTTTCAAGAAGTTGTTTATTCTATCGGGGGGGGCACGAGAAAATTCTCAAATGTTGCCCTAAAAATTATCTATCTTCTGGAATTTTTTCAGATTTTTATGATTGGTGCGCCATGCCAAAAAAAAATTAAAATACATATTTTCGTCCCATTTGGCGTATTTTTCATGTATATAGAACGTTATAGAAACGTGTAATTACAATATTATTATGTTTCTGCCACAGTATTTGCAATATTAAAAGGCTAATATTAGTACAATAATTTTTAGTCAATAATGTTTTACCGTTAGATATAATCGCACCAGATGGTGAACAGTTTTGTTCAGATTTATTTTTAATAATTGAGAGTTCGAAAATTATCAATTATAAAGAATTGACTTAATTTAAGTGAGATTTCTTGAGAATTTGTAGATGCATTGGTGTATACTAACAAGATAAATAACTATTACTCAGATTTTCTTTCATATTAAAAATACTTAAAAGGCTTTAAATTATCAAAAATCACGTAACTGACTGTATATCTTTCTACAGGACACATGTGAACTTCACCCGTTTTTTTATCCTTATTTTTTTTCTTCAAAATAGCAGCTTATTATTTTCCTTTTAATCATTTCCGTAATATTTTTAAGGTATGTAACATAATGGAGAAGCTGGATTTTTCCAGGGTGGCCGGCTGGGATTCGCGAGTAGAGGGAGTAGCTGAAGGGGTGGGGAGGAAGCCAAGAGGCGGCACTCCCGCGCGTCCGCCCATACCAGAA
>JAHLJT010008446.1:214701974-214743867 GCA_031308135.1 Acheta domesticus
TGTTTATTTGTATCTGATTCCCCTTAGAGTTGCTGATGTTGATGTATCGGACTCAGCGGGCATTAGTGACCATCAAACTAATTTCCTGTAAAATTAATGTCTTCCTAAGCAAAAGTTGCGGCACACTGTAATGTTCAGAGATCTACGATCTATACCGATTGATAATTTTAATGATGTGGCTACCAATGTTAGCTGGGATGATATTTTTGACGGTCAATCTATAGATGAGAAGGTATCTATCCTAGCTTCTCTTATTGTACAGCTTATTGATATTTTTGCCCCTGTTAAAACTGTTTCTTTTAGACGTTCTATGGCGCCGTGGGTAACAAAAATGTTCGATGTATGATACGCAAACGCAATCTGATGAAAAAGAAGATGAAAAAATCTCACTCATCTTGTGAAAGAGAATATTATAAGGCTAAATATCAAATGCTTTGACATGAAACATTGCGTTTATTACGTTCTGAAGAGAAGCATACTTTGACTCATTATCATCCTTGAAATCGGATATTCTATGGAAGAAACTTAAGATAGCTAATGTTCATCGATGTGACAATTTGGTTCCTGCAACTCCTTTGCTTTCGGATCCTGATTCCATAAATAACCACTTTGTTGATTCCATCCCTGATCCTCGTTGTTCAACTCACGTCTTGTCTTCTCCAAGCGACCACGTTGTGAATTCACTTCCCTCTTTTACATTCAAGCCAATCTCTGAAGAAGATCTATTTAATGTAGTACGCTCACTTAAACTGACAAGTGCTGCTTCGGATGGCATTTCTGGAAACATGGTTTTACTGTGCCTGCCATTTTGCTTCGTTCATCTTACCCATATAGTCAACTATTCATTAGAAAAGTCTGAGTTTCCGTCTGCGTGGAAACACGGTCTCGTGATTCCAATACCTAAAGTTAATAACCCATCTAGTTACTCTGATTTTCGGCCAATAACATTAGTTCCTTTTCTATCAAAGATTCTTGAGAAGTGTGTTGAGATACAAATTCAGAGATTTCTAGAAAACACATTCTCTTTTACCTCACAATCAGTCTGGATTCAGACGCGGTTACAGCACTACATCCTCACTAACTCTACTGTCTGATATATGCTTGACAGCGTTCGATCGAGATTCGGTATCTGTTGTTTGTCTATTGGACTTCTCCAGGGCATTTGATACGTTAAGTCATGACCGTCTATTATCTAAACTGCGCTTCCTTAATTTCTCAGAACCTGCAATTAAATGGTTCAGTTCTTACCTATCAGCTCGCTCTCAGTCAACGGTCGTACGCACCCTGGATGCTACAAAAACGTCATCTCTACGCTTCTTATTTCGAGGGATACCTCAAGGCTCCATTCTAGGTCCCCTTCTGTTTAACATCTATGTTGCAGATTTAATGCATCTATCCTTCAACTCCGTGATTCAGATGTATGCGGACGATATTCAATTAATTTATTCCTTTCACCCATCTAATCTTTCATTGGCTGTTGATTGCTTAAATGTGGATCTTGGTAATATTCATAAATGGTCTATGGAGAATGGATTAATTTTAAATCCTAATAAATCTGTGTATCTCTGTTTAGACCCTACAAATCGCCTAAGAAATGCAAATACGGATAATTTTCAGCTGTTAATTGATGGTCATTCAATTGGTCATGTTGATCTTGCTAAAAGTCTTGGTTTATGGATGGACAGTGGATGGAATTTTGATTATCATGTGTTAATCAAATGTAGAGCAGCATATTTGAGATTAAGATCCCTATATCAATATCGCAACCAATTAACACAGTCAACCAAGCTAATGTTGTGCAATACTCTCATACTGTCGTTATTTAATTACAGTGATATTGTTTATAGCCCTGCACTATCTCAAAGAAATTTTGCTAGAGTTCAGTCTATTCAGAATGCGTGTTTGAGGTTCTGTTTCAATGTTCGGAAATACGAGCATATATCACCATTCATGGATAAATCAGACTGGTTACCATGAGACAGAGATGGATATTTCACCTATGTTTACTGGTACACTCTGTGCTCTCCTCTAATTCTCCCAGTTATCTTCGGGATCGGCTTAAACTTTTTTCACAATCAAATGAGTCTGCTTCACGTCCTACCCGATTTGCCAATTTCCTACTTGTTATTCCCGTTCATCGTACTACCAAATTCGAGGCATCGTTTAGCTATCTTGGTCCACACTTCTACAATTTAATCCCTCATGAGCTTAAAACCCTTCCCTACAAATCATTCTGTGAAAAACTTTGTAAATTTATTAAACTTAATTTTTAATCTTTCTTCAGTGTTTCTTGATGTATTATGTTAAATTTTCTGTAACCTTCTTGATGTATATGTTTAGCATTACTTCAGTGTTTCCTGTTATGTTATATTGCCTCATATTATCTGCTATACACTTACAATTATATTTTACTTATGTAACTTTTTCAATTTCTAATCCTCATGTACTTACATTTATGCTTTTTTTCAACTTATTCTTATTCTCTTTTGATTTTATGTTTATGATCTGTATTTTCCTTGTGGTTAGTCTGAAAAGCAGTAATTTAATTACTGAGACTCGCCGTTGTACTTTTTTGTGCAATAAAGTATTATTATTATTATTATTATTATTATTATTATTATTAAATCACACCTAATAAAATCGAAATATATTAAAAGTTTGACTAATTTGCTTGACCTACTGAGTAATCGTGTGTATAATCAATGTCGCTTATTCATTAGCGAATTTTCCGAATGTAGCTCGATCACTGTTTTTAAGAAAGTCACAGTACAGTTCAAGCGAAATGCTTGTACTAACGGTTTTCTACAATATCCCCACGTCATTCATTGGAGTGCAAGTGTCGTTTCCGCATTGCTAGTCAAGAATGACCAATGCTACTTATCACAACGTTGTTTCCCACAACTTTCAGTCGTATCTTGAATTTCTCGCCATTTTTTTAATGTTCTACGCCAATTGAAATCCATCGGAAGCAGAACCATACTGAGATGTCGGTAAGATCCAAGCATCAGAAGGTATTTTCCAATTAAAATCTGAAATGTCCGTGGCGTGCTAATGAGTTAATGACCATTAATTGTTTATAATTATTCTCTCGCTTCCATCTGTTTAAAAATTAATTTGTTGCGGGGCCACTTGTGCATGTCCATTAGTGGAAAGACTTTTTAATGCTCTGCGGATCCACTACGTTTGCCGGTCGGTTACGTTTTGGCAGGCGTATTACTCTATTTTCTCTTCTTCAGATCCTCGAAATACTTGTGCATTCGGTAGTCGTGCCCCCAGTGTACGTTTTCATTCATTTCCAAGGCTTAATTTTTGAAGAAGAATACTATTTTAAGATTTGCAGTCGTGTTCCTGGACATATGGAAACAGTTACTAATAGGGAACTGTTCAATATACAGTGTTTTTAACAACATTGGAGTACATAATTTAATCGCGTATGTAATAATAAGGGCCGGATACTTACAAGCACGAGTAGGCATCACTATTTTTCATCAATTTTCTTCCCTCATTTTCTTTCATTGGGGTCAACATGGTACAGCAATATAGCCTTATCAACGTATTAAACATGCTCGATTATCAATTTTACAGTTACCAATACCTAACTCATTTTTCGTTAAGAAATATAAAGTATAGATAATTGTCCGTCACCCATCCTCATAATTGTCCGTCACCCATTCACATCTCTGCGCTGCGCATTCATTTATTATCTTCCTCCCCCCCCCCGTGCTTGATATGCAACCTCTCTGCTGGCTTGACGGGCACGGAGAGCCAATCACAAACTTCGGCGCGAATTGTTAAAACTCTTTCACCACATGATGCTATTTCAGCGTATATCTTGTTGAGTGCCGTACACCTCTCTTCATCAAACGGTGAACACGAAAAAGATTCCAGTACCAGATGACACCACACCCGCCTTAATCCGTACGATCCTCTCTTGATATTCTTCGAACTGCTTGAAACTTCGCCAGGCGGAATATTCAAATTGTGAATTGTTTTCGCACGCAAAGTGGTGTGGGTTTATTGTTGATTTATAATTCCTATTCTATTCTGAATTGGAGGGGTTGATCATAATATACATATTTCCTAACAATCTTTTGAAGAAATTCAAGTTCTTTTATCAATCAAAAATTGCCAATTTTTACAATAACAATATTAGGTGATGATATCTTGCATTGTAAAATTGAACAATAAAAAGGATTTCATCAAATACTCCTTTACAATGGAATGATCGGCCGTGATTGTTCCATAACTGGTTAAATAATTAAGAACCAGCGAATGTATTATTATGCGAGTAATTAAAAATTAGTACAACAAAATGTACTGATGGCTTTGTTTAGTCGCTACTGTTTTACACGTTCGTCTCTTCATGTACGTGATCTTGATCGCATTACACTCATTTTTTCTGAAGGTTTGTGCTTTAATGGTGTGTATCGCCTCAAGGTTCGTTTGCTTTTGATGCTCTCCTCTTCGATCTCAGTAAACTTCAAAGATTCTTAGCGCTCTTTTTTTGCATACAAGAAGATATGAATCCATCTCTCTGTGCAAACTTTTAATCGTGAATATAAACCTCGCGATTACCCTGTCACTTCCTCTTCATTTGTCACCCTAGTCTCGCTTCCTCGGATCATTTTGCTCAATTTCTATCATTATAATAGGTTCTTTTTTAAAAGCTACCACCTTTATTAGAATACTTTTTGTTTCATTCTTACATCACAGTCAAATACTCGATGTTCACGGTCAGTCTTGCTTGTCCTAGGCATTGGAAATCAGATGCCATTGAGCGTCAGCGAATTTCGTTTGCCGATTTACCAATTGCTTAGACATCACTCGATGGCCTATATTTTTACACGGTCTGAAAGCACTGCAACGTGACGGAATGTAGAAAGCTCTACAACTTGTAAATTCAATCAAGGTGTAACGAACGAACGTGTTGGGACACGAGCGAAGTCAGATATGGGCAATCGTATCGTTTCCGTACGTTCCATAACGCCGCTTCTCACAACCTTCCGTAGCATCTTGAGTTTCTCGCTGTCAAAGAATACAAAAAAAACTTTAATAATTTCACAAAACTTTAACAATTTCACAAAACTCTTGCAGTGTTGCGAAACACAAAATTAAGGCACACACTGACCAAGCGATGCTACCTGACTAACAGAGCAAGCAAAAACCAAATGAATGTAACATTGAAAGGTTACGAGGCACACATGGCCGGGTTGTCGAACCACACCACTGTCACAGCACCACCGCTCCTACAAATCACACCGCTGTCCAGTAGAGGGTCTCAAATGCAGAAATCGTGAAAAATGCCCTTCACCGCCGTGGATGCTTCATGCTCCCGATCCACCATAGCTCCATCCGCTTGGCCCACACTCCACCAGCTGTGTCGCCCGCTGTCCGCACATGCTCTGGCGGTGCCCCGGGTTCGACCCCGGGCAGGGCGCAGAGGGGCGGGCAGCCGGCTAGCTGGCGGCGGATGCGGACGTAGGCGGGGGGAGAGATACGGGCGCGACGGCGCGATGGTGTTGGTGGCGGCGGTGACGGTGGTGATGTAGTGACGTCACCGGTGTCGGCGGCGAGGGTAGCTGATTGCAACCTCGCAGGGCGGCGGAAGAACTGTCACATGCATCAAGGCGCGGGGAAACAATGATTTAATTAATGTCTTCATTCCATTTCATTGATTGATTGATTGATTGATTGATGATGGATTTTTTTATTTTTTTTATTTTTTTAAGTGGGACGCGCGAATTTTGGAATTGGCGCCCCCATGACACCCTGGTCTAGCATGGAACTTCCATAATTTAGCGGGAAGCACTCCAAAGAGTGCCCAGGTGGGCGGAAGTCGCAGGAACTTGTCCGCGCCGAGCAAAATGTGCTAACACTCGCCACCATGTTTACTCTACACCAACCTGATATCCGTTGGGGGCAAAACCCTACTGACATGTCGGTAAGTTCCCAGAACCGGAAGGTATTCCCCAGTGAATATTCGTGCATATACGTGTGTGGGAACACTCTCTGATGCTCTGCAGATCCTCTGCGTATAATAATGTATAGTAAAAAAATTGTGTGACAAAATTAAAAATTGAATAACGGTAGCACAATCAATTGCATTAAATCCAAGTTTCAAAATTCAACGAAGCCAAATTTACGCTCGTACATGAATGAAAAATGCAAATGCTGATCAAATAGCATTTCGTCTAATGCGATAGTGATACAAAACAAATTTATATCGAATAATTTTTCTACTCTCTATCTCTCTCTCTCTCTGTCTCTCTCTCTCTCTCTCTCTCTCTCTCTCTCTCTATATATATATATATATATATATATATATTCACTGTAGAGCTCTGTGGATGATTCAAGTTGCAGATCGGCCATTTGTTGCCATTTGTTAACGAGCACAGATTTCCTTTCTGCTCATACGTATTCAATCGTCTGAGGAGGCAATACGTTAGGAGTTGATAAGTTTATTGACTTCTAAATTACTGTTTGAAATAGTAGAATTTTTTGTGGAAGACAGTGGAGACAAGTATTGCATCAATGCAACTTCAATAACACGGCCTTTACATTTTCGAGAGCTAATTGGAACATATAGGTTGCATGTTTCCTATAAGCGAACTTTGTTTATGTGAAATGACGGACACTACACTGAAGCGAAGTAATTCATGAATACCAAAGACTTTCCATAAAATGGTCACAATTGCAGTCTGTTTTATGCGTGTTCCCTATTGTATGTTTATTTACTCGACTTGAAAATACTATCGAAAACCATGTGGTGTACTTGAAAAGTGAATTGCTAAATTGTTTGCCATCAATAGTGAACATCGGTGTCATGGATCCATCTCATCCACAGAGCACCCACTGCCTATGCGGCAATATGCCTTCATAGGAGGCTGCGAGACGCGCGAGAGCCTCCGTGCTAAACCATTTCCAAACTGGACGAAACGAAAACACTCTTCCCTTATTGGTTGACGGACGTCATGGGAACAGGAAGGCGCGCGTCAGCTTGGGCCGCCGCTATCCTGCAGGCACAAGCAGTGCCAGTACTTGGTGGTGCTACCTATATGTGACGCATTGAACGGTTTGGCTCCATCTTTAATTGTAACGCTGTTTGTAGCCAAAAAAGACTTCTTTTAAGTGTATACTCGCCAGCCAAAAACATTTATGTCAATTTGAGACGAAGGTAATATAACAATTTTTAGGTTAAAAAGTATGTATCTTTAGTTTTGTTAATTAATTTTGTGGGAAGACCTTCTTTGCCTTCTCTGCAAAGTCGCCACTGCCGTCATCTCATTGGTAGGAATTACCTACCATTGCACTGGAATTACCTATGTATTTATAGCTTTAATTTTCCTGCCAGCACTGAGTTTAGTTTTCAGAATTTTACTCAGGCGTGTATTAAATTCCTGGGTTATGTTGGATATAGTAATTTTTTGGTCAACATTAGATCTTTGTAAATATCCAAGATATTTATAATATTCCTCAGGATTCATGGCATGAATTCGTTCTTGTTTATCGTTTCCTTCTTCAAGGATGTAATCCATTTGATGTTGCCACTTTCCTTTGCGCATTGCATTAGTTTACATTTTTCAACACCGAATTGCATTCCAATGTCACTGCTAAATTTTGCAGTGCGTACATAATCGTTTTTGCTATTGATTTTGTAGCCCATTTGTTCATTATTTAAAAAAATCGATAGAGAATTCATAGCAAGGCAGAACCATCGAGCGCTCAGAGAATCTCCTTGAAAGATTCCTTGCGTAATACTTATATCTCCTGCATGAACATAATCATCTTGCGTGGAAATATGTAATCTGGTTGTCCACCTTTGCATCTGGGTCTTTAAAAACGACACAACCAATGGGTCGATTTTGTACATGTCAAGTACATCAATTAGCCAGGAGTGAGGTATGCTGTCGAAGGCATTTTGATAATCAATATAAGCTGTATATAACGTCCCTCCAGTTTTCTTTACATGTCCGCAGACTGCCGCGTCTAAAATGACTTGATCCTTGCAGCCCTGCGACCCCCTTTTACAGCCTTTTTGCTCCTCGGCCAGAATATTATTGTCTTCAAGGTGCTGATAGATCTTATCTGTTATTGTTCTTCTTCTTCTTATTATTATTATTATATATGAATAAAATAGTATGAATATATAAAGATAAATATATGAATAAAATAGTATTATATATCATATATGAATAAAAAGTAATAGTTCAGGCAAAAATAATGAAAAACAGTCAGGACATTTTGACAAAAGTAGGCTAGTAACAAAACTAAAGCAATGCGGGATATCGTAAAAAATACAACCACATCATCTCGATACCTTGTAGAGAATGTTATTTTAAAGGATAATGAAAGAGAAACGAGTAATCCGGAAAAAGTTGCCAATCTCTTCAACAAACACTTTTCTATAATTGCGTCTGATCTCACGAAGGGACTAAAATCACAAAATTCAACATTTTACACTTCCCAAAAAATTTCAGATACGATATTTATTTCCGAAACTTCCCCCAACGAAATCCTCAGAATAGTCAGTAAACTAAAAAATAAATATTCATCTGGTTTTAGATGAATTTCCAGATTGTTTATTAAAAACTTGTGCATCTGCCTTTATACATCCGTTAACTCACATTTTCAATGCTTCTTTATGTACAGGAATATTTCCAGATATTTTCAAATCAGCAAAAATTAAGCCACTTTTTAAAAAGGGAACAAAATGATATTCAAAATTACCGGCCAACTTCTCTTTTGTCAGTTTTCTCAAAAATATTAGAAAGGCTTTTCTACTTACGAATGGAAACTTTTCTAAAAAAAAACACAGCGTTTTCAGTTTCACAACACGGTTTTAGAAAATCAAAATCTACGGAAACTGCCATTTTTTTCTTTTCTCAAAGATATTGCTCCATCAATAGACCAAATGAAGGACCCATTGGAATATTCTTAGATCTCTCGAAAGCTTTTGACGTATTGATCATAACATCTTGCTCTCAAAATTACCTTCGTATGAAATTCGTGGTATTGCCCTAGATTGGATAACTTCTTACCTTAAACATCGGACTCAAAGAGTAGAAATACCATACTGGCAGGAAAGGACATTACATACTTATATTTCCAATTCCTTGCCAATTGAGCATGGGGTCCCGCAAGGTTCGATCTTAGGTCCTATTCTCTTTCTGTTATATGTAAACGATATGCCCTCGTCTATTAAAAATGGAAGAACGGTTCTGTTTGCTGATGACACGAATGTTCTTTGCAAAAAAGAAGCAGTAAATAGTACAGAAGTTTCAAATTGGTTTAATAATAACAAATTAATTGTTAACGAAAGAAAAACTGTTTCAATGCATTTTTGCATCCCAAATCGGAAATCGCATGTTCCATTGAAAATGAACAATATGCAATTAGCTGATGTTGAGGCAACAAAATTTTTAGGTCTTTCAATCCAATCAAACCTCAAATGGAATGTACATATAACAGAATTAAACACTAAATTAAGTTCATTATGCTACGCATTCAGAGTTCTTTCAAATTCTGTCAGCCTTCATGCAGCTCGTTGCGTTTATTTTGCAAATGTGCATTCCCGCCTGAGATATGGCATAATATTCTGGGGAAGCTCACCCTGTAGTATTCAGACCTTCAGATTGCAAAAGAAAATTATTCGAATAATGAAAAATGCCTTCCACGTGCTTCCTGCAAGCCTCTTTTCATTGAGTTGGGAATCTTACCATTGCCTTGTCTATTTATTTACGAATCTGTAATATTTGTCAAAAATGACCTACTTAACGGAGAGAACATATTTTCATGTAATATTGTTATTTATAATTACAACACACGCCGGAAAAATCACGTGCATCAAGTGTCAGTATCAACAGCTCAGTACAAGAAATCAACATACAATACATGTACGTTACTTTACAACGCATTGCCAGATGACATAAAACAATTAAAGTCGGTACACAAATTTAAGTTAAAAGTAAAATCTTTTCTGCTGCAAAACTGTTTCTATACAATTACAGACTATACTGATCGTGAAAAAGAAAAAATAATGTTTAATGTAACAAAACAAAGATATATAATGAATTAGTTTACGTTTGCATTGTATACATTTAAAAACATATATAATACGTCTGTAACAAGTAATGTACTTCAGCTTCCGGGTCAATGACCCCCATCTCGATAAGGTTTTTGTCCAGTTTCCCTGATCCATAGAGCAAATGCTGAGATGGCCCCTTGTTTTGCTTCTGGACGTAAATGTAGCTTCACTGTGCGCACGTTTTGTTGAGCACTCCTTTTGCTTGTAGTTCATTTACAGTTGAAATTGATTTTCTATAACTCGGGAACAAACATTTTTCAAATATTTTTCTTTTTTTTTCTAAAATCATTATTTTCTAAATTCATTTTTTCGTTTTTTAATTTTTTTTATTCTGGTCCTCAAGAAAATGTGCGCAGATAAACTTTTTTCCCCACACGTCATATACAGTTTTCACTGTTTTTTGACAAATAAATAAATAATAAATAAATAAATAAATTTTCGAAAATTGCAAAAGTTTGAATTTTATTCGGCGTCTTCCTCCAACTACAAAATTGCAGATAGAGATTCTTCTTTCAAATAAAATTTGTTCTTCATAGTGAGTTCTTTCTTTAAGGTCGTGTAAATTTTTTTGAAAATTTTTTGTAGTATTCCCGCAATATTGCGTGTAATTTGAGCAATTTTTTTAAAAAAATACAAAAACAAGATTTTCTCAAACACGGGTCCAAATTTTTTCTTTAAACTTTTGGTATGGATAGTGCTAAATGTACCCTATGAGATGACATAAAATCCATATTGGTCTATTTTTTGTGTTTTTCAAAACGTAATTTTTTTACTTCTTTCTCACGCCGGTAACATTTACATTAGTGGCGATTTCTTTACAATATTATATTTACGAGTTCAAATGTTTTAAATAATGTCAAAAAAAGGTGTCTCAAAAATGAATAGTTTTTTGTGAAAACTAGCTCAAAATTCTGCATATTCAGAAGAGCTCAAACTCTATTTTCTCATAAATGGCTCCAAATATTTTCTTCAAAATTTTGGGACGGATATTGCTCACTTTATTGCATTGCACATTACTATATAATTGCTCACTTTAAAATGATGTAAAGTTCATTTTGGGAATTTTTTTGTTTTTTCAAAAATTACACAAATATTTTTTTTGAAAGATCTCGCACATCTTTCATATGCATATTACCAGCAATTTGGAAACACTATTGTATTTGTGAGTCAATGTGCATCAAATTACTTGAAATGAAGTTTTTTCAAAACTCAAAATTGTTCTGAGAAAATAAGGTTCAAATTTCGCATTTTTAGTAGCGCTTAAACGCCATTGTCTTAAAAACGGTTATAAATTTTTAAAGGAAAATTGCCATATAGGACGAGGTTTTTGTGTTCTTTAATATTCTAAAATTAATATTTCTATTCTACCATTAAGAAACCAAAAACTTAATGAAATGTCGAAAAAAACTAGTGTTGTTACAGAATAACACGGACTTTCCCGTATTAATTTTCAATTTCCTTCGGTCTTCGCTAGCTATTTGGAATTGCTACATACTCGTTCTTGTCAGCTGCCATCTATCACCTCCAAAAGTACATTTTTTTTGTCATTTCTTATAGAACACAAAATATTATAGAACACAAAAACCTCGTCCTATATGGCAGTTTTCCTTTAAAAATTTGTAGCCATTTTTAAGACAATTGCGTTTTAGCGCTACTAAAAATGCAAAATTTGAAGCTCATTTTCACAGAAAAGTTTTGAGTTTTCAAAGTACTTTTTTTGACGTTATTTGAAGCACTTACACTCACAAATATAATAATCTTTACAAATTGCTGGTAATGGTCATATTAAAGATGTGAGAGATTTTTCAAAAATTACATTTATATAATTTTTGAATAAACAAAAGAAAACTCAAAATAAACTTTACGTCAATTAAAGAGTGTAATTAGGACTATCCCTTAAAAAAGTTCAAGAAAAATTTGCAGCCATACATGAGAAAATGGCGTTTGAGCGTTTCTGAAAATGCGGACGTTTGAGCTACTTTTCACAGAAAATGGTAAATATAATAATGTAAAAAAATCGCCGCTAATGTAAATATTAACGACGTGAGAGACAAATCAAAAAAACAAGTTTTGCAATTTTTGAAAAAACAAAAAAATACCTTAAAATTAAACTTTACGTCATATTAAAGTGTGCAATTAAGACTATCCGATCGAAAAGTTTGAAATTTTTTTTATCCATTTATGAGAAAATGGCGTTTGAGAGTTTCTGAAAATGCGGAAATTTCAGCTAGTTTTCACATAAAACGGTTGTGTTTTCGATCAACTTTACTTGACATGATTTAAAGCAGATGTACTCATAAATATAATAATGTGAACAATTCGCCGCTAGTGTAAATATTTCCGACGTGAGAGACAAGTCAAAAAATTATATTTTTGCAATTTTTGAAAAAACAAAAGAATACATCAATATGGCGTTTCGTCATTTAGTAGGGTACATTTAGCACTATCTCTACCAAGAGTTTAAAGAAAAAATATCGCGCCGTTTTTGAGAAAATCTAGTTTTTGTAATTTTTTAAAATTGCATATATTGCACGCAATATTGCGCGGAAACTACTAAAATTTTCATAACAATGTACATGACCTTAAACATTTTGGAGAGCACATTTTATTTGAAGGAAAAATATCTATCTTCAATTTTTGTAGTTGGAGAAAGATGCCGAAAAAATTCAAACTTTCAGAATTTTCGAAAATTCAGAGTTATTCGTGAAAATCGGACCTATGCCACCTAAATAAGTGTATTTTACTCTGTTCATACAAGAAATTTAAAGAAAAAATTAGGAGCCGTTTTGAGAAAATTTCGAAAATATCCCGCGGGCTTCACCTATAGTACCCCCAAATTTCGAAGAATCTTTTTCAAAATCTCAAAGCTTTGACTAGAACCATATCGACCGGGGAATATCCTTTTTGGAAGAAATCGTATTTATGGTTTAGGCGCTAGCAGTGTTCACAGACGGACGGACAGACGGACGTTTCCCTTTCAATTGGTTTTTCGATATCAAGGACCCACAAAGAGGATTTCTAGCTACACCACGTGTTAGGGAATATTTTTTCTTAATTTAGCAACTGGTTTTATCCACTTTTCATTATCACGGCCCGGCCATGAATTTTTTTCCGCGGAAAATTCGCCATTTTTTCGCGCAGCATTTCATAACTTTTCATATACTACGTATATCACTCCGTGTATACGTAACAGAAGTGAGGGATATTTGAGGACAGAACAAAGACGCCACGGAAGTCTACGACATTCGCCACGAATGACGAGATCACCCGAGAAGCTCGAAGACTGTGTGAAGACATTGTCTGTAAGCGACAAAGGTATTTTCTCGATTTAACGGAAAAGAACTTGAATAGTTTCAAAATAATCATTTATATGAAATTAAAACTAACTGATATGTAGTCGTATGTTGGTACCCGGGAATTATGATATTCATAACGTCAAATGTAGTTAATATTAGCCGGCATAATAGCAACATTTGAATTGATAAATTAGTATTACGTTATTTATATTAGGCATTAGCAAGGTGGGTAATATTAACAAAAATACATTTTCCCGCAAGACCCCAAATTGGAAAAATATATTCCAACACATTAATATGGCTGCTGAACAGAAGTGGTGTAAGTCAAGTCCATAAATCTGGGAAAAACATGTTTATTAAATTTAAAATAAAAAATTAAAAATATACATGTTTATGAAATTAAAATATACTCGTACCTCTGAAATGAGCAAATATTTCATGGAAATAGTCATTTATTAAATGAATCATTACACACACTGATAAGAAAATGATTAATTTCAAACTTATTTTTATATATAAATGGAACAATTTGACGAAAAAATTTACTTGCAAAGTTTCCACGCTTAAAGTACTTTTAGCTTGATTCTAAAAGCTAGCCTTAGCTTTGGTACTTAAAGCTTACTCTTAAAGGTGAAAGCTTTAAATAGCAAGGCGAAAGAATATTTTTTTTAAATATTAGAGAGACTTTTCTATGTGCGAATGGAAACCTTTCTCAATAAACACGACGCGTTTTCAAATTGCCAACATGGATTCCGGAAATCAAAATCTACGGAAACAGCCATTTTTTCTTTTCTTAAGGATGTTGCCTCATCATTGGATCAAAACGAAGCAACTATTGGAATATTTTTAGATCTTTCAAAAGCTTTTGACGTCATTGATCATAACATTTTACTTTCAAATTACCTTCAGATGGAATCCGTGGTATTGCTCTAGATTGGCTATGTTCGTACCTTAAACTACGATCTCAGAGAGTAGAAATACCTTACTGGATGATGGAACTTTATGTACACACCTTTCCGGTTCTTTGCCAATTGCACGTGGAGTCCCGCAAGGATAGATTTTAGGCCCTATTCTCTTCCTATTATACGTAAATGACATGCCCTTAGCGATTCGAAACGGAAGAATAGTTCTCTTTGCGGATGATACAAATATTCTTTGCAACAAAGAAACCGTATATAGTACAATATCAGACGTTTCAAATTGGTTCCATAATAACAAATTAATAGTAAATGAAAAGAAAACTGTTTCAATGCAGTTTTCCATATCAAATAAAAAATTCTGTACTCCATTGAAAATGAACGGTGTGCCATTGACTGATGTTAATGTAACAAAATTTTTAGGTCTATCAATTCAGTCAAACCTCAAATGGAATGCCCACTTAAATGAATTGAACACAAAATTAAGTTTCATTATGCGACGCGTTCAGAATTCTTTCAAATTCCGTCAGCATTCATACAGCTCGTTGTGTATATTTTGGCAATGTTCACTCCCGCCTGAGATATGGCATAATATCCTGGGGAAACACATCTTATAGCTCCCAGACTTTCAGATTACAAAAATGAATTGTACGAATAATAAGCAAATCCAACCCACGTGATTCTTGTAAGTCTCTCTTTATTAATCTAGGAATTTTACCATTACCTTGTCTCCTGATTTACGAATCAGTAGCTTTTGTCAAATATGACTTACTTAAGGGCGGGAATATATTTTCAGCAAACGCCGATGTCTATAAGTATAACACACGACGTAGTAATCATATTCACTAAGTGGCAGTATCAACAGCTCACTACAAAAAATTCACATACAATTCATGTACATTACTCTACAACACTTTGCCAGAAGACATTAAACGATTAAATTCGATAGAAAAGTTCAAGTCCCAAGTAAATTTTTTCTGCTGCATAACTGTTTCTATACAATTCGAGACTATACTGTCACCACCTTGCCCTTTTGTCTCCCTCCCAATGTCGGGCGATGGCACGATGGGTGAGGCAGTAACCAACCACCTAGCGCCTGGTCCAACAATTGGGGTAAAATTACCTCGCGTATGGGAGGAGACGGGTGACTCGAGTAATTCTCCCTTGTTACTCGTTGTTGTGGCTTTAATAAAGTTAAGCCACAACGCACTCATATAAGAAGGCCCTAGCAGACATTCTTTCCAAGGGAAAGGGTTCAAGATTTAGTACACTGGGATAGATTAAGAACACTTTTGTCGTATGTTTTACGAAAATAACAACAAACAATATATTCTGTACTGAAAATTAGTACATCAACATAACATGAATTGACTATTAATGTCCTGTTTGAATCTGATATGCAAGAAAAACCAAAAATTGTTACAACATGAAAGAAAAATCTAATTGCAAATAAACCCTTGAAATCTTCCAATTAAATTCAAAGAATGGATTCAAGAATCGGAATTCCAATAATACATAACTAATACACGATTATCTCTACACACATTTCCTGAAATACACACAGAATAATACACACTCAAAATGTTTGTACCTGAAATTACCATTCGTGTATAACATAAATCGATAATATCAATACCATGTTCTATTCAAAAAAATATCAATCTTCTACTTATTCTAACAAATTCACTTGATTCAATTAGGATGCATAACTGTTATCGTTATTACAATGTCTAATCTTACCAACACTAAGCAAAGTTAAATTAATTTACTCTTATGAGATCTCAGACTAAAAAAAACAAAATGTTAAGTTAAATGCTACACAGTTGAACTTTGCATCCGACACAATATGTCAATCAATTAAATAATTGTCTATCTTTACTTCTGAATTTATTTTTCAGTAACACTTTTTAAATATCTGCGTCCAGTAACGAAACTGTAATTCGATTTGGCACACGGATATGTATTCAAAAACTCATGAATAAAGTCAAGCAATATTACAGTTAACCATCTAGTGAAATATGATACTAAAATCGTTCTATATCTGGCCCACGTTTCTGCGTTAACTTGAAAAGGGTTTGCCGAACTCACGATGTCTCCCGCGACGTGCGAAGCCTTGAAGTTTTTCAGGGTCGTCCGGAAAGGAACTCGAACACGAGAAGATTCCGTTGACTGCACCGTTCTCCTCGGGACTCGCGTCGTTCGCGTCGGCGTTGCAGTAACGTCCAATGATCGAATTTTATTCGAGCTGGTTCAAGTATTCTTATACAAAAAAGCTGCAATAAATCACACATTGCTTGTAACATTTCTATTTCAATTAGCTACTCGTTACATTTCTTTTCGTTTCAATTCATAGCATCACTCTTGTTAAGTATTCTTCTTTTTTTTTAAAATTATCCACGTTTCATGTATTTTATTTATTCCCTCTCATGAATAAATTATCATAATAATAAGATGAGTTACCTTTTCTAAAAGCTTGTGTACTGTCGAAATCTTGAACTGGCGTGGTCCGTCGATCCAAAAGTTTGTCCAGAGTAGTTCAGAGTACCTCGTTCCGCTGACTTTCGGTAAAATGGCCGAGTTGGTCTCTTCTTGTTCTAAATTCTCCAATATTCGTTTGCTTTATTCCCATTGATCGATCGCATCGTTCCGCTGGCCGATTTCGTTATCACGCTTCTAGTACTAGTGATAAGCGCTCCTGTTAGCTTATTTTAAAACTATGTACGTCGCCTGGCGTTCTCTCTCGGTTAGTGTTGTAACTACTAGATCCTAAAATAACAGGACGCGTTTACGAAGAAAAAAACTGATATTTTCTTGCTGTAAACGGCTTTAGCGGTTACAATACCGAGCATCAAAAAGGAAAGTAGCCTTCATTTTAACAATGATAGTTAATGTAATTATTTGTCATTTGGACTGTACAATTCTAAAGAACCTGTAACAAGTATTGTATCACAGTTTCTGGGTTGATGACCCCATCTCGATCAGGTTTTTCGTCCAGTTTCCCTGATCCTTGAGCAAATGCTGAGATGGTCCCTTGTTTTGGCTTCTGGACATAAATGTAACTTCATTCTTTGTGCACGTCTCCTGAATTACAGTGGAAATATAGTTATCCAAATTATCGTTTTCCATATTATCGCGGCTAAAAGTATTATTCTTTCATGACGAACATGAGGGTTCAGGGCAGGAATTTATAGCTAATTTACCTTTGATAGGGTAGGAGCGAATATTTTGTCAACAAAACTCGAAAAAAACCTCTCTTTTTTGTATTCAAAATTCGACTACAATATGGTTATCACAGAATTATGAAAACGTGCACGAAATTCACTTCTCCCCATAGCTCGTCACACGCAGTTTTTAACTGTTTTTTGACGTAAATAAATAAATAAAAACCACCTTCCGTTGCTTTGTTAGTTTTTGTGAGAATTTACACAGGAACTTCACAATATTCTTTCATTTTGTACGAACTAATCAGTCCTCGGATACACACGCTGTTTTGTTTATCTGACGTCATATTGAAAAACGAGGCAAATTTGTCTTTCATTTAGACTCCCCCTCCCGAAAAAATATAAAATGTTTCGAATTCTAGTTGGATTCAGCAACGAGCTAGTAAGCCGTACGGTTTTGTATGCACCACGTGCGGCATCCGACCCCTCGGGCCGGAGGCTCTTGGGTTAGGGGGTCGCCCTCGAGGCGAGGGCGTCTACTTGGCGCCGTAGACACATAAATAACTATTGTATTACTTGTAAGGTACTGTTTAATTTCAGAATTCTTAATTGTATAAAACTGGGAGTACTCTTGTATTATTAATTATTGTATTATTAATATTATTGTTTATTACTATAATAATCTTATTTTACTATTGTATTACATTTTGAATATTGTCTAGGATTATTGTATTTGTAACTTGCCACCGAACAACAGTCCATTTTGCAAGGTAATAAACTTATTATTATTATTATTATTATTATTATTATTAAAACGAGGCGTTTCTTTCGTCCATTGGAGATGTACTTCACTCTTGTTTGGAAGTCACCGCTTCTTTACAGGTTCAAGAAACTATTTCAACATCTACTTCAGTATGTTTTACTTTGTGCCTCAAATATTCCATGTATATCAGAAGTGTCAGCTGAGCATCATTATTTATTATGTACCAAGCACAACAGAGTATTGGCATGTAAATTACGATCAACGCAAAAGATCATCCTGAAAAATAATTACCTGGATATCATCTCTATTTTCTTCGTCAGTAAGACTGTCTACATCCGAAGGTATTATTATAACAATCATATCTCTATTTTCTTGTTCTTTGGTATCCAATTCTGCTGAAATAGATTAAATTTCCGCAGTTGTTGAATAATATTTCTGATCCATTTATAAAATTGTGCACATAAAATGTAATTTTTCTAATCGAATTTGTACAGGCAATGTTATCAGCTTCTAGTTCACAGAACTGTGGACGATATCATTATCATCCCGGAATTCGAGCCGGGAGAAATGAAGATTTGCACATACCGCCAATCGCCCAAAGAGCAATTTATCCGGTCGCGAGGTGCTGCAGTGTGTTCCCAAAGATGCGTTCGCGCAACTTTATGTGTAACACTACAAAATTTGCACCGAAGGAAAATTTTAATGGAACATTTTCATGTCACGTTGTTTCAGATACATCAACAAGTCATAAAAGTAAAGATATATTGAAAATATTAATTTGAATATTTTTTGTGAAGTAATAAGAAATACATCTGAAAATTAGTGACACGTCACATATTTAAAAAATCTGTAATTTTTTGTAAAATGATAGCTTTTTAATACAATATTATAACCAAAACTACATATTGTTCGAAAACGTTTAAAACAATACCATATTTAAGTTAACAATTGAAGAAAACGAGATCGAAAAAAATGTTGCGTTCACACATCAGTGGGACTTAATGGGTTAACATCATACTCTTTCCGAAAATTTTCCGAAACGTTGTTTATTTCCGAAACTTCCTCCAACGAAACTCTCAGAACAGTCAATAAACTAAAAAATAAATATTCACCTGGTTTAGAAGAATTTCCGGATTGTTTATTAAACACTTCTATTAAACTCTATGCTCAGGAAAATTTCCAGATATTTTCAAAATAGCAAAAGTAAAGCCACTTTTTAAAAAAGGGAACAAAAATGAAATTCAAAATTACCGGTCAATTTCTCTTTTGTCAGTTTCCTCATAAATATTAGAGAGGCTATTCTAAACGCGAATGGAAACTTTTCTCATAAAAAACGAAGCGTTTTCAGACTCACAACACGGATTTGAAAACCAAAATCTACGGAAACTCGCATTTTTTTCTTTTCTTAAAGATGTTGCTTCATCAATGGACCAAAATCAAGCACCGATTGGAATAGTTTTAGATCTTTTGAAAGCTTTTGACGTTATTGACCGTAACATCTTGCTCTCAAAATTACTTTCGTATGGAAATCGTGGTATTGCCCTAGATTGGACAACTTCGTGCCTTAAACATCGGACTCAAAGAGTAGAAATACCGTACTGGCACGAAAGGACATTATTTACTTATCTTTCCACTTCTTTGCCAATTGAGCATGGGGTCCCGCAAGGTTCGATCTTAGGTCATATCCTCTTTCTGTTATACGTAGAAGATATGCCCTCGTTTATTAAAAATGGAAGGACAGTTCTGTTTGGCGATGACACGAATATTCTTTGCAAAAACGAAGCAATAAGTAGTACGATTTCAGAAGTTTCAAATTGGTTTCTTAATAACAAATTAATGGTTAGCCTAACGAAGGAAAAAAGGTTTCAATGAATTTTTGCATCTTAAATCAGCAATCACATGTTCCATTGAAAATGAACAATATGCTATTAGCTGATGTTAAGGTAACCAAATTTCTAGGTCTCTAAATTTAGTCAAACTCAAATGAAATGTACATATAACAGAATTAAACACTAAATTAAGTTCATTATGTTACGCATTCTTTCAAATTCTGTCAGCCTTCATGCAGCTCCATGCGTGTATTTTGCAAATGTACATTCCCGCCTGAGATGCCGGCGAATGATGCGATCGATTGCGCCACTATAGTGTTACGAAATGAAAATTATTAACGCAAATCTTTTAAGCAAACTGTGTTTTGACTTCTTTACTTGTAGTTTCTTGTATCATGGATGTCTTTCGTCACGGTTTCTTGCTAGTTGAATAACAATTGTATACATCATTCTTATAAAAGCGAGAACTCGTCTTAGAATTGACTCGCCTATTGTCTTCTTCAAGGTGGTATCTCAAATATACTGTGACAGAGAATTAGAAGTGAATGGGTCCAGTTTTGGTTGCATCTATTTTTCAATTAATTTACTAATACTATTTTAAGGTGATTATTTTTCTGTTAGTATTCCGTGTGCAATCTGTTTCACATAAATCTACCCAAATGCGTTACTCACAAGTTGGATGCAATCCTTGGCAACACTGCCCACAAAAACAAATAAGTTGAAGTTGTATGAAAGTAGATTTGCGCGAAGGTCGATAGAAATGATTAATTTGAACACGAATTTCAAGAATTATCTTGTAAAAACTGTTGTGTCAGCTTGGGTAAATATTTTCACAACAAAACAGTACAATGGTAAGTAAACACTTTTGGTATGTCTCTAACTTCCATATGAAACGAAAATATGTATATACAGGATGAGTCACGTAACTTTAGCACCTCCTGTAACTTTTGAACGGTTGAAGTTATTTCAATGCAGTTTTCACGGAAGTGCATGAGGGAAAGGGGCTAATTGATACGTGCATTAATTTATATTTTATCACTTCTATTTTACGAGATTTTTTAGGTAACTTTGTTTTTTCAAATGGAACTATACATATTTTTTCAGTCCACCATGACGAGCGTAAAAAGACGAATCCAATGATGTAAATATTGTCATATGTTAGATAAGCATTTTTTTGATTAATTTTGATTTTTGCGACCGGGGTTTAACGGACGTTTTGAATAGTCCACCACACAAGGTCACGGCAGCGCTCCACCAGCACACGTGCGCCCGGCGAAGGGAAGGGAAGGGGAGGGATCTTATTTGAAAATACGAAACATAGTATTCCAAATATTCACAAAACCATTGCAGTTTTTTCCTGAACTGTGCTTTCCATCCTTCCGCATTTTCAGATTTTCGTCTTTCTTTGATTGAAGGAATTAAAGGATGGAAAATAAGGATTTGTCATAAGTTTGTATTGTAATAAAATTGTTTATAACTTCAACTCCATTTAATGGGATTTCATAAGATACGTAGTAATGGGATCTTGAAACAAAGCACAATAAGAATAAATAATTAAAGCTGTACAAAAATATATTGTATATTTTGAGCAAACAATTTCAATGTTAATACGAATATAATAATAACTTAGGGATAGAAATAATCTTATTTCAATAAATACTACTTAAGACAAATCCGTATTTTCAATCCCTAAGAAACCCAAATTACTGAAAATGGATTAAGATGAAAAGGAGAGTTCAGGAAAAAATGCAACAGTTTTGTGAATATTTTTCGTATCCTCAAGTACTTAAATCCCTTCCTTTCCCAGACCCCGCGTTTGCTGGGGGAGCGCTGCGTGACCTTGTGGGGCTGACAGTTCCAATGAAAATATCCGTTAAACACTAGTCGCAAAAAAATCACAATTACTCAAAAAAATGCTTATATAACATATGACAATATTTATATCTTTGGATTCATCTTTTTACGCTTGTCATGATAGACTGAAAAAATATGTATAGTCCCATTTGAAAAAACAAAGTTACCTCAAATATCTCGTAAAATACAAGTGATAAAAGAGAAATCAATACACATATCAATTAGCCCCATTCCCTCATTCACTTCCGTGAAAACTGCATTGCAATATCTTCAACCGTTCAAAAGTTACAGGAGGTGCTAAAGTTACGTGACTCACCCTGTATATATGAAACGAAAATATGCCCAGACAGGCATACATCATTGCATTTATTATGTTTAGATCAACGTTTACTTATTTCAAGTTAAGAGTAAGCGTTCTGATTATACTGTATTTAGAGAATTTTGGTATCACAGCATGCCAATAGTTTATAAATAGAAAATCCTACGAATCATGTGTTTAAATCCATGACATTTTGTTGAAATGTGGAGAAGTACTTCTCTGAAATTCATCTGCCCTTATTTTTATCATTAACACTAATTACCAATTAACATTAAAATAATTACCAATTTGTTTTAAAATACATCATTGTATGAAAAAAAATACTACTACGTCGTACTAAATATTATTTTGATAGGCATCTAACTCACTAACCATGATTCATCCAGATATGTGGTTGGTCTCATATCGATATTTGGACTTCCCGTGTCATTTCATCCGCTGAATGTTTGTGCTTTTCTTCAATAAAAAACACGTTTCTCGCATGGTAAAAATTGAAGGTCATCAAAATGTAGAAGTAAACTCTTGGGCATCATTTGTAATTAATTTCTTCGTAATTAAACCATGAAACTCTATTATAAAATAACCATCATATTCATAAGAGTTCTGGGAATAATTGATAAAAAATTCACATGTCTAAAATCAACCCAACTGAAGCTATCGTTGATAAAACATGTTAAATATTTGGGCATGAAACAGAAAGGACGAGCTGAAAATAACCCCAAGCTTCTACGTGAAGTGGCAACACATTTTGCGGTAGAAAACGTCTTATGGAAAATTGTATTGGACGGAAAGGGAAGGCCAGGGTTGGGCAAATAATTTAATTATAGTATTAAAATTCTTTGTAAATAAGTATTTAAATACATACTCAAAATACATTAGGTTTTGATTTGCTAAATACATACGCATTTAAAATACTCAAAATACAGTAAATACAACAATTTTGCATTATATCTTTTTATTGCAAGAATATATTGTTAAATTCAATTAGTAATTGACAGTCACAAAGGGTCCCTCCCGATAAGATGGTAAAAAGTTCCCCTCAACCAAATTACATATGAGTGGTTACCCTATAATTCTAACATAAAAATAATATTTTTGAAAGGTTTCTTAGCCTCCGTCCTACCACCCACACCCCTATACAGCCAAAAACGTGTTTTTTTAATTTCAATTTTTTCGACAACTGAACACTATTTTATCAGACTGAAAAAATATGATAAATAAGAACACAACTTCGACTATCAGAAAAATATTTTTCAATATTTTCTCAGGCCCAAATTCGAACACAAACAAAAAATTTTCGAAAAAAATATCAAGAAATATTTTTTACTGTGTCTTTGAAGCCTGGAACAGGCTCGAAAAAAATGTCAAAGGTTTCTCTTTACACACAAATTGTTGTGTATTTTTTTCAGATTTTTCCGATTACTGGGCTGCAGTTAAAAAAATAAAAACCATTTTCCCGCCTTTAAAACACCTGGACTTTCAATATACTTTGAAACTGTCTGCAACGGTTCTCTTCATTTATTTTAGTGTTTATTATACATTTGTATACATTGCTGTATCACCCAATAAAGTTTTGATTTTGGAATATACTTACGAAGTATCATTTTTAAAGCTTTCTAATCGTTTGCATAAGTCATCGTTTGCATAAGTAATCGTATGCTACGGAAAGACGATAGTTTTGGCAATTTATAAGAAACAATCGACACAAGACCTTGTAAGTGTGATACTGGTGGATAAAGAATTACACCCCATCCCACATCAAACAGATTTTAGAAGAAAAAATAGAAGTTTGCAGATTATGACATACAAAAAAATATTATTATACACATTATAATGGTAAATAACTCGGAAACGATGCTTCCTAGGCCTTTTAAACCAGGTTTGCTTGTCTCATGGGGACACGCCTTTTTTTGAGAACAAGTAAATTCTAACACACATGTTTTGAGGGACGGGTAGATGACAATTGGGGAAATGATAAGGGACATTTCGTGTGCAGGATATATGGGGGATAGTGGGGAAGTGAAGGGGAACATATTAGGCCCCGATTATGTTGTTGGGATGTATTTTTCAAAATACCACTTTCATGATCATCCCATTTTACAATTTTCCATATCAGTTCTTTTGGGTGCGCCTTTTCCGTAGCACAGATGGACAGAAAAGAGAAGCCGATATCAATGTAAAATTAAATTGAAGGAAAATACTGAAATTATCTTTCACGATAAAATTAACGGGACTATTTTATTTTCTGCGAATTTTTATCTCAACGCTCAGCAATATTGGAATGAATTCTCTCGCACAGTACCGGGTCTATAATGCCGTAAACTACTTTTCGGGGGATGAGCGTTTGCAGTTGGGTGCTACATTAAATCAATTTTCAATTTTCGTACAATTATTATTTACAAAGTGCAGAGTTTTCGCACGTGTACAGATTGTACGAGTGTCTCCATATTTATACGTATACAAGAACAAATACTTAGGTAAAGGAAAAGAGAACTTTTTCTCTAGTTTGAAACACTCTACAGACGTGAGACCACAGGCTTCCGCAACCAATGAGTTACTATTTATCTGTCTGGGAGGCGCCGCGTTCTAGGCTCAGTTGTCAACGTTTTAGCTGCTATTCTGTGGCCTTCCTCCTCAAGCAAGGTCGCACGTGCTTAGGACGCGGCAACTGCCGAACTGCCAAGTGCTTGACTACAAATGTCTGAGTTTTTTTTAAAAACTATGACCCAGCTATTAAAAAAATATGAAAAAAATTCACAAGCATTCTGAGATGAAGTTTTAATATTATTTTCGTGCCAGTGTCTGTGTTCTAAGACAAGTAAAACAGTTCTTGTAAATCAGGGTCTAACCTCTTCCCCTTCATTTTTCCACCATGTCCCCCAATTATCCCTCAAATATGACGGAATTATTATTTAATAAACTGCCAAACACTATTATCTTTCCTTAGCGTATGATATTCTCATACAAAGGATTAGAAAGCTTTAAAAATGATACTTCGTAAGTATATTCCAAAATCAAAACTTTATTGGGTGCTACAACAATGTATACAAATGTATAACAAACACACAAATAAATGCAGAGAACCGAGTTATTTACCATTATAATGTGTATAATAATATTTTTTGGTATGTCATAATCTGCAAACTTCTATTTTTTCTTCTAAAATCTGTTTGATGTTGGATGGGGTGTAATTCTTTATCCACCAGTATCACACTTACAAGGTCTTGTGTCAATTGTTTCTTATAAATTGCCATAACTATCGTCTTTCCGTAGCATACGATTACTTATGCAAACGATGACTTATGCAAACGATTAGAAAGCTTTAAAAATGATACTTCGTAAGTATATTCCAAAATCAAAACTTTATTGGGTGATACAGCAATGTATACAAATGTATAATAAACACTAAAATAAATGAAGAGAACCGTTGCAGACAGTTTCAAAGTATATTGAAAGTCCAGGTGTTTTAAAGGCGGGAAAATGGTTTTTATTTTTTTAACTGCAGCCCAGTAATCGGAAAAATCTGAAAAAAATACACAACAATTTGTGTGTAAAGAGAAACCTTTGACATTTTTTTCGAGCCTGTTCCAGGCTTCTAAGACACAGTAAAAAATATTTCTTGATATTTTTTTCGAAAATTTTTTGTTTGTGTTCGAATTTGGGCCTGAGAAAATATTGAAAAATATTTTTCTGATAGTCCAAGTTGTGTTCTTATTTATCATATTTTTTCAGTCTGATAAAATAGTGTTCAGTTGTCGAAAAAAATTGAAATTAAAAAAACACGTTTTTGGCTTTATAGGGGTGTGGGTGGTAGGACGGAGGCTAAGAAACCTTTCAAAAATATTATTTTTATGTTAGAATTATAGGGTAACCACTCATATGTAATTTGGTTGAGGGGAACTTTTTACCATCTTATCGGGGGGGACCCTTTCTTAACAATAACTAACGTTTTGCTCAGACTGTTGAAATATGTTGTAAGAATACATATAAACAATTTCAAATATAAAATAATATAAAAAATGTGTCTAACACATATAACCAGAATTTCCTTTTAAAATAACTAAATTTTCAAGCAAATCGTCACGAAATAAACGCCTAGTTGGCGAATGTATAATACGTGCAAAGGAAAACACATTCAACAGGTGTGGATGAACATAAAACTAGAGTTGTAACATACAAACACTTTTTTTTACTGTCGGATAATTTTTCTGTAGGTTTCATTTCTTTTTGTGGGATAATTTCCCAGCATTTAAGTGATAAATTAACAAATATTTTTTTGAACTAATTATTTTTTCTTTCAGTATTATGCGTGCAATTTGTTTCATGTTTTAACCCAGATCGTTACTCGGAAGAAGCGGGGCGTCATCGTTGGCAACGCCGCCGTCAGAAACAAATGAACGTACGTTATACAACTAGATTCCCGGGAAGGGTTGCGGATTGATACGAATACAAATTTCAAAATTTATAAATATGGTTTTGATTTTATGTAATCTCTGTGTGAATATTTGGACGGCATAACATTCCAATGGTACGTGATCATTCTTTTAGTACATTTCAAACTGATTTAAAATGGAAATATATAGTGTTGCCAGAATATGCTTAAATGTTACGTTTGTGATGTCCTGGCAAATTTCTTGATTTTTTTGAAGTGAAAGCATTTTGATTAACCTTTATTTGCGATATTTTTAAGTGTTACTGCATGTCAATGGTAGTATATTGTAAGTAGAAAATTCTAATAAAAGTTTAAATTTGTAACCTTTTGTTGAAATTTGAAGTAGTGTTCACATACTGTGCCGTTTGGAACGGGTTTCAAGAACATTCATGTGAGTTTATTAATAGGCTGTAATTCTTACTTTTCATGTTAATAATACCAATTTTAGCTTTCAGGAAAGGCATGGTTAATTTTCACAAAATTATTTGCCAACTGTATACAAAGTAGAAGAAATTTGGTATTGCAAATCATTATGTCCTATTTGAGCAGAAATAGTTCTGCAACCCATCTTAATAATATTCATAATGTAAATGGTTTCATTCAATTAGAACACTGTGTTTAAAAGTTTACTTTCTATTTTCTCGACTACGGCACTGCTTACACAGTGTAGAGAGTGTATTTTCTATATTGATGTAGATAATACTGATGCAACAAAATGTCTGCCAGTTGATACGCATAAGCCACATTTTCCCCATCCTAATTCAATCACAGAAATAGGCTATACGGTAAGATTTTATTTCTCATTTTAAGATGAAACTTAAGTTGCCTGTTTTTTAGAGTTAATTTTTTATAATCTTGTATAATATTTTTTATGATAAAGGGATCAATTTAAATTTTAACAGATTTTTGCTGACATGAAGTTCACTAAGGGCCTATTTTCATTATTCACTTTAAATTTCATTTTTATTTATACTTTTTCTGCATTTTTTCACACTCCTGTTCAACAACTTGATAGTATTTTCCTTCTACCATAATGCTTTACTTATTTTTGTTTTAAATTGCAGTGCATTTTCTGCTCAATACATTATTTCTAATAGCTATTAATTTGTAATTATTTACTTCTTGGCACAAATATTGCGACTCAAGGAAAAAAATCATTATTTAGTATTAGGCCACACAGCAAGATTACATGACAAATTAAATGAACTAGTTGATTCACAAATTTTTGTTGTATGATTTTCCTAATATTTTTTACAGATGCCAAGTTGTTTAGTTGTAAAGATATGTATTTGAACTGCAATGAAAAGATGTATACAGAAAATAATGTTCTGTGAAAACTCTTTGTCAAAAAAAGAAATTTCTTTTGATAAAAATCTCAAGAAATATATGGCCAACTCATTTTTTGCTACTTAGCTAAAAAACAATAGAAGAAGAATTTCTTTATTCACCTATAATCTAAATCCTGGCTTTCATTATACACAACTGATTCATCTCTGTATATAGTCTTCAATTATTAAAATAAGTATCATTAATTGCACATTATCTCTGACAACATAAGAACCATTACAAATATCAACCAGGCAGAGTTTGTGCTAGGTCTTTTAGACCCAGATCATTGTTTTACTGCAAAGTTTTGTTTTACATAAGGCCACACACTACAGATCCTCTGTTAGCTAGATTTGGCTATCTCTTCCTTATACATGTAAATACATAAAGAGAATAGACACATTATTACACTAGATTTGAGTTATTTGTTTTGAGCAATGTATATAACTTTTTTAAAGTTGATGAACATATGCTGTCAACCTTGACTCATTTAAAGTAGATTGAGCATTTGAATCAAAATGTCAGATTCATCAGTAGACCAATTTGAAAATACATCTGATGATGATATCAAATAATTATTATGTGAAAATACAAATTTTTGATATTTTAGTGATAGTAGTAATACTATTCTATTGAGTAAAAGCCAAATTTCTGGTGCCATTGATGTAAGAAATGCCGGCCAATTGTAGAAAGATAAAAGTAAATTACTGTTTTGATATTCAAGCATTTAAACATTCTTTAATATGATAGAAAATCTGTTTTATCAGCTGTTTATTTTGTTAGTATATACCACTACATCTAAAATTCTCAAGAAATTCTCACTTAAATTAGAGTCAATTCTCTAAAACTAATATTTTTCAAACCTCTCAGGTAATTAAAAATAACTTAAAAAGTTTTCACCATGTGAAGCGATTATATCTAATGGTCAAAATATTATTGACAAAATCATTTATTGATTTTAGCCTTTTAATATACCAAAAAACCGACGATTCAGAATGTTCCAGAAGCCCTTAAACGAAACTTGGCGATGGCGAAAGGTTGCACAGGAAGCTTCCTTCTTACTAATTATTCTTCAACTCAGTGAATGCTAAGTTTCCATTTTATGAGTATTAGTACATCAGAGTTTTGAAAAGACAACATATTAAGGTAAAGTAAAAATGTGATTGAGCCTATGATACACCTGCATAAGAAATATAGTTTCTGGTAACTACTTGCCATGTAAGATGGAGGGATAAATAATTGTTAGGTATATTTTATACATGTCCATTAAAATTGGCAAAGTGATGTTTGCATATAACCAGCATTGTGAAGACACATATGGAACACAATATTTTTGGACTCATATGGAAACCATGACATTAGAGGCAAACTGAAAATGTGGCAAAATTTGTTCTGAATTGACTGAAGCCATCTTGGTTCATACTCATTAGTGAATGATGTACATGAATCTGAGATAGAACATTTAATTACAAAATAACTGATAAACCATAATCAGATAAATATTGTTAACACACATTTTAACAGCCATGAAATGTCGAAGTTTTAATTTTAAGTTATTGGAAGTATTAGGCCTATCACATCAATAAATAAAATTATACCTCATGATTCCCCATTGACCTTAAGATAGAACTCTTATACACAAAGCATCAGAAATAAGATCTAGAAACACAGTAAATTTCTTCAAATGTTGAATGTGCAAGCAAATCTTATTTTAGAGAGAGTAGAAGAATTTCGTATGCAGAAAAATTTGATGTAATGAGTTATGTGTAAAAATCTTCTGAGAAAACTTTTATTTTTCTTCTATCAAACATTTTCACTAGTATCGTCTTCCTTTCCCTTTTAGGTTTTTATCACAACCGGACACTGAAGCCTCTGCGACCATAGAAAGAAAATACACAACCATGCCTTCCTCTTGTTCAGACATGCCAGTATGATTCCAGCTTAATGCCAGGAGGGGAAAAAAGGAAAATATTGATGAAAAAAAGCAGAAAAAGGCACAAATAAGGCAACATGCCAAAAAGAGTCATCAGAAACTAAAACAAGCAAAAAGAGGCAAAATGAAAATCTACTAAAACAACTCCAGAAGTACAATGAAGTGATTCTCTTTCTCAAAAGTCGTAAAATCATAACAACAATAAAAAGGCATTTTGCCAAACTTTCAGGCTCTAGTGTTAAAATTACTTGCTTCAAGCATTTCATCCTGCATTTCCCAACTCGTGAAAATTTATTCAGTACAGATTTTAATTCATTAATGGTAAAACACACAGTTTTTCATTACATACTGCTCAAAAGTTTCTGATATTACTTGAGAAATATATCAAATTATGTGAATATACAGTAATATGACTTTCATTTTGCAGATAAATTATATTCACCTTTGAAGGGAAGAAGGACCTACATGAATCTGAGATAAAACATTTATTTATAATGGAAATGATAAATCATTATCATAGAAAATTGTAGTCCTTCATTTTCAGGACTGGGATTAGTAAGGTGAGTGGAAAAGCACTAACAGAAACAAAAGTCAGAAGGACAACCAAATATGGGAAATTCTTTTAGTGTCCGATTGAAAATCAGTATATATTATATGAACATAATATAACTAAGTGTAATTAGTAAGCCATTGTAAAGAAAGTATATTATCTATTTCAAATAAAAAAGCTCAATTCACAACAATTTATTTGCATATGTTTTTCAGTGTTTGTACTCAAGATCACTCATTATAATAATTCCTGGGTGGACTATAAGTGCGGGATGAAATCATTATTTCTACTTGAATAAGGATGAAGATAACATCAAGAACCTGTGGTCCTACAAAATAGATGAGTACAAAAGAATTATCATTGCATGAAATTCCTCCTTCTCTTTCTTCTCCTTCTCTTTCTTCTCCTTCTCCTCCTTCTCCTTCTTCTCCTTTTCCTTCTTCTCCTTCTCCTTCTTCTCCTTCTCCTTCTTCTTCTTCTTCTTCTTCTTCTTCTCCTTCTTCTTCTTCTTCTTCTTCACCTTCTTCTTCACCTTCTTCTTCTCTTCTTCTTCACCTTCTTCTTCTCCTTCTTCTCCTTCTTCCTCTCCTTCTTCTTCTCCTCCTCCTCCTTCTTCTCCTTCTTCTTCTCCTTCTTCTTCTTCTCCTTCTTCTTCTTCTTCTCCTCCTTCTTCTTCTTCTTCTCCTTCTCCTCCTCCTTCTTCTCCTCCTCCTCCTTCTTCTTTTTCTTCTTCTTCTTCTTCTCCTCCTCCTTCTTCTCCTCCTCCTTCTTCTTCTTCTTCTTCTTCTTCTTCTCCTTCTTCTTCTCCTTCTTCTTCTTATTCTTAATTTTCTTCTCCTTCTTTTCCTTCTTATACTTCTTCTCCTTCTTCTTGTGCTTCTTCTCCTTCTGCTTATGCTTCTCCTTCTTCTTATCCTTCTTCTCCTTCTTCTTATGCTTCTTCTCCTTTTTCTTATTCTTCTTTTCCTTCTTATTTATCTTCTTATTATTATTCTCCTCCTCCTCCTTCTTCTTCTCCTTCTCCTTCATCTTCTCCTTCTTCCTCTTCTCCTTCTCCTTCATCTTCTCCTTCTTTTTCCACTCCCAAAATTACAAAAAATTAATATTATTGTTAATATTTACATTGGCGGCTATTTGATTACATTGCATATATATGTGCTTTAAATGATGTATTTTGTTTGTCAAAAAATTACACAGATGTATTCTATCTAAATATATCCATTAATGGGCATATTTCCAGCAATTTGTATACATTATTGCATTTGTGAGTGGAATGACTGCCAATAAAGTTTTTTGAAAATTCCAAAGATTTCTGTGAAAAAAAGGTTCAAATTTCTCACCCTTAAACGTTTTCTCAAAAAAAAAAAAGCTCCAAATTTTTCAACGAAAATTTCCTTACTGGACGAGGTTTTACTCTTCTGTAATATTCTTAAAGTAATGTTTCTGTTTAACTGTTAAGAAACCGAAAAATTGAGAACATTTCAAAAAAATATACTTTGGCCAGTTATAGATAGATAGATATTGTTTATTTAGCCTTCTCAGCAATTTTTACATAAAATACATATTTACGTACATTGCTTACATTTATAAGTATACTCTCTGCAAATTATTTACACAATGAATTTTCTACTTTTATGTGTTTTATAATTAATTTTTCTTTTAAATTCTTTAATTTTTCATGTTTTTTTTATTTCTAATGGTAATTTATTATTTAATTCAATTCCTTTGTCAAATAGTATATGTTTTACCTGTTCAGTTTTACTAAAATTAATTACTAAATGTTGTGCTTGTCTTGTTTCCCTTGTTTTATCTTTCACTCCTTGGATTTTGCTCACTAAATCTCCTGTTATTTGGTTTTTAATTAATTTAAAAATAAAAATTAGTGTCTTCTACTGAATTCTCTCTTTTATTGACATAAATTTCAGAGTGTCTAGCATGACTACCACTGGAGTATATCTATTGCATTGAATTCTTGCCCTCATGGCTCTATTTTGTTGTATCTGAATTTCACTTTTTTGGGCTCCAACTAGTATTGTTGCTCAGTAATCAAAATGTGTTGCATATGGATTTACATATCAAACATCTTGTATAGCCATTTATATATTGCCCAATTCTGTTTAACATATTAATCTTTTTCCCAGTTTTCTTTACTATATATTCTATATAATCGTTAAAATTTAATTTACTATCTACAATTACTCCCAAGTATTTCATTTTGTATACCCATTGTATTTCCTTTAAATCAGTTGTGAATAATTTTGTTTCTCTTTCTTTTATGTTTCTTCCACTATATAAAATTACAAATTTTGTCTTTTCTACATTCATTATTAATTTATTTACCCTTAGCCATTCTTGTACTGCAATAAATACACTGCAGTTTAAATTCAATTTCCGCTTCTGTTTCTCCAATTACATACAATAACGTGTCGTCAGCAAATAACTGAGTTTTACAATCATTCGCAAATAATTTTATTATTTACTTGATTAAGTCATTTATGTACATTATAAACAATATGGTCCCAAAACTGACCCTTGTGGAAAACCTAAATCTATGCTTATTTCCTCTGATTTAATATTATTATATTTTACTTTTTCCTTTTTATTTATAAGATACAAAATAAACCACTTTTGAACGTCACCTTTGATACCGTATTTGTACATTTTCTAAATCAGCATTGACCTGTCAACCATTTCGAATGCCCTATTGAGATCCAAGAAAATAACATCTGCTTTCTTTCCTGTATCAATATTAATTTTCCATTCGTCTAAGACTGCTTGTATTGCAGTTTTACAGGATTGTTTTTCTCTGAATCCTGATTGTTCATTTCTTATAATTTTGTTTGTTTTAATATATTCATTTAACTGCTTCTCTTTACTTTTTCTTCTAATATTTTTTCATATGTGGGTAGTTTATTTATTGGCCTACATTCAGCTGCTCTCTTTGTGTTAGTCACTTTTGAAATTGGTATTACGGCGGAAGTTTTCCATGATTCCGGAAAGATCTATTTTTCTAATGAATTATTTATTATTTTCAAAAATACTGCTTCTAATATTTCATAATTTTCATTTAATGTTTTTGTTGTAATACCCTCGTCGGTTCCTTTTTTGTCTGTTAGTCCAAAGATAATTTTATGCAGTTCTTCCTTTCTGATCAATTTAAATTTATTAAATTCACCATCACACTATTTTTCATTTTGCTTGTAAATATTCTGATTCCCTGCAGCAGCATTTTGTACTAATATATTAATGCTTCTTACGAAATAGTGATTGAATTTGTTAGCTATATTTTCTTTACTAATTTCATCAAATACAATATCTTTAGTCATTATATCACAGTTTTTACCTCCAGTTAATTTCTTAATTACCTTCCATAATTCTTTACTATTATTTTTGTGTTCTTTGATAGTATTATTATAATATTCTTCTTTATTTTTCTTAATTAATTTAACTACATTATTTCTTATCTTCTTGTTCTCTTTCCACTTGTGTGGTTCTCTCGTTATTTTAGCTGTTTTGAATACTTCATCTCTCTTGTTGCACATAATTTTTATTTCTTTGCAATACCATTTTCTTTCATTCCATTCTGTGTTCACCTTCAACGTTTTAAATGGTGCCACCTCATTAAGACTTTTACGACTGCTTTTACAAATTTCTCGCTTAACTTGTCTTTATTGTCATGTTTTAATTGTCTAGTATTACATTCTAATATTTCTCTAAATTAATCATTTTTAAAATTTCTATAGTCTCTTTTATGTATTTTAATCCTTTCTCTTTGAATTGTACCTTTGTCTTTTAAATTTGACTTCACTTTTACCCAGGCATGGTTGGTAACTTTTGGTGTGTCTTGTACTTCTACATTTATGTTTACATTTGAGAATACTAGATCAATGATTATCTGACTATCCACTCTTGTTGACTCTTTTACCAATTGGTTTAGTCCCAATGCTTTAAAACTATTTACTAACTTCTTCTTGATGTAACTTTCTCTCAGTACTTTTATATTAAAATCCCCCATTATTATGCAATTCTTAATTGTCAATATTTCTTCCACTTTGTAATATAGTCAATAAATTCGCTTACAGATGCATTTCGAGAGTGATAGACAGCAACTACCAAACCTCTGTATTCTTTACACAAAATATCTAACTTAACCATCCAACAGTTACTTTTTATATGGTCTACTTTAACATTCTCTATTTTAATATCTGTTCTCATGAATACTATTTCTCCCCCCGTGCTTTGATTCTGTGAATTACATATGATACATCTATAGCCTTGTATTCCAATTTCCTCATCCTCTATATCTTCAGTTACTCGTGTCTCAGTGAACGCCATTAAGATAGGTTTATTTTGGGATTCATTTATTTTAGAAGTATAATCAATTCTTTTCCTCCTTTCATTTATTATTCTTAAATAAGTAGGACAATCTTTGTCTGTTGCTTCTTGATCAGTCGAAAAGTCTGTTAATTTTAGTCTTCTATCCTTGTCTTCACAATTCACGCATTTTTTATTTAAGTTGCATCCTCTACTGTCATGATTACCAGCACATTCTTTGCATACAATTTCTTTCTTACAATCTTCACTAAAATGGTTAAAACCCCAACACTTGAAACATCATACAAAAACTTACAAATTCGTATATAGGACATCTCTCCCATCCTAAGTTTACTTTGCCCTTTTCCATTAACAAATTGAATATCCCTGCATCTGTCTCTAGAATAATATTACCTTTTTCCTCTTTTCTATTGCCTTTATCAGCATTATATCTTTTTATCACTTTCATGTCATTACCTTCACTCGTTTCTATTTCATTTTGCGTTTTAATTACCTTAATCAGTTGTTTGTCTTCTAATTCAAAACTCCTCTTTTCCTACTCCTATAATTTTAAGTTTAGGTTTAATATCCTTTGGAATGAAAACATCTACTTCTTTCTTTAAGTGTTCCTCTACTTTATTTTTCAATTGCTCTCTGCCTTTCTCATTATTACATTCAACAATCACTACTCCCTTATTTCCTTTCTTTATTTTAGATACCCCTATAGGAAGTTTATTAATATTAACATTTTCCCTGAGAGTTTGTTCAGTATTCTTACAATCTTGTGGTATTTTTCATTTTATTACAGGTTTTTTTTCTTTGCTAGCTATTTCGGCATAAGTTACTGTTTGGGACTCCTTTTTATGAATATTTACATTTTTATGGGAGCTGGCTAGAGTATTTGGCAAGTCCGAAAAGCTTGCCCAGAACAAGAAAATAGAAAACTAACTAGTATGAGAAAGTCTCAGCCATTCTGTACCACCACTAGTGATATGTGTTCCATACTCGTCAGAGGAAATCTCGGAAAATGCATATACTTGGTTTTTTGTTCATTTACGGTAAGCCCTGCTACTTGCGCTTCCTTTACCAAAAGGGCTTTCTTTTTCTCCGAATTATGACTATGTAATCTGCAGGGTTGGGCAAAATACTTGAAAAATGTATTTTAGATACAAAATACAAAATACTTCGCCGAAAGTATTTTAGATACCAAATACAAAATACTTTTATAAAAGTATTTTAGATCCAAAATAAAAAATAGTGTTTTAAAATACCTTTGAAAATACAAAATACAACCAACGACACATAATAACTCCTATCCTATTTTTTCCCTTTTAAAACAATTATTCACGTTCAAAATTCACATTTAAAATCACATCATATTTAAAATTTTATTATTAAAAAATATATAACATTTATTATACAAAAATGTTTCAAATGAAATTTTCAACTCATTTCAGGTATCAATACGGGGTCATCCATAAATTACGTGAAGCTAAAGGGGGTGGGAGGGGGCTGAGGCAGCGTTTCGCTCCTTTACATAGAGATAGGGAAGTGCATTACAAGAGGGGAGGGGTATTGAAAATACTCGATATTTGCGTTCCGTAATTAAGACGGCCCCTATCATTTGTGATGTATATTTTAAGTCTGAAAGGCATCTTGTCCTTGCTAAGAGGCGAAGGAATACTTGGAGTGTAAAGATATCACCATGAGTTCTTGGGAGGTGATAGTTTGGGGCAAATATTGCAGGTTATAGACAATTAACTAAGGTGCCTTTCAGACTTAAAGAATGAACATAACATCGCAAATGATATGGATATCTAATGAATACCGCGGATTTTTAGGTTTTAAAATATGCATTTTAGGTACCTAAAATAGGTTCTTTCAGCATCTGTTTGGCTTTTTAAATGGTAGAATAGGCTCTAATAACTCGTACCATACAAGAAAAACTCACTTTTTGACCATTTATTATATTTCTCAAAGATAAGAACATAAATCAATGTTACGTGGAATCAGTATTGAACATTTTGCAATAATACTATTTAAGAAGTTTAGTAGTTAGAATGATTCCTACAGTATTTTGCCTCACAATAAATTACTAATACATTCTCCAAGTTTTCAAGAGAAAATGAATGTTTCTTATCGTCAAGATCACTTGGCTTTCGGGAAATTCAATCGCTGTATCTTAGAAACGGAGGCAGCTTCTCCACGAAGTCAGGAAGTAGTGGCGTGAAGACTTTTTATGCTAGTTCCTTGTCCGGTATATTCATTCTCGCTCTCTTACAGGTGACAAATGAGACAAGGGGATAAAAAGGTAAAAGAGGGCGAATGCAATTTAGGTTGTTAAAAGTAACTTAAAATTAATAATTATCCTTGTCTGTTGTGCCGGACACAGAAGAAAAAGGTAAAAGAAGCCATAGACAAAAGAAGTAGGCAAATTAGTCTCATTTTAGGTTATTAAATGTAGAATAGGCGCAAATAAATATTAATATTAAAATAGGCTCCTTCAGGCGCTACAAAATTGACGGTTTTAGTTCAAATAAACTTAAAATGTACATACAAAGCTTCATTTAGCACAAGGTACCCAGGAAAAAAAATAGATTTTTACCTAAATATACCGTAACGAAATATCAGCTCTTAAAAACACCGCAAGCACAAGTTTTTAATCACTGCGCACAATCATAGGGCCACCAGGCACACACATGGGCAGCACTCGTTGTGGCACGCGGAGCCTGCTCTCCGAGAAATTGAATCAGAGCTCGCGATTACAGCCACGGTGTATGAAAGAAGAAATAGAAATATATCTTACATCGTGATTACTGCACTCCTCCGGTTATCTCCGGTTGAACGGACGACGGGGGAAAAACGTAATCGGAGAAACCGGAGGTCCGGTTTCCACTCCTCCACGTGGCGGGACCCTCCTCCATTTACTGGCCCAATGTTTGTGACGGATTAATAAAAAGTATTTTTGTATTTTCAAAATACAAAATACTATCAGAAAGTATTTTCGATACAAATACAAAATACATGTTTAAATATGTATTTCGATACAAAATACAAATTACAAAAGTATCGAAAATACGTATTTTAAATACAAGTATTTTCGATACTGCCCAACTTTGGTCATCTGTATAGATAATAAGCCGCGACAGTGTAAAGGTTATATCACCTCTTATGTCCAATTTCCTGATTACGATGTCTAGCATGAGGTTAAATCGGGTTGCCGATAGTGGGTCACCTTGCCTTATCCCAGCTGAAATTTAAAAGGGATCCATTAGGTTTTCTTCTTTAATTACACCAGTTGTATACTTTAGGGGTCATTTTAACACTGGCGTGTCCTTGTTACCACACGCCACTACATTTTAATCAATCTGATCAACTTATTTGGTATCCTTATTTCTTTCTTTCTTTTCAACTAATTAGGATCGGATGATTTTGTGTTGCAGCGTATTATTTAGAGCACATTATTAACTCCATCTAACGACTTCTGCCTTGCACACCTGACAATTTGCAGGACATTCATTCCAGTTTCGCGCCCTTTGTGTATGCAAGCACTAAGCCCGTAAAATTAGTTTCATCTTACCATATCTTTCTCGGTGTTCCCGCATATATTTTGCCAAGATCGAAAATATTCAATATTCCTTGTTTACGAATTCTTTTTGGCGGCGTACATGTTTTCCCCATTTTCTTTCATACGTAGTCGATTATTGCTGCATCTCTAGTTGGCCCCTTATTGCTTTACAAGGGTGTTCATCTTCTCTGGTGCAAGTGTTAACCAATCTAAAAATTTTACTTCTGAGGTATCTAAAATATTTTTATTTTAGCATTCCGGTTTCAGATCCCGTTAGTGATATAGATAGTTCCATGTACCATAAGGTTTGGTGAGTCCGATCAATATTTAAGATTAATTACGAAATATACATATTTTATCGTATCTCATTATCGTTTGGAATGAATAATGACTAAACCTTGAAGGAAGGTTACACTTACATGAAATTAATTTACAATTTATAGTTTACATCTTATTTTTAAATATTTTTTCTGATCGATTTTACCCCGCAAGGTGGTGTGAATTCGATCACATATGTATTTGTGCTTTCAAACCGGATTTAGCCTTACCTATGTTTGAAATCCGATCATTATTTGGGTTTTGTAAACATTAATTTTTGGGTTCAATGCAAGAAAAAAAATCGTCACATTTACAAACAGTTGAAAATCAACGTATAAACTGACTTATCGTTGTCATGAAAGTTTTGGAAAAGAAAAATACATAAAGTAATTAATTTACGTACAAATAACAATGATCATCAATAATGAATTTAGGACCTTGTAATTTCCGTGAATATGATAATAAAATTTGAATGAACCAAGATTCAACGTTGCAAGATGAAACTAGCCACTCTGGTTTCTGTTGTAACCTGCACCAGTGACGCCGCCTTCAGTCAAAGTATCGTAAAGATGATTTAGGAAATCTCTCTGCTTTGTTCAAACAAAAAAATTACTTGACCAGGCTTTCTCCTCAAAGGAAGTTATGCTGCTTGGTCACCTATTTTATGTGTGTACTGTAGTTTTAAGTTTGTCATTTAATTTTGATTAAGGAATGACTGACGTATTGTTCAGAAGCTTTTCTGATATTTCATTTACCTGCATTTGACTTTGCTTTTGTATTACCGTACCAAAACATTCCTAAATTCTATTTCTACAAAATGTTTCAGTTCGTTTACTCGAACAGTGAAATGAGAAAGTACTAGAATACTTTTCCTACAATTGAATCGATAATTGTTTGATAGGCACTAAGTCCCTAATTTTAAAAATTGTTGGTAGAATAGAAAAAAAACTATTTTGGTCTATAATTTAAGAAATGTGCTATTTTTTCTGTTACTTCTCTGTTAGGATCCAATTTCTTTCTTCTTTAAAAAGATATCCAATTACACGTGTATACAATTTTAAATGTTTCTTTCGTGTTTGGGGACTTAGTGCTTTCAACATTAAGTCAAGGTTTTCGCAAAACATTTTCATTAAAAATCTTGGGATAATCTTTTCCAACTGGGGGACGCAGCGCATTTTACTCTTCTCTTGCCATGAAACCAACCTGTGAATAAGTACTGGCCGTTCCGCACCTTGCTCATACCAACTTAAGAAAACGTACTTTATATTTGTACTCACGTGAAAGAGAATCTAACCTAACCTAACCTTGTAGTATAACTTTATTTTCTCTAACGTAAAGGAACAATTATAAAAGGTGCTTACAAAACATAGTTAAAAATTATACAAATACTTTACTTAAAAAAAGTACAAGTTTCAAAAAGCAATATTGCATGGTTCAACGAGAAAACAGAAATGTATCTCTATCCATTCTCTTGCAATATATTTGCCACAAAATAGTCTACGAGGTGGCTGTCCAAATAACTCTGCCGTTAACCGCAGCGTGCGAGGCGATGTCGTAAGGGGCGCCATTGGTTTTCAGTGGTGTTTTGTGGTAGCACCAGCTACTGGATCCACAAAATTAAGTGAGGGATTCACTGTCATATGAAACAAATTTATGATGGGTTAGACCTTGATAACCCCTCCACATATATGTGATTATAGTTGTAAGAGCTTGCACATGCTTTGAATCATCGGCTACAAAGTATTAGAATCCCTTCTATTGCCAGGGCAAATCTGCAATCTCACTTCCTTAGTTTCTCGATCAATGAGGCCAAGCACCCAGTTACCTTCCACTACACGACCTCTATTGTATTTTCGATGGCCGATTTTACACACGTCAATATCTACGTCCGAGTTCAGTTCGCCAATTCTCAGTGCTTCCAAAATATCTTCTGTCCATTGCATCCATACAAACATCGCGCAGAAATGATTACCACTCCGCAACAGACTTGTGGGACAAACTTTTCCCTTGGTCGGAACACGATCACAGCATCTTCGTATGAATATTATAGGCAAAGTATTGCATAGTTCGAATAGCATACCCTGCATGCATAAATTAACATTTAACACCTACAAAAATCGTACCTGTAGTAGCAGGAATTCCTACTCGATGATTCTTCTGGCACGAGAAGTCTCCAAATTCCCTTTCCTCTGTTCCCCAGCAGCGTTTATAATGCCCGGCAATCCGGACACGGCATTTGAGTGGGAACGAGTCAATGTTCACGACACTGGTACAATCATTTCCTCATTTCCCATAATATTCGACAAACTCATCCAGTTCATGTAGTGGTTCATGTTGACAACGCTGAATAGTAACTAAAACTAATGAGGCCAATCACTTAGTTACCTTCCACTACACGACCTCTATTGTATTTTCGATGGGCCGATTTTACACTCATTAATTTCTAACGACCGAGTTCAGTCCGCAATTCTCAATGCTTCCAAATATCTTTTGACCATTGCATCCATTCAAACATCGCGCAGAAATGATTGCCACTCCGCAACAGTCTTGTGTAACAAACTTTTCCTTTGGTCGGAACACGATCACAGTATCTTCGTATGAATATAGGCAAAGCATTGCATAATTCGAAGAGCTTACCCCGCAGTTAATTTAACACCTACAAAAATCGTACTGCAGTAGCAGGAATTTTTACTCGATGATTCTTCTGGCACCAGAAATCTTCAAATCCCTTCCTTCTGTTCCCAACAGCGGTTAATAATGCTCCGCAATCCGGACATGACATTCGAGTGGGAACGAGTCGATGTTCACGACACGACTGTACAATCTTCCTCATTTCCACAATATTCGACAAACTCATCCAGTTCATTAGTTCATGTCGACAACACTGAATCGTACTAAAACTAATGAGGCCAAGCAACCAGTTACCTTCCACTACACGGCCTCTATTGTATTTCCTATGGCCGATTTTACACTCGTCAATTCCTACACCGAGTTCAGTCCGCCGATTCTCAGTGCTTCCAAATATCGTCTGTCCATTGCGTCCATAGAATCTTCTGAGTCGATAACCTAACAATATCCTTTTCTTAAATCTTCCATTTTCCCCTTAATGAGTACTTTTCCTTTCGGATAGGCTCTTATTATTCCTGAAAAAAAATTTACTTCTCTTCTTATAACCTGTCCTCTTACAATAAGTTGAAGTTTCTCTGCAATGCTATTAAAGTATTAGCGA